>JARHVA010006330.1:285000-750000 GCA_037957365.1 Torreya grandis
TGAAATGATAAATCAATTATAATCAATTATAGCTAAGAAGGGTAAGAGTTAGTCATGATAACCATGAACCCACACATGTCCTATGAGGCACAATCAACTATTGTAAGATGAATCAATGTCAATCAAGTAAACCATGATATAACAAATTTCTATATAAATGAAATTAATCAAAGTATCATAAACATATATACTAGATAAATTTAAACCATCATATGAATTATTCATATCATGTTATAATAAATCCACTATGAGCATCAATCATTACACAACATATCACCTCAACTATTCAAGGTACCTACATCACAAACATCTAAAAATAAGACCAACATCAACACTCATTACTCCAAGTCTTGTAAAAACATGCCAATGTAGGTTATAATTTAGTATCCAAAAGGGCCCATAGGGTCAATTCATGACATCTTCCCCTCCTTGAAGATGAGCCATCCCAATGACTATCAATAGTCAAGAACAAAGTTCTTAATAAAAGTCTTAACAAAACCAATCACTAATATTATAAAATATATCCACCCATCATGGGGTGGTAATGTCTTAGTAACACCTCATAGGTAATCCTATATGTTATCATTAGAATAATGACATTATCCAATGCATTATATTAAGTAACAACCTCCTTCCCATCTTCACATATTCTTTCTAACACTGAAAGGTGAAACAACACTTAAGCCACACTTTAACAACACTTAAGTCATAGATAATTACACTGAACATGCCTATTTGCTTAGAATTTAGCTAATACTATGCCTTAAAAAGGCCATTAAAATACATTAAAATCTTCTAAAACTAGCTATGATAGGTTCACAGAACTCAAAAATACTTATGTTAGTTAGCAAAAATTCCAAGACAAAAACTGTTAATCTCAATATAGCACTATTGGTATAACCATCTTATTCATTTATGAAGGTGGTCATAAGGAATCCTAAGTATATTGTGTCCCAAAACACAATAGCTAATAATCACCTTAATAAGCTTTCCAATAAGGGTACTAACAAAACTTCCAAGCAAGAAACACAACTAAAAAATCACAAGACCAAATTAATGTTTAAACCAAAATAACTATCCAAAAATGCAACTTGACTGAAGTCAATGTCACTTGTGTCAACACACACAAACCTACCATATGAGGTTAACAATCATACACTCATCTAATCCCACTAGATTATAACTAGAATATAAGTTAACAGTAGAAATCTTTCACTAAAAAATTATGCCACATGCATAATCCTAAGAGCATTCATCATAAAATGTCATATCACAATGGTAGTAATATATAATGTTAGGTTTACTCCACTACATCATCAACCATTCAAGGGTTAGTCTAGTGTCCCACACCAGCTATGTTGAACCATGGAGAAGCCATACTAGGCATCATATGGAACTTGAAGGCTTACAATATGTTCACCAACACACACACAAGCTTGCATGATGGTTATAGTGATTACAATCTGACCATCTTACTAAATTTACCTTATGGCAACATAATAAAAATATCCATATGAGGACATCACCCAAATTTCATCACTCTATCCAAGAGTTAAGTGGGTACCTAGGATTTTAAACACCACCTAATCAGGACTTAGTGTTGCTCTATTAGAGCACATAAATCAATATACATTCTAGTAATACTTCTAAATGAAATAGAAATATTCATTCCAAAATATTTACAATAGTTATAAAAAACAATACCTTAACCAAAGTATGGTTTCACCTACTACAAGCCAACACATACATTCATTTTAACAAGTACCACCTTCCTGATTTGCACAGATATCAAAGTATATAAGACTAGTTACTTCTTACAAGGAAAAATAGTAAAACTTCACAATCGTTGATCTTACTACAACCTCAAAGAGGTAGCTGAATGAACATTAAATCCAAAAAGTGGCCATTATACACTAAGATTCCATAGCCAACTCGTGACACACATGGTGCACACTCTATACAAATCATGTGGCTACTTGTACAAAGGGGAAAAGTAGATTATTTGCCTATGAGATACTCCACTTCCTATCCCATACCCAATCAAAATCATTATCGATGTAGTGCCTCTCTCCCTCTACCTCATGCATGCACCAATACTCAATGTTAGAGTAGTGAATGTGGGATTACATAACACAATAGAACATTATACCTTGGTGTATTCAATCCAATACAAATTGGTTTTAGAGGGAAAACACATCATACATGTATAATATGACCATGTTATCACATGTCAATAAAGTTAAAAACATGAATCACATTTACTCCAAGATGTTTACACAACATAGTTTAGTAATAATTTTAGAAACGTGGATCAAGTAAGGTTTATATGATTGATTACAAAAGGTGAAGATCACTTTACACAAGTAATTTACCATCACTTACACATTCAACCATTATTAATATATAACTTGGTATGAAAAATTCTCATACAACCATGCTAATGTCAAGAAGATAAAGTGAAACTCATAAGGTTATTATATACACAAAGGGTATAAAAGTACAAATTTACATAATTTGACATAATCAATGAAATGTAAAAGTTTACATAATAAGGTTGGTATCAAAATAAATATGAGAAAGTCCACATAGTCAATCATATGTACTAGTATAATAAAGACACATATTACATGATTAATCAAGACTAATGCAAGTAATAACTTTAAAACACATAATAGTTAATTTACAAGGAAGATCTATATGAAAATAGGTCACACATAAATGACTCAGGCATTCAATAATCCTGCCAAGGTACTTTAACATCGCAATAATCAATATACATGATAGTGAAAGACAAGGGTCCATAATTACCATCGAGTCACCTGATGTCTATATGTCATCCTAATTATGCCAAATATATATCATATAATACACATAACTAGTCCTGAGGATCTCAATCATGATCATCTTCTTTCAAAGAAGGTTGCATTCTATTAAAGTCTAAAATCTACCTCCATGAGCTCTAAAACATTCACCAATAATGTATTTAGATCATGTTTAGATGGCTCATGCTAACTAATAGTAACAAGAGATCCCCAAAACTCTCTAGTTTTACCAAGCAAGTGAGTCACACTCACCGATTAGACCCTTCAGGCTGAAGCCACACCCATAGACCTCCCAAGATGTTATACCTTAAAATCATTGGATATCTTACCTATGTAACTAATAATGGCCACTAAGGCATTATCTCATGATTCCAACAACAAGCTTACACCATCATTTTTCCAATTGAATTGATTCAATAATTGAAAGGTTAAATAGTAATGCTTGCTTGACGCAATAATGCGCTTAGGGAAGGATGGACTTAGCCAAGGCATGAGGTGAATGCTATATCACTATCATGGAAATTACCATTTACACAATCAACAAGCTCAATTGAACTTAGATTAAACATTCTCATTGATTCCATGCACATCTATATCGAAATAGACATCTGATGAGTATCAAAACATAACAATGTTTTCAAGCAAGTATCCTCATGGATGCATAACCTAGCTACAGTTAAATAAAAATCCCTATGGACATAAAAAATCAATGGTCATCATGAAAAACTCATGAAAATCAACCCAACCGTGGTCAAACACCCATCACCAATGTGAACACATCTATGATCATAATCAACATTATAATGCAAAATACGAATTAGACATCCCCATGTACTTATTTATTTTCAGCCATTTGGAATTATGAAGACACATGCTCCTTTATCTAATTCAAAGAGATTAAATAGATAAATAATATCAATTTCCTAATACAACTCAAGATACTTTATCATAAGTAAAGATATGAATCCTCATGGATTTATCTAAGTAAATCCGACACCCTTACCCTATGTATCTCTTTAGGTTTGAGCTCAACCCTTAGTCTTCTTGAGGTTAAGATATCCTAAGCATCTACCAATGACTCACCCATACAAGTATACAATAGATACCAAAAATCATTACCTCATTTCTAAGATGAAGTGGTGATCACTAGTCTTCCATTAACTTGACCATATAAGTCAATGGTTGACTAGTGATGCTTTCCCCAAATGCAATTGATATGGAAAGTGTTGACCCAACCAAAGATATGGGTAAACATCAAAAGGTAACTTGTATAAACTTATTGAATTTTCCATACACACACATACATACATTTCATAGTTTAGGATATTTACAACACTTCATATTTGCATAAACAAGCACTAATAAACACATCTAAGAGGTTAAGTGACTTTATAAGGGTCACCACATGACCTTCTAAATCATAAAAGACATATAACAATCTTCACTAGGCATATAAATATTACCATGGATTAGTATGAATAAATTAATAAAAGGTTCTAACTTAGTCTTAGTAAGACAACATAGACATATTGAGGTCATTCAGCCATCAAAGGGCAGACACATTCACACTCGAAAAAAAGGCCTCCATAAAGATATGTATATCTACACTAGGTGTATTTATAGCCACCTAAAGTGCATTATGCAAACATGATCCTTGCAAAGATATTCACAACCACATAAAAGCTTAACCAACCTTTTAAGCACGTGCTAATAATAGTACAACATATCTAAACTCAAAAAAAAACTTTAAGTATAGGCTCTGATACCATATGAAACATTCCCGATTTTTTTTAAAAGTTATCTGTCAAAGTACATAATAAAACATAAAAAGGTCTCACTTCATAAATTAATATAGTTTAATGTATCTTAATAAATCTATAAGAAGTACAATAAAATCACAACAAACATCTCAAGGATAATGCTATAAGTAACCAAAATGGTATTAGGTGCATCCAAGAATTTTAGGTTAGCCAATCACTAGATAAATAAATATCATAATGTGCGTTAGCAAGACTTAAGCATGGGGTACAAATGACTGATCATAAAGGTCCATCTTGTAATTAGACTTAGGCTAATCTTATCTCATCTTGACATCAACAGGTAGAGGTTTCTAGTCTATCGCTAGATGTCAACATGACATAAGCATAAGAGTCCTAAAGCTTTTTGGAACCACACAAGCAAGGACTGCTCCTATTGATCACCATACTAAGATCCAAGATCCTTTATAAATAGTTACTCCTTCATTCCCTTAATTAATGAAGGCCACACACATAAGATAAAACTCCATGTATAAAGGATTATTTTATAAAAAGTAGATGAGATAAAGAATAGTGAACTCAAGGTGGATGACATCTCACATGAGAGTATCTTGATGAATAAGAATACAATTAAATTTTGAAGATAATTTATTCTCATGCCATGAGATCACTTGACATGCTACACGATCACCTATCTTACTACAATATTTCCATCTTATAGGCCAACCAAAGGGAGTCACACACCTAAATGTTGTTGATTTATCCAATAGTTAGCATATCATGTTATTATAAAACCCTATGTGTTCACACCATCACATTAACATTTGTATAACCATGTAAAAGTTAATTATTTAAATAGACTTGTTCATTAACTTATGTCTTTATTAAGGAAAAGTATGATTTATTTAAACATTGCCAAGGTATATTAGTTAATCATATAGCCAAGTGTTAACTTAATGATTTCCATAGCCTACTAATTCACATCCCTAATCCGTAATTAATACCAACAAAAAATATATCATGAAGATCATTTACAAGGATAAGCTTTGATTTTCAAGCTTGCACACAATTAAAATAACCAATGACTATTCATTCTTATATAAGCATTAATGACAAATAGACAACATTCATTAATCAGGAGTTCAACATAAACATTTGAATTATTAGCATTACAAGAAAACATGACATATGTCTAAAATACCATAAATTTATTAGTGGCATAATCCATAATCCATAATGTGGGATCACATATGAGGGTGTATAATCCAAACTACTTCATTTATTAAGTAATGGAATTAAGCTCTCTTAAATGATAATAAAACCTCTAAACATTCATTGTTATAATATATTGATGAAACACATTGCTTAAATAGACAATAACTATTTGCACAACTATTTACAACATCACATTTTTAGCAAGATTATAAACATGATAAGATCATGTGATTTTTAATGTGATACCAACAAGGAATGTCTTATAACACTATGGAAACTTATTGAATAAATCAAGTATAACAATTAATTTCAGCAAAGGCTATAACTATGCAAGCTATAAACTCATAAAATGTTATCACAAAATAATATCAAGATATATGCCTTTAATCATACAACAAGTTATATACTTGTATATGGGTATGGTTTTAATATCGATTATAACACATTACTAATATATTCCCAAATAATAATACCTCCCAATGTAGTTAACTATCATCGTGTTACTAACATGATCATGATATAAGTCTATTTGTTAAATAGGCATCCCATTTCATGAAAAATTCAAAAGATAATATTTATCATAACATTTAAATACATAAGTAAAAATCCATTATGAAAATTCAAACCTCTATATGTCTCAACATACCATAATACAAAACCATCTTAATAGTTATATGATTTAAGGTTAAAACACTATGTCTTAGTTATTCCAATGAGAACCTTAGTTTAATTTCATGTCTACTTAAAAACAACTAGCATATAACTAAGTCATGTTCATACAACAAAATATATATATCAAGTATAATATAAAGAATTATAATTACATTACCACTCATATGGTAAAAAGGATCCAATATAAATACTCCCAAGAGCAAAATATAGTTGGTTAGAAATATATAGATCAAGCAACTATCATCAAGATGTCCTCCTATGTCAAAAATATAATCAATAATGTCCTTTTTATAATAAATCAATATTATAACTACATGAGGTAATAAGATTAACTACAACATAAAGTTAGTATTCATATATAATCTATCATTCCAACAACATATGCCAACATGCATGAATAAGGGGAGCTTCCACATACAAACCAAGTATAATAATGAAAAAGCACAAGCACTGTAAGAGGGACACCCTTCAAAACTATCCCTATGAGCCCTCCATTGGTGGTCCTCACCACCCCAACCATTGGCTTGGTAGAGATTTTTGGCAACTAGGTACTCATGCATGGTAAGAGGTACACACATAATACTAAGCCACCGAAAAGGACTTACAAAACTACAAACAAGGATAAAATAAATAATGCCTAAAATATGAGAACATATATTGAACTAAACCATGGCTTATCTTAGTATAGAATAATTAAACACTAGGGGTCCAACTCCCAATAACCACATGACTCAATCAAGTTAAAAGAGGAAGTATAATGTTCATTAAAATAATTTAGATTGACTTGGCTTTAACATAGTAATGAACCCAAAAACTATCAAGATAATAAATTATCAATGGGTAAAGCTTATAAAAACAATAACATGTATTGATTCATATTTAATGAATTTAAATAATTATAAACTCAAACCATACTTAAATATGCCTCAAATCAGAATATAGAGTTGACATGCAAAATTAAAAAAACTAAAATCTAAAAAAAAAACTATTTTTAGTAGCTGTTATTTGTAGTAAGTTTCACATGCAAGCATGTGTAGCTCTAAAAATATTCCAAAATAATATTAACTAAAAATAATTATATGGGATGAAATTCAATTGAAGTTGATGTCTGGTCCTAAAAATATACAATTTCTAAAAAAATAGAAATTCTTGAAAAATCATTAAATAATAATTTTAGACCCTTAGATGATCATGTATGGTCTCTAAAAAATATTAAAAACATATCTAAATATAAAGTGTTACTAAGGGAAGCAAATAAATTCTTGATATGGTCATTTTGGCATGTGCAAGAGATCAAACAAAACTACGGGTCAAAAGTTATGGCCTCCAAAATATTGGCCTATTTTTTTTGCATCATTCTCCTTTGGTTGAAAATAACTTAGTTCATGTGAGTTGCCTTGATTGTAATTCTACCATTTTTATTTATCAATATTCTTTAGCTCCCATTCTATAATAAAAGTGTTATCCTCTTTTTTCAATCCTTCCCACTACACCAAATACCTATTATAATTCTCTTGCCTTGTGCTCACTATCTTTATATCCAAAACCTACACAATTTTTTCCTTCTTCTTTAGAACCTATTTCTGCCAATTTACCTCTTCATCTTCATCAATTTTAACATATTATCCATGTAATTCATATAAATATGAAAATTAAATACTAGAGAGATATCAAAATTCTATGGTAGACTCACCTCATAAGTATTGTCATTGATTTTCTTCACAATTCTACATGATCCAATTTTCTTGTACTTCAACTTGTTGAATGTGCCATTTGGAAATATTTATTTTCTCAAGTAAACCATTACCAAATATCTTAATTTAAATACCTTGGATCTTCTTTTGACACCTATTGATGCTTTATATTTCTCATTATTTTCTTGTAACTTTATTCTTCCTCCTTGAAACTGTTGCATATGCTGTACACATGCTTTTGCATCATCACTAATTTGATTTGTAATTGGTAATTATACCAGATCTAAAATACCCATAATATTTCTCCCATAAATAATTTGAAATTGTGATTTTCTTATTGATCTATTTATTGAACTATTACATTCAAACTCAGTTTATGGTAAATCCAAGTCTTATTGCTTGGGGTTCTCTCCCATTATGCATCTCAACAAATTTCCCAAGCTCATTTTCAAAAATATTATGTATCCATCTATTTGTGGGTGATATTAACTATGAAATTTTAGCTTAGTACCCATCTTCTTCCACAAATTCTTCCAAAAATGACTTATAAATTTTGTGTCTCTATCTGAAGTAATAAGTTTTGGAACACCATACCATCTCACAATATCCTAAAAAAATTATTTTGTAGCTCTAGTGGCATCATTGGTTTTCTTACAAGAAATGAAATTAACCATTTTAGAAAATCTATCTACAACAACAAAAATTGAATAATTACCTCTCTATGTACATAGTAATCCCAACACAAAATTCATACTCAAATATGTCTATGGTCTTCTTGGAACTAGTAATGGCATGTATAATATAGTATTTTGTGTATGTCCTTTAGCCACCAGACATATCCTTGACCTTTAAACATACCTTTTCACATCTCTCTTCATATTTGGCCAAAAATACTTTTCCTCCACCAAATCTATTGACTTAATCTTACCAAAATGTCTAACCAAACCTCCACAATGTAATTATTTTACTATATTGTCTCATAGAGACACAAATAGAATGTATAATTGTTTCCATTTAAATAGATAACCTTCATATATAAGATACTTATCATGAATAGAGTCTATTCCATTTGTTAATGGATCTCTGCAATACTCAACAACATTTCCAAAATATGTATTAGTATCATATAATTCTTTGATAGCTTCAAATCTAACTACTTCACTGACCATAGTAGTTAATAATGATACTCTCATACTCAATACATCGACTACTTGATTTTATTTTCCTAATTTGTTTTTCAACACAAAATTATACCCCTAAAAGAAATAAACCCACTTTACTTGCCTATTATTCAACTTATTTTGTGTATTCACATAATTCAAATCCTCATGATTTGTAAATAGGATAAACTCCTTAGGCACTAGGTAGTGCCTCCAATGCTTTAATGATTGGAAAATTGCATAAATTTTAACATCATAGGTAGAATATTTGGTTCTTATTTAATTCAATTTCTCACTAAAATATGCTATTAGCTTTCCTTATTGACTCAACACATCACCAATTCCCACAAATGAAGCATCACAATAAACTTAAAACAATTTGTTAAAATATGGTAATGCTAAAATTGGTTTTTTTGTAATATTTTTCAAAAATTAAAAGCTTTCTATGGTTGATCTAGTCCATGCAAATTACTTCCCTATCGTGTAATCTGTTATTGGTACCACAATAATACTAAATTGTTTAATAAATTTTCTATAAAAAGTTGCTAAACCATAGAAAATTCTTATCTCTGTAGTGTTTTTTGGAATAGGACACTCAACAATTGCCTTTATCTTTTCTTCATCCATTCTCACACCATCTAATGAAATTATAAATCCCAAAAATATGAAATTGCTCTACATAAACCTACACTTATTTAAATTTACATACAGCTTCTCCTTTCTTGACAAATCCATTACCATTCTCAATTGTTGTAAGTGTTCTTATTTAGTCTTATTGAATATCAAAACATCATCAAAATAAACAACCATAAACTTACTAATATATTCCAATAGCACTGTATTCATCACCCTCATAAATTTTTTAGGTGCATTAGATAATATGAATAGCATCACCATCCACTCATATAAGCCATACCTACTCTTGAATGTAGTTTTCCACTCATCTCATTCATGAATTCAAATATGATATAACCACTCAGATAAATATTGGTAAAATATTTTTTCCCTACAAGCACATCCATCATATCATCTAAATGAGGTATACAAAATATGTACTTGATTATTATTTTATTAATTTCTCTACTATCCACGCATATTCTCCATCCTCCATATTTCTTTGGAGTTAGAAACATTGATGTTGCACATGGACTCATACTCTCCCTTATTATCTTCTTTATTAACAATTTAATACCCTATTTATTTAATTTTACATGTTCCATTGGGCTCATTATATAAACTACTTGATTGGTTAGAGTTGATCCTAGAGTCAAATAGATGTGATGTTGAATATCTCTCTTCAGTGGTAAACCATATAGTAACTCATTAGGCATAATATCTACATATTATTTCAACACTCTTTCTACTTTTTTTGGTATTTGTACCATTTTTATGTCTTCATTATTTGCTACTAATACATAACAAAAACCTTCTATTTTTATATCTTGGATAAATTCTTTAGTAGAGAGCATGCTTTATGGCTTCTCTTCCTCTTTAAAAGGTAACAAAACTACCTTTGTACCACCTTTACAAAAAGTGTATGTGCTCTTTTCTCCATCATTAATTACTTTCCTATCAAATTTCCATGGTCTCTTCAATAAAAATAACATACATCCATCAGAGTAACATCACAATATATTTCATCATTATTGGTTTTTCCTATAGAAAACTTGATTAAGAACCTTTTATCTACTAAAACCTCATTCCATTACTTAAACTGTTAAATATGATAAGGATTAAGGTGATTTTCACATTAAAATTTTATTTTATATATCATTTCTTTAAAAACCATATTTTCACAACTATCACCATCTATAATTACTTTTCATCCCTTTCCACTTGAGGTACATCTTGTTAAAAAAATGTTTGATCACATCCATGCATCACCACATTATTTATCCTATACTTGTTCCTTCCTTGGAGTGATCATTGTTCTTCTCATCATGAGATTCTCTTCAAAATCTACTGGTGTAACTTTTGACATCTATAACAAACATAAGATCTTCATTGATTCAAAAACCATCCTCTAACACCATCGTAACCTTGTCCTCTCTGAAACCCTCTTCCTCTTTATTGGTATTGAAACCTTTACCTATTCTCATCTTGCTTTTGTACACCATGTGATGATTCACCGTTATTGGTAATAAACCCACCTCTAGTGGTATTGAACCACCTCATCCCCTTATTAAATGGGATTTGCCTCTTTTTGGACCAAGAGATGTTCTTCTAAAATTCTCTCTATTTTATTTTTCTTCTACCTTCAAAGCTAATTGATAAACTCCTCCATGAAAAGTATTCTATGCATGATTGATCCATCTTAAATAGTAAATTTCAAACCATTTACATACCTTTCATCCATATACTCTTCTATTTCATAATTCTCCACTCATATAGAAAGCTTATAAAAATCATCTATATACTCTTTTATACTATGATCTTTTTTCCTCAAATTTTAAAATCTTCTTTATAGGGTTTGTGAATAATCCATAGGAAGAAATGTTTCCCTCCAATTCTTTCCAATCTTTTTCTACAAATTACTCTTCTCCTTACCTTTTACCTATCTCTCTTTCTATAGGTGATCCCACCAAATCATTGCATGACATTTCAATTTCATGCATGCCAACTTTACCTTCTTGTCTTCTCTCATAGTATTCCACTCAAAAAACTTCTCCATGCTAGTCATCCAATCTATCAACTCCTCTAGTTTTAAAATACCTCCATAATATGGAACATCAACCTTTATTCCTTAATTTATTCTTTTTAAATCTTGAACCATCATCTCTTCTATCAATGGTGGTTGCTCTTGTTGTTCTTCTTCTTGCTAAATTTTTTCATCATGATCGGTTTCCTCATCATCATCACCTTATAATCTTCTCTAATAGGTGATAACCTTAGTTAATTATTCCAATTTGCTATATAGTTATTGTATATTATGTTTCATCTATGCAAGACCTCCTAGTCTTCTTGCCATGTCTTACTCCTCCAAGAATTGAACTTGCTCTGATACGAGATAATGAACCTAAAAACTATCAAGAAAATAAATTACAATAGGCAAATCTTATTAAAAAACTTGTATTGATTGGTATTGAATTAATTTAAATCATTACAAACCTAAACCATACTTAAATAAGCATCAAATTAGAATTTAGAGTTGATATGTAAAATTTAAAAAAATATCTATTTTTAGCAGTTGTTATTTTTTGTAAGTTTTGCATGTAGAAATGTATAGCTCTAGAAATGTTCTAAAATAATCTAAACACTAAAATTATCCTATGGGATGAAATTTAACTAAAGTTTACTTTTGGTTCTAAAAATATATAATTTCAAAATCTAGAAAATTTCTAAAAAATTCATTAAATAGTACTTTTAGACCCTTAGATGATCATGTATGGCCTCTAAAAAATATCAAAAACATGTCTAAGTGGAAATTTATACTAAGGGAAGCAATGAAATTCTCGAGATACTCATTTTGGTGCATGGAAGAGCTCAATCAGAGCTATGGGTCAAATGTTATGGCCTCTAGAAGATTGGATTGCTTTTTCTACATCACATAATCACATTCGGTAACATTAATTTATTCACAAATTTCAATAGATATAAATATTCAAGAAAAAAGTGACCACATTAAACCAAAAAGGAATAACCCACTAAACATTCTTAGTCTATAAATTTCAACCCAACCAGTATAGGAAAAACCCCACTCTAATCACATAGTATAACAGTGGTAGAATAATTATTTGGTTTGGTAAGGAAGGAATAGACAAAATTCCACATTTGTTTATTCCATTAGGACACATGAAATGCATATATATATATATATATATATATATATATATATATATATATATATATATATATATATATATATATATATATATATATATATGGACTCCAATATTTAATAGTATTAAATAAGCCTGGATTCTTCCTAATTCTAACATAAATAAGTATTTATGATAATCCAATCACCATACATATATAGTCAAAAATAGGGGGATTTAAAGAGGACACAATTAATAGATATATAAACCCATCATACTCAATTGAAGGATACCTAGTAATTTCTTTAATTGATGAGGTGGGTGTGTGTGTGTGTGTGTGTGTGTGTGTGTGTGTGTGTGTGTGTGTGTGTGTGTGTGTTTGTGTGTGTGTGTGTGTGTGTGTGTGTGTGTGTGTGTGTGTGTGTGTGTGTGTGTGTGTGTGTGTGTGTGTGTGTGTGTGTGTGTGTGTGTGTGTGTGTGTGTGTGTGTGTGTGTGTGTGTGTGTGTGTGTGTGTGTGTGTGTGTGTCACAAACAAAAATCTACCTTAGGATTTTCTATAACAATAACCTATTTATAAATACAAAATAGGAACTTACAAACATAAGATATGCCCCACCTCAAGAAGTCAATTAAAACTAAGTTGTTTTCTCCTTACAACTAAAAACTAGATTCCTTTACACCCTCTACCAAAAGTATGGTGTACGATGACCCACCAAGGGAAAAAAAGGTTAAATTAATTCATAAAAACATGGTAGTATGAAACCCACATAATCAATGACTGAATGTAACTACAGTTATGGTAAGATAGTCATGGTATAGGTGCATTAAGGAAAAAATTTAGCCCATAAATAATCAATGTATTTACTAGATTTGGTGATAAAACCAAAACCCAAATTGCATTGACCAAGCTATGTTAGTTTTATCACCCAAGGAAAAACTATAAAAATATAAGGATTATCTTTATTTTATTTATTTAATCAAGATAACAATTCTACCATTTACAAATGGCTTACCCATCCACACTTTATCAAAATTATAAGCCATACTCTAACCTGCCTATGTATATCTCTCTCCATTCTCCCCTATCTCCTCATACACCACATATCCTTCCTCTCTTCCTTACATTATACACATCCCCCATTGTCTATTTTCTTTCCTCTCTTTTAATTTTCTCCTACCCCCATTTTGCCTATGTTTTATTTTCTCTTTTCCTAGATGCATGTATGATCCCATGCCCCATACCTTCCTTCCCTTTGTCAATTCCATTCCTCCTATCTTATTTTTCACTAAGGGCTATCTCCTAAGCATCTTTACCTATCATTCCATACCCTTACCCAAGCCCATACTCCTTCCTTCACAAGCCATGCCTCCTCCTCTTGATATGCCCAAAAATGTAGACATTTTCCTTTGGTCAATTTCCTTTGGTGTATTTGGCAAACCATCCACTAAAATAAAATAAAATAAAATAATGATTATATATATAATAGGAATTTGTATATATATATAATATACTATTTTATTATGTGTATATATATCACAACTTCAAGTCAGTATGAATTAATTAACATATATAAATTATTATATAATAGAAAATATAAAGAAATAAGATAATATAATTAATAAAAAAATAATAAAAATGGTAATACTAAGTGAATATATCAAATTTAAAAATAAATAATAATAAATAAATAGATAGGAAAATAAAATAAGATCTTCAAATAAATATTGGTAATAAAATATTTAAAATCATTAATCAATAAAAATTACAAAATTGATCAAGATAATACAATTAATAAAATCATAAAATAATAACTCAATTAATATCATTAAGTTTTAGATTAAGGTAAAAACAGGTTTTGAAGGGGCCCCAAAACCCTTTACATCAGATAAGATATAAACCTTAAGCACACCCAGGAAATGAAATAACCTGGAACGTACAAAAGCAAAACCAGATAACCCAGTAATCTGAAAACAGCAGACAAGAGCTAGACAAACAATAACTAATAGTTATTATTTTTTTTACAAGACAGAAGTTTCATATCTAGAGGAGGGACCAGAGGCTTAGATTTTTTCCTCTTAACAGTAGTCCAACCATCCTCTACCTTAGCTGCCTCAGCAACCCATTCCTCAGACGGCTAAGAATCATGAAGCCCAGGAGGTGACAAAACCTCAGCCAAAACCTTAGGAGAACCAGCCAACAACTGGCTCCTAGGAGAATCCATCAAAATAGGTGGAGGAACCACCACCTCCTCAAAAATTGGTTCAGGAAGATTACATAATCCAATCTCCACCAAACCTTTAACAAGAATAGTCTCCAGTTGAGACTCCTGATCCGTCGAAGCAGATAAGATACTCTTTTCATTCTCATTCTCAGAATCAGTCAAAGCTTCCTCAGGTTGTTCTACAATATAGTGATCATGATCAGCTTCAGCCCACCAAGAAGGTGATCTTCTGGGTCTGGATTTCCTTGCAGTGCATCGAGCAACAACATGCCCCGTCAGGTGACACTTTCTACATCGAAAAGGTAGCCCTTTAAAATCTAACATTTGCATCCAAGATCCCCTAGGGGAATCCAGACAAATCACCTTAGGAAGGCCCTTAGAGACATCCACCTCAACCATAAGGTGAGCGCAGGTCGATCTGAAATACCTCTTGGTTTATGTGTCCACGAATAAAAATTCCCCTATAGCATTTCCGATGGTTTTAAACACCGATTCATGCCATAGATGCAATGGTAGATTAGGGAGCCAAACCTAAACAGGGATCTTGTTGAAAGTTTACATTACAAGATTGAAATCCATGTGCCACCGTTTGGCGAAGAGAGGGTATTTACCCTACCAAAAGAAATTTCTGTTGGAGAGAATAGTCTTCCTGTCCTCAGCAATGTGAAATAAAGCTAAAAAACCCTTTACCACAAGGATAGATTTCAACATTTCCATCAATTAGTGCCAGCCATGTCTGGGATATCCAACCATGTGAATCGGCAAGAGATGGCCAGAAGCCACGAAATCTACAAATAGCCATAGACTTTGAAAAGTACTCTACCTGATCAAAGATTTCTTTAACAGTATCAGGATCAAGATTAACCCTGACAGGTTTTAAAGCACTTACAGGTGATTCGCTTAGTCTCCTAGCAGAAGGCTGGCATTTCACATCATGGATTTTAGCTTCAAACGCAGCCACCTCCACATAAGTTCTTCCCTTAGACCCAGGGATAGACCCAAAAATAGGGAAACCATTTTCTGAATCCATGATTGGAGAAGAACCCCCTTCCATGACCAGGATCCTATCCCCATTCACTGGTAAAGATTCTACCACACCAGCCACCAGATCAACAGCAGACTGGACCGAGATGGTATTTTGCGCTCGCACCTGTGTGCCCGCAGCATTCAAATTCTCCATGCGCGCACAGGGAACAGGGGCATGCGCGCACTAGGAGTGTTCAAAAAAATAATATATAATGTAATTAATATCATTAAGTTAATATAATAATAAACAATAAAATAATTAAAATACATAATTATCAAGATATAAATAAATCATGTAATAACAATCACCAAGATCATTAATATATTAGTAATTACCAACATTGATAAGTTACCAAAACATCCTTTAGGGTCAAAAAACCATATGGGTCTAGACACACCCATCCAACCAAGTTAAATGATGAACCACACCCATGACTTAAGCATCTAGAGCTCATGATACCTAAGCAAGATAATCAATACATGATAACAACCTCAAGAACATAAGGATAGGCATGAAGAATGACGATGCCAAAACTCAACACTCTTACATGGAACCCTAAATCACGCACACATGTAGAGAGAGGCAAGACTAAAAGAGTGAAAATAAATAACAACATGAAATATAATGATGACTCAATATTATAAAGTACATGCTATACATGTTAGATGACATTCCAATTGCTCAATCACCCATGATATACATGATATGTCCAAACCCAACACCGAGCCTAGCTCATAGTATGGTGCATACATCAACCAAATAAGACATCAGTAGTACCTAAACACTATCAATATGATAATAATATCTCAACATGAATCATTAGACATGAACTGATAAATCAATTATGATCAACTATAGCTAAGAAGGGCAATAGTTAGTCTTGATAACCATGAACTCACGCATGCCATACAAGGCACAATAAATCAATATAAGAGGAATTAATGTCAATCAAGTAAAATATAGTATATCAATAAAATATAGAAATGTAATTAATTAAAGAATTATATACACATATACAAGACAAAATGAACCTATCATAAGTAGTATGCATATCAAGATATAATGAATCCATTATGAACATCAATTGTGACATAACACATAACCTTAGCTATTCAAGGTACCTACATCACAACCATTTTAAAATAAGACCAAAATCAATAGTCGTTAGTCCATGTGTTCTTAAATCATACTAATATATCCTATAGTCTAGTATCCAAAAGGGACCATAGGATTGGTTTGTGACACTATGTTCTTAAACTAAAGAAAAACACATTATCCTATTCTCAACTTACAAATGATAATTTTAATATAACTTTATTTAAATATAAATGCTATATTATAAATTAATCTAGTTCTCTAATTTCTTAAGGTATTCAATAGAATGGTTTTTACATATTTTCTACTTCTTCTACATGTCATCTTTCATCACAAAGTGGAAATGAATCTCAATTATGGCATTAAATATTAGAACATGTTAATTTTTTAAGTTTATATGATATATATTTTAATGATCTTATTTTTTGTCTTATATATTTTCTCATCATGAAACTTATAAAGGTTATTTATGTGGTAAGCAACATACTAATCCTTTTCATAAGAATCATGATGCAAATTAATCACATCCATTATAACTTATTCATAATTATGTTACCCAACCCATTGAATTTGCATCTATTAGTGGTTATTTATATGTTTTTACTTTTGTTAATGATCATACTAGAATGATTTGGTTGTATTTTACAAATAATAAATATGAAGTATTATCTAAATTCAAAGAATTCAAAATTGTTATTTAAAATGCTTATAATTTTTCTATTTTAAGATTAAGATATGATAATGGTGGTGAATATATTAGTAAATAATTTGATTAAATTTTTCATTAGTTTTACTATTCAAATACATGTAATAACTACCTATTCCCCATAACAAAATGGTATTATTGAAAGGAAAAACTACATGATTATTCAAATGGATAGAAGAATGTTACATTATGAAAATAATAACAAATTCTTATGGCCCAAAGCCATGAATACTACTATGCATATTTTAGATAGAGTACCTAATAAATTTTTGTATCTTTCTAATCGTTTAGAAATTTTATCTAGTAATAAACCTAATGTTTCTCATCTTAGGATCTTTGGTACTCTTGTTTCCATTTTTATTCCTAAAGTAAATAAAAATAAAACTAGATTTTACCTCCTATTCATTCATATTTGGAGGTTATGAAGGTAAAAATAAAGGATTATGCATATACGATCCATCTAAAAGATAAACCATTAATAATAAGAATGTTTTGATCCTTGAAATTTTTTGTTTTAAGTCCTATATAGAATCCCATTAATGTTATTCATTTGATAAATTTAGTTATCCTATTATTCATTTTGAAGAAATAGATGCCTCAGAAGAAGTTGATCCAATCTTGGATAACTATGAGATTAAGGAACCTTATAAATTTCATGTTGATTTTAAAATACTTAAATGGGTTGGATCTATAATTCATATGTCTAATATTTATATTATTAATACATTGACTAGGAGTCAACATTATTAACATGCTTTAATGACAATGTATGAATGTGAACCTCAATATTTTGAGAAAGGTATTCAATATGATAGTTCAAAAGTTGTAATAAAATTTGAGTATAATGCCTTAATTAAAAATTAAAATTGGGATCTTATTCTACCTGCACATATAAAGTCATGTTGTTGGCTATAGGTGTCTTTATAAAATCAAATAGAATTCAATTGGTAAAATTGAAAAAAATAAAATCCTCAAAAAACTAGAATTAACTATGTTAAAACATTTCCTCCTATATAAAAAATGAGTACTGTTACATTACTTATTTCTATTTCAGATCAAAATGGGTAGATTATACACCAAATGGATGTAAAAAATGCATTCATAAATGGTGATTTAGAAGAATAAATATATATGATTTAGTCTAAATATTATACTAACTCTAACAAAGAACATTATGTTTGTAAGTTAAAAAAATATATGTAAAGTTTAAAACAAGAAAGTTTAAAATCACTAGTTATTTCTAAAAATTAGGTTTTTCAAAATGTTATTCTAATAACAATCTCTTTGTTAAAGTTAAAAATGGTAATTTTGTATTAATTGTATTATATGTTGATGATATTATTACCACTAAAAATATAATTAGCTTAATTATTAAATATAAAGATAAAGTAAGTTAGACTTTTTAAATAACTAATCTAGGCATTCTTCATCATTTTTTAGGATTGACTATATTTTAGGAAAAAAATTCAATTATTGTATCATAATATCAATATGTTCATAGTCCACTTGTTAATTTTAATATGCTTGATTTTTATACCTACATCTACTCTTATTAAAGTTGGTGTTAATTTTGATCTAAAATATATAGGTGACAAAGGTAACTCCACTCTTTAAAGATATCTTGTAGGTAGTTTAATTTATGTAACCATTACTAGGTCAAATATTTCATTTGTTGTAGGTTTTGATTCTAGATTCATACAAGATCCATATTTGTATAATTAGAAATTAGGAAAATAGATGCTTTGGTATATCAAAGGAGCTATAAAATTTGGTTTAGTTTATTATTCCATTGATAATACTAATTTATATGATTATTATGATGCTAAAGATGATGGTTATATAGTAAATCATAAGTCTACTTGTGTATATGTGTTTAAGTTTGATATAGGTGTTATCACTCAAAGCAAAAAAAAAGAAACCTATTATTTTTATCTCTTATACACAATTAAAGTATAATATGTATATGAAATATATAAAAAAATCCATGTGGCTATGGAGGTTGTTATAAAATTTCCATTTAGATGTTTATTTCAATACCACCATTCTTTGTGATAATAAAAGTTATATAAATCTAATAAAAAGTATAATGTAAAAACAAAAAATTAATCATATTGAAGTTATAGTATATATTATACAATAAAATGTCATAAATGGTGATAATAATATATAATTTTATCCTACCAATAGACAAGTGGAAAATATCCTCACAAAACCACTTGGTACTACCAAGTTTGTCATTTTTAAAAAATGTTAGGCCTCTCATAGTTTTCATTGATGGGGGCTGAGCATGTCAATGTCTCTTCTTAATATTCATGTATTTCCTTATTCTTATCTATAATTATTATCATTATAAAGCATTATAATAGGTCATTATATGTGATTTTGGTAAAGTTCATTATTTTTGAGTTTATAGTGTACCTAGTATTCATAAGCATATTTTGTAATGGAGGTACATATGTTATAAAAAGATCAAAAATGCTTTGTTTATTATTCATTAGAAACTATGAGATTTAGTCTCATGATCATGCTAGCTTAAAATTATTCTAAGTATTTTATGGATTATAATTTTTGTTTCAAAAGGTGATATTGACACGATGAAATTTTTTCAATCCTCCACATTTTACATGCCTCTAGAAACATTTACAGTTCATTCATGGAGTATAATTATTTTATTAAGGTAAATATGATATGTATCCCCACTTAACACTATTGGGGTTTGTTTTAATATTTAATTATTAAGTGGTAATTTATGTACCTTCAATACATTCATTATACATCTAGTAAATAAATAAATAATATATTTTATTTATATAAATGAGGTTAACATATGTCTATAAATTAAATATATTATTATTTTACTAATTATTATTGGGGAGAGGGTGGACCCATTGGTTATAATGGTCCACCACCCTAATATAAAATGGGTTGTACCCTTTTGTAAATTTACACATTGAGACAATGACAAACATAATATTATATTATGAAAAGTGTGAGATATATGCAAACATTGTTAAGGTTTTGTGAATTATTTTTTAGGAGTGAGAGGTTAAAGGAATGTTTTGGGTAATTGTGTTTCTTGATGAATGAATAATCACCATGATTTTTTACCTCACTTGAGGTTTTCCATGTTAAAATACTATCTCAACATTGATATTTTCTTTTTCTAACTCATTCCAGTATCTAAATCTATATTGGTTAATTGTAAATACTTCATATTATTTTAGTTCTCAATAATTGAAAGAATTTTAAAGATTTATTAGATATTACAGGTTGTAAAAATGGTGAATTAGAAAAGCAAGATAAATATGTCAATAAAAAGCATTGTCAAGCATTTATTAGTTAAAATTGAGTCCCTATACATACCTCACACTTACAATTAAATTACATGTGCACCACTCGATGGTATTACACTACCAACTAAAACTGGTCCTAATACCCTTCCATTTTGGGTTCATGTTAATCCCAATACTTGATTATATATTATATTACTTGTATTCCCATGGATTAATCAATTGGGAGTGATATCTTATACACTACACTATTTTCTCAAGTTTGTGCTTGATTATGAAGTATATGCCATTTGAGTAAAAAAATTTGAGCTTCGTATATGACCTATGAGATTATAAATGTGATCATTTAGTGAATTTATTAAGGAATGAATAATTTAACCTTGTGTGATACCTAATACTATTTCACCATCATTAGTTCTTACTCCTAATACATTTGCATGTCTAACACCATGATCTCCTATAAGAGTTCCCTAAGCCTTGTCTCTTATAGTTTCACCTTTGAGCCTTACTCATACACATCTACATCTTGATATTGATTTACAACATCTTACTATGGTTCATATCTAAGTATATGTTTTATCATGACATATTACTATGATTATATATAGGCTATATCATCTGATATTTTACTAATTCATTTCTATATCTAGATATATATTATTTATTTAAATATACTTATTATTTCATGGTACCAAAGTATGTGATATGGTGATTGATTCAAAATACAAGGATCTATGAAGCTTTAATTTTTTATTAGTGTTCAAATATTATTCAACTCTAGGATTTACTTATTTGTACAACACATATAGGAGATAAAATATTTTGTTTGGGATCTATGATGCCTGATCATAGTCTTTAAGCATCAATTCAAGCATCTAATAACTCTGCTGAGAAACTAATAGTCATTTTTCAAAGAAAAATTACCCTAGGATGCCATTATTGGTTGATGTATAACACTCCTTGCTTGAAAAATAGAAAAATCACTACAAATCCTCTAAAAATAGTTTCTAGTGTTTTAACATTAGATCTTCATTATTTATTCTTAAAAAAAACTCTTTCCAAACCTTCTAAAGTATCAAATACTTCATTTATATTTTTCTCAGCCACTTAGGTGACATAGTACAACTTGTGTAGGTTGTAAAATTAAATTTTTGGTAGAAAATTTTGATTTTGACATCATTTTATGTAGTAAAAGGTTGTTTTAGTAAGTTGTAATAATTTTTAGGGTCTGTGAAGACCCCTTCCATGCTCCAATATCTTCCCTGTGTTTTTCCTGAGAGTCATGGTTTCCTAGAGCATACCATGGTATTTTATATAGTTATTTGAAATTATATATTAAATATTTGTTTTAATAAATATCAATAGTTTTGATTCAAACATTGAATTAGACCCAAATATTTACCTTATTGATGTGAAATAATAAAAAATTAAAAATTTTAATATTTATTATTACATGTACATTTTTATAATTGTTTTTATTTTAAAAAAATAAAATAAAATCAATTAATTTTTTTTTTAAATTTAAATATTGCATGTATCATTTCAATGTTTTAGAGTAGAAGAGTTGGTAGTATTATTTTTACTAAAAACATACAAAATGGGAGTGTATTGTTCAAAACTCACCACCTTTATTTATTTTTGGTCAAATTGCTTTAGTCTTTTATTTCAATTACAAAATCTTTTTTGATTTACATGCTCTTGATCATGTTCAAAAACCTAGGTTAACTTCATTTTTGACACTTATACAATCATTTTTTGTCAAACATTATCATGTCACTAGTCATTT
The DNA here is from genome assembly GCA_037957365.1 of Torreya grandis. NCBI lineage: Eukaryota > Viridiplantae > Streptophyta > Pinopsida > Cupressales > Taxaceae > Torreya > Torreya grandis. The sequence goes on from JARHVA010006330.1 coordinate 308,206, forward strand.
TATAGGGTTTGGCACATTTCAATGCATTGGTGTGGTGAATTTGTTTATTTGAAGTCTCCTTAGATATTTTTCTTCATCAAAACTAAAAATAGTGCTTATATAGTTTTTTTTTATGTGACACTTATGACACTTGATTTACTAAAATATTTTTCAAATTTATCAAATTATTTCACATATATTTGAACAATGAATATTTTTTTATACTATAAATTTGATTTATTATCAATAGAGTATAAAAAAACAATAAAAAAGTTTGTTTTTACAAATTTTCTAGTGTTATAGTGTTAATTTTAAAAGAAATTACTGGCTTATCTTAATTTTTTGTTAGACAAATATCAAATGTTTAATTTATCTTAATATAATATATATACAATTGATATTAAATCTAATTTTATGGTTCAAGAGTTATGTAATATTTTTGTTAGGACTAAAAAATCCTTGTTAAGGAGAAATGTTTCAACTGAGCTTTCCAATGCATTTCAATATAAATCATAGGAGGCTATGCCAATTATCATACAAAATGTTAAATATGAATTCCTAATCCATATTAGCAATCAATATTATCCTAGTGGTTCCTTAAAACTCTTTGAGTCTATGTATAAGGGCACACTTCTCTCAAATATAATTAATCTTACTCTTGAATTGCTAACTACATCCATGAAAGTTGATGAAAAAGTTGTTACTTTTCTTTAAAAAAATTAAGAATAATAAATCTCAGTTAGATAGGTGTAATTAAAATCTTATTCAAGATCAGTTTTTGTATTTCATTATTCATTTAAACAATCATAAAAATTTCTTAATGTTATTTCAATTATTAATTTAAAACACCAAATAGAGTAAGATATCCTTGACCTCATTACCCTTTCTGATCATCCTATCCAAGAAGAACATGTGACATCAAATTTTAGTTCTAAAAATAATTACACCCAAAAACCTTTTATAATTAATCATGTTTATAAAAATAATATAAACCAAAAATCTAACCCTAACTTATTAAATAGAAAAAATGAGAACAACAAATCTGGTAATAAGAGTCATAAAGTTAAGTTTAATAAAAATTGAAAATTGTGTGTTAAATTTGGTCATACAAGATAAAATTATTATAAAAACAAATATATATATAATAATCAAACATATAAAAATATTAAATGGAAGAAACAACTTAACCAAAATCATTAAAAAAATCAAAATCATAATTAGAGAATAAAATTTTAATGTTATTACTTTATATGTTGCCTTGTTTACCTTTAATGAAAATGAATGGATTTTAAATAGTGATGCATTAAATCATATTAATTTTTTTTTTAATTATTTTATCTGATATTAGAGATATATATGAAATAATTTATTTGGGTGATATTTCATTTTTAGAAGCTACTAAATAATAAATTAAAAAAATTTCAAATGTTGATATAAAATATATTTTTTATGTTCTTAAACTTAAGAAAAATATGTTATCCTATTCTCAAATTATAAATCATAATTTCATTATAGCTTTGTTTAAGGATAACTAGTCTATTAGAAATCAATCTTGTTCTCTAATTGCTTAAGGTATTCAATAGAATGGTTTATACATATTTTCTACTTCTTCTACACATCATCTTCCATCACAAAGTAGGAATGAATCTTAATTATGGTATGAAATATTAGAACATATTAATTTTATAGTTATATATGATATGCATTTTCATGATATTATTTTTGGTCTTCCTTATATCTCTTCTCATCATGAAAACTTGTGAAGGTTACTTAGGTGGTAAGCAACATACTAATCCATTTCACAAGAATCATGATGTGAATTCCTTACATCCTTTATAACATATTCATAGTTATGTTAGATGACCCATTAAATTTACATCTCTTAGTGATTATTTATATGGTTATTTTTATTGATGATCACACTAGAATGATTTGGTTGTATTTTATAAATAAGAAATATGAAATATTTATCTAAATTCAAAGAATTTAACGTTATTGAAAATGCTTATAATTTTTCTATTATGATATTACTATATGAAAATGGTAGTGAATATATTATTAAATAATTTGATTCATTTTTCAATAGTTTTGGTATTCAAAGAGATATAACTACTCCCTATTACCCACAACAAAATAGTATTTTTGAAAGAAAAAATAAACCATTATTGAAATTTTTAGAACACTATTACATTATGTAAATAATCCCAAATTCTTATGGGTCAAATCCATGAATACTTCTATTCATATTTTAGATAGAGTACCTACTAAAGGTTTGCATATGCCTACTCCTTTAGAAAGTTGATTTAATAATAAAACTAATGTTTCTCATCTTACGATCATTCATAGTCCTTCTTTCTTTTTTATTCCTAATGTAAAAAGAATAAAAACCTGATTATACCTCCTATTCATGAATATGTGTAGGTTATAGAGGTAAAAATAAAGGATTAAGAGTATACAATCAATATAAAAGATAAACTATTAATAATAGGAATGTTTTGATCCTTGAAAAATCTTTTTGTGAGTCCTTTATAGAACCAAATAAATGTTATTAATTTGATGAACCTAGTTATCCTGTTATTTTTTATGAATAAATAGATGCCCTAGAGGAAGTTGATAGGATCTTGGATAACTAAGAGTCTAAGGAACCTTCTAAATTTCATGTTCATTTTAAAATCCCTAAATGGGTTAAATCTCTAATCCAGATGTCTAATCTTTATAATATTAATAAATTTACTAGGAGTCAACATTATTTTCATGTTTTAATGATTATGCATGAATATATCTCTCCATATTTTGAGAAAGGTTTTCAAGATGATAATTGGAAAGTGGCAATGAAAGTTAAATATAACTACTTAATTAAAACATAGACTTGGGATCTTGTTCCACCTCCACATAAAAGGCATGTTTTTGGTTGTAGGTGGCTTTATAAAATCAAATATAATTAAATTGGTAAAATTTACAAATTTTAAAGCCTCAAAACCCAAAATTGACTATGTTAAAATGTTTTATTCTATATAAAAAATGAGTACTTTTAGATTACTTATTTTTATTCTAGATCAAAATGGTTAGATTATACACCAAATGGTTGTAAAAAATGCCTTCATAAATGGTGATTTAGAAGAATAAATTTATATCACTTGGCCTAAAGATTTCACTAACTCTAATAAAGAACATTATGTTTGTAAATTAAAGAAATATCTTTATAGTTTAAAACAAGGTCTTCAATCTTAGTATTCTAAAATCAATAGTTATTTTTTAAAATTAGGTTTCTCTAGATATTATTTTGATAATGATCTATTTGTTAAATTAGAAATGGTCATTTGATCTTAATTATATTATATGTTTACGATCTTATTATTACTGACAATATAATCATCTTAATTATTAAATATAAAGATAAACTAAGTTATACTTTTTAAATAACTGATCCAAGCATTCTTCATCATTTTTTAGAAATGACTATATTTTAGGATAAAAATTCAATTGGTGTATAATAATCTTAGTATTTTCATAGTATACTTGTTAATTCTAATATACATGATTTTTACACCTACATCTACTCCTATTGAAGTTGGTGTTAATTTTGATCCAAAACTTTTATGTGACAAATCTATTCCTACTCTTTAAAGATATCATATTGGTAGTTTAATTTATCTAACTATTACTAGGTTAAATATTTCATTTGTTGTAGGTGTTGATTATAGATTCATGCAAGATCCATATTTGGATCATTAGAAATTATCAAGATAGATGCTTTGGTATATAAAAGGAACTATAAAATTTGGTTTAGTTTATTCTGATATTAATAATACAAATTTATATGGCTATTATGATGCTAACCATGATGGAGATATAATAAATAATAAATCTACTTCTAGATATGTGTTTATGTTTGGTGCAGGTGCTATCACTTGGAGCAACAAAAATAAACCTATTGTTTCAATATCTTTTATACATGAAAAGTATAGGATTTATATGAAAGATATTTAAAAATCCATGTGGTTATGGAGGTTGTTATAAAATTTCTATTTAGATATTTATCATAATACCACCTTTCCTTGTGATAATAAAAGTTATATAGATCTAGTGAAAAATCTAATGCAACACCAATAAACTAATCATATTGAAGTTCATGTACATTTTATCCAAGAATACATCATCAATGGTGATATTTATCTATAATTTTGTCCTACCAATGAACAAGTGGAAAATATCTTCCCAAAACTATTTGGTATTACCAAGTTTTATAAGTTTTGTCAGTTTTATACAATGTTGCACCTCTCATGGTTTCGATTGAGGGGGATGTGGGTGAAAATGTATCTTATTAACATTCCTTTTTTTACTTATTATATATAATTATTCTCATTATATAATAGTGTAATAAGTCACTTTATGTGATTTTGATAAACTTCATTATTTTTGAGTTTACAGTGTACCCAATATTTATAAGCATATTTTCCAATGGAGGTACTTATGTTATAAAAGGATCCAAAATTATTGGTTTATTATTCATGAGAAGCTATGAGATGTATTATCATAATCATGCTATACTAAACATACTCTAAGTATTTTATGGATTATAATTCCTTTTGTTTCAAAAGGTGATATTGGCATGATGAATGTTTTTAAATCCTTTAAGTTTTACATGCCTCCTAAAATATTTATAGATTATTCATTGAGTATAATTACTTTATTAAGGTGATTATGGTATCTATCCCCACTTAACATTAAGGGGGAGTGTTGGAAAATGTAATGATTAAGTGGTGCACTATGTACATTCAATACATTCATTATACATTGGGTAAATAAATAATAATATATTTTATTTATCTACATGAGGTTAGCTTGTGTCTATAAATTAAATATATTACTATTGTATTAATTATTCTTAGGGAAAGGTTTGAACCAATGGTTATAATGGTCCACCACCCTAATATAAAAAGGGTTTTACCCCTTTGTAAATTTACACATTGATATAATGACGAACACTATTATTTTTTGAACAATGCAAGATATATATGAACATTATTAAGGTATTGTGAAATTTTGTTTAGGAGTGAGAGGTTGAAGGAATGTATTGGATAATTGAGTTTATTGATGAGTGAATAATCACCATGTTTTATAACCTCACTTGAGATTTTCCATGTTAAAATATTATGTCAACATTGATAATTTATTTTACTAACTCATTCATGTTTCTATATATATATATATATATATATATATATATATTGGTTAATTATATATAATTCATATTATTTTAGTCCTCAATAATTGAAATATTTTGAAATTTTTCTTAGAGATTTTAGGTTATCAAATTGGTGAATTGGCCAAGTAAGGTAAAGATGTTAAGAGCAAGCATTGTCAAGTATTTATTAGTTAAAATTTAGTGTCTATAGATACCTCACACTTACAATTGAATTGCATGTGCACTATTGATGGAATTACACTACCAATTACAATTAGTCTTAAGTCCATTCCCTTTTGGGTTCATGTTATTCCTAATACTTGATCACATAATATATTAATTGTATGCCCATGGATTAATCAATTGAGAGTGATATTTTATACACTACACTATTGTCTCAAGTTTGTGTTTCATTATGAAGTACATACCATTTGAGGAAAACTTTTTATGCTTCCTATACAACCTTTGAGATCATAAATGTGATCATTTAGTGAATTTATTAAGGAGTGAATAATTCAACCTTGTGTGATACTTGATACTATTTCACCATCATTAGTTATTATTCCTAATACATTTGTGTCTTTGCCACCACCATTTCCTTTAAGAAGTCCCTAAGCCTTGTATCCTATAGTTTTACCTTTAAGTCTTACTCGTACACATCTACATCTTGATATTGATTTACAACATATTAATATGGATCATATCTAAGTATATATATTATCATGACATATTAATGTGATTATATATAGGTTATAATAACTGATATTTTATTAATTCATTCTTAAATCTAGGTATATATTGGTTATTTACATATACTTCATATTATTTCATGGTACTAGAGCATGTGATATTGTGATTGATTATAAAGACAAGGATTAATGAAGCTTTAATAATTACTAGTGTTCATATATTTTTCAAATCTAAGCTTGGATTATTTTTAAAACATGTATAAGAGATAAAATATTTATTTTTGGATCTATCATGCCTCATCTCAAACTTTGAACATCAATTCAAGCATCTAAGACCTCTATTGAGTAAAAACTAATCATTTTTCAAAGAAAAATTAGCTTGGAATGCCATTGTTGGCTGATGTATGACACTCCTTGCTTGAAAAATTAATAAAACACTACAAAGCCTTTGTAACTAGTTTATGGTTTCTAAAAATTGGATCTTCATTATTTTTGCTTTAAAAAAAATCTTTTTAGACCTTCTAAAACATCAAATAATTTAATTATATTTTCCTCAGCCAGTTGGGTGACATTGGAAAACTTGTGTATACTGTAAAATGAAAATTTTTAAAGAAAAATTGACTTCATTTTATGAATTAAATTATTATTTTATGATGGTGTAGCAATTTTTAGGTCATGTGGTGACCCCTTCCATGATCCAATATCTTCCTTATGTTTTTCTTATGTGTCATGGCTTCCTAGAGAATACCATGGTATGTTATATAGTTTTTTGAAATTATCTATTAAATATTTGTTTTAATAAATATCAATAATTTTGACTAAAACATTGAAGGGGACCCACATATTTACCTTGTCCGTGTGAAACAATATTTTTTTTTCAAATCTTTTAACATTTATTTTTACATTTACATTTTTATAATTCTTTTTATGTTAAATAAATAAATAAAGTCAATTAAATAAGTTTTATAATTCAAATCTTGCATGTATTGTTTCAAAGTTTTAGAGTAGAAGAGTTATTAGTATCCTTTTTACTAAAAATATACAAAAAGGGAGATCTATTGTTCAAAAATCAGCACCTCTATTTATTTTTGGTCAAAATACTTTAGTAATTTTTTTTCACTAGACAATATATTTTGATTTATATGCTCTTAGTCACATTCAAAACCTTAAGTTAACTTAAATACTTTTGATGCTTGACCTAAACAATCATTTTTATCAAACATTATCATGTGACTAGTGATTTTCTAGGTTTTGTCACATTTAAATTCATTGGTATGGTCAATTTATTTATTTGTCATCTCCTTATATAGTTTTTCCATCAAAATTTAAAATAGTGCTTATATAGTTGTTTTTTGTGTGACACTTATCACACTTAATTTGTTGTAACATTTTACAAATTTATCAAATTATTTAACACATATTTGAATATTGATTATTTTTTTACACTATAAATTTGATTAATTATCAAATAGAGTACAAAAAACATTTTTTTAAAAAACTTTTCTAGTGTCATAGTGTCAATTTTAAATGGTAGTAATGGATTCTCCTAATTTTTTGCTAGATAAATCTCAAATGATTAATTGGTATAACTATAATATCTATAAAATTCATATTAAATCTAATTTTATGGGTAAAAAGTTATATAATATCATGATCAGGACTAAAAAACCCTGTCAGGGAGAAATGTCTCGATTGATCTTTCCAATGCATATCAATAGAAATCATAAGCTATGGTGATTATCATGCAGAGTGTTTAATATGAATTAATAATACATATTAGCAATAAATATTATCCTAGTGATGCCTAAAAATTCTTTGAGTCTATGCATGAGGGAACTCCTCTCTCTAAGATAATTAATCTTATTTTTGAATTGCTAACTACACCCATGAAAGGTGATGAAAAGGTTGTTAATTTTATTATAGAAAATTAAAAAAACAATAATTTTTAGTTAGATGGTGTAATTACAATCTTATTCAAGATCAATTTTTGTATTTCATTATTCAATTAAATATTCATGAAAAAATTCACAATTTGATTATAGTTATTAATTTAAAACACTAAACAGAGTAAGATATCATTGACCTCACTACCCTTTCTGCTCTTCTTATTCAAGAAGAAAAAGTGATGTAAAATTTTAATATTAAAATTAATTCCAATGAAAATATTCTTTTAATTAATCATGTTTATGAAAATAATAGAAACCAAAAATATAACCCTAACTTTGTAAATGGCAAAAATGGGAATAGAAATTTGGTGATAAGAATCATAAAGTTAAGTTTAATAAAAATTGTAAACTATGTGATAAGTTTGGTCATACAAGGAAAGATTATTATAAAAAATATATATCTAATAATAAAACCTCTAAAAATATCAAATGGAAGAAAGGTCCTAACCAAAATCATTAAAAGAATGAAAATCATAATTAGAACAACAATTAGGAATAAAAAGTAACTGTTATTACTTTATATGTTACCTTGTTTGGTTATAATGAAAATGGATGGATTTTAGATAGTGGTGCATCACATAATATTAGTTTACTTTTGAATATTTTATTCGATACTATAGATATATATGAAATAATTTTTTGAGGTGATAATTAATTTTTAGAAGCTATTAAGGAAGGAAAAACAAACTTTTCAAATGTTGTTATAAAATATTTTTTGTATGTTCCTAAACTTTAGAAAAACATGTTATAATTTACTCAAATTACAAATGATAATTTTATTATAATTTTTTTTAAGGATAAATGGTCTCTTTGAAATAAATAGGATTCTCTAACTAGTTAAGGGATTGAATATAATGGTTTATACATATTTTTTACTTATTCTACATGTCATCTTTCATCACAAAGTAGGAATGAATCTCAATTATGTAATTAAAAATTTGTACCATGTTAATTATATAATTTTTTGTGATATTTATTTTCATGATCTTCTTTTTGGTCTTCCTTACATCTCTTCTGGTCATGAAACTTGTGAAGGTTGCTTATGTGATAAGGAACACACTAATCCATTTCACAAGAATAATGATCTGAATTCCTCACATCCTTTATAACTTATTCATAGTTATGTTACATGACCCATTAAATTTTGAAATCTTAGTGGTTATTTATATGTTTTTACTTTTATTGATGATCATACTAGAATAATTTGATTGTATTTTATAAAGAAGAAATATGAAGCATTACTAAATTCAATGAATCTAAAGCTATTGAAAATATTTATAAATTTTGTACTAAGAGATTAAGATATGATTTGAATCCTATAAGGAACCTTCTAAATACCTAAATGGGTTGAATCTCTAATTTATAAATCTAATATTTATAATATTAATAAATTGACTAGGATTCAACATTAATATCATGCATTAATGACTATTTATGAATGTGAACCTCAATATTTTGAGGAAGGTATTTAGGATGATAGTTGGAAAGTTGCAATGAAAGTTGATTATAATTATTAAATTAAAAATAGACTTTGGGTCTTGTTCCACTTCCAAATGAAATTCATGTTTTTGGATGTAGGTGGATTTATAAAATCTAATATAATTAAATTGGTAAAATTGACAATTTTAAGACCTCAAAAACCTAGAATTGATTATACTAAAATCTTTGCTCCTATATAAAAAATTAGTACTATTAGATTAAATATTTTTAGTATAGATCAACATAGTTATATTATAATGAAATATATGTAAACAATGCCTTCATAAATGGCGATTTACAAGAATAAATCTATATGACTTGAACTAAAGGTTTCACTGACTCTAATAAAGAACATTATGTTTGTAAGTTAATGAAATATTTGTATAGTTTAAAACAAGATCTTCAAAGTTAGTATTCTAAAATCACTAGATATTTTAAAAATTAGGTTTCTCTAGATATTATTATAATAATTATCTATTTTTTAAAGTTGAAACTGATCATTCGATCTTAATCTTATTATATGTAGATGATCTTCTTACTATTGATAATATAATTAACTTAATTCTTAAATATAAATATAAACTAAGATAGACTTTATAAATAACCTATCTAGGAATTCTTGATCTTTTTTTATGATTTACTATATTTTAGGATAAAAATTCAATTATTGTATCATAATCTCAGTATGCTCATAATCTACTTGTTATTTTATTATGCTTGATTTTAACACCTACATCTAATCCTATTGAATTTGGTGTTAATTTTTATCCAAAACCTGCATGTGACAAAGCTAACCCCACTCTTTAAAGATAGCTTGTTGGTAGTTTAATTTATCAAACCATTACTAGGTTAAATATTTCATTTGTTGTACGTCTTACTTTTTGATTCATGCAAGATACATATTTATATCATTTGAAATTAGCAAAAAATATTCTTTGTTATATAAAAGGAAATAAAATTTGGCTTAGTTTACTCTTTCATTGATAGTACTAATTTATATGGTTGTTATGATGTTAATCATAATATTGATACTATAAATCATAAATCTACTTTTGGATATGTGTTTAATTTTGGTGTAGGTGTTATCACTTGGAGCAATAAAAAGAAACTTATTTTTTCTATCTCTTCTACACAAGAAAAGTATAGAATTTATATGAAAGATATTAAAAGATTCATGTGGCTATGGAGATTGTTAGAAAAATTCTATTTAGATATTTATCACAATACCACCCTTCTTTGTGTTAACAAAACACACACACACACACACACACACACACACACACACACACACACACACACACATATATATATCTATATATATATATATATATATATATATATATATATATATATATATAATCTAATGCAACACTAATCAACTAACCATATTAAAGTTCATGTACATTTTATACAAGAAAACATAATTAATGGTGATATTGATCTATAATTTTGTCTTTCAAATGAACAAGTGGAAAATATAGTCACAAAAACACTTGGTGCTACCATGTTTTATCAGTTTTGTACAATGTTTAGGCCTCTCATAGTTTCCATTGAGGGGGAATGTGCATGACAATGTCACTTCTTAGCGTTCATGTGTTTCCTTCTTAATATCTATAATTACTGTCATTATAAAGCATTTCAATAATTCATTGTATATGATTTTTATAAAATTCATATTTTTTGAGTTTACAGTGTACCCAATATTTATAAACATATTTTATAATGGAGGTACTTAAATTATAAAATGATTCAAAATACTATCCTAAATTTACTCTAAGTAGTTTATGGATTATAATTCCTTTTGTTAAAAAAAGTGATATCACAAACATTGTGAAGCTTTTTCCTTAATTTAAGTGATATATATTCCTAAAATATTTAATTTTATCACATTATAGATAGATCATTAGTTTGTCATGCTAACTTGCATGTTGTGTTTCATTGAGATATCATTATTGTACTATAGATTGGCTTACTATACATAGAGTATTTTTTCTCTATGTTGTACCCTTCATGTGGTTTATTCACTTGACTTGATTCATTCCTTTAATTATTTGATAATTGACATATTTGGCACTTGCATTATATTTGACTTGATATTTTATAACCCTTTGGTTTTTCATTAATTTATATGTTTCATTGGCCTTGAGACTTTGATTATTTATCTTGTTCTAAACACTTAATATATTTATTGATGACACACACACACACACACACACACACACACACACACACACACACACACACACACACACACACACACACACACACACACACACACACACACACACACACACACACACACACACACACACACACACACACACACACACACACACACATACACACACACACAAATTTTATCCTAATATAAATTGAGTTTAGAAGGAATTTTTAGGTTGTTTGGAATCATCTTATTCTTTTGATTTGTTTGTGCCCCATTGGCCTTCCTATTTTTTATTATTTATATATAATTCCCTTTGTACTATATTTTTGTTTAATTTATATGTTATTGCTTATTATTATGTTTTACCTTTGGTTTTATTCTTTGATATTTACTATATAACATTTTAAAATGAAAAAAAAAGGAAAATGAAAAAAAAATCTTTATCTTTGTCAATGGATACATATCATGCTCATATACCTATCTATCAATTTTTCACATTCATGTTTTACACATGTTTCTCATGGAATAATTTTAGTGGGCAAGATGTAATATATATAATTTACTTATGAATATGGATATGTATATGTTACATGACAACTCTTGTACCCACACCCTGAGGGGCATGATCATATTGGTGGTATGCCCTACCTTCAAGGAATAACTAAATAATGTATTTTATATTTATTATATCATATATTTATAGTAAATACATATTTTTATTTACATATATATGTACATTACATAGTTGAATTGTGATTGTAACATCATTTATATATGTGTGTGTCTATGCTATTCGATTTAATACATGAGTATGTTTGTGTTTTTTTTAATGTTTCATTTCATCCTTATCCATAGAGGATCCTATCGTTGTCATGACTTGTGAATCATATGTGATTAATTTATATATTTATCTACATACATGTGTATGATTTATTTGATATAATATGAAGTATTATAAAATTACTACCATGATCGATATCATGCATATATTATGTTGATTACATAATATAAAATAATATTTGACATAGTAATATGATTTGTGTATATATTTTCATTTTTACTATCATGCATATTTAGGGGCATATAGTTTGTGTGTGTGAATAATTTATTTATCTATCCATATGATGGGTGAACTTTCTATATTGGGGCATACAAGTTTTACCTAACTTGCTTCACCATTAGGGCCATCATAGCCTTCCATATCTTCTTGAATTGTTACTCTGATGCATATCAACATATATAAATCATTCATTGGGGAATACTATTTATCCCATGTATTTCATCCACACATTCACCCCTATGGTATGGAATTTCATTTTACCATATCTTATAGTATTTCACCCTCATATGAAGATGTAAAACTTACTCTTAAGATTTACATGTTGACATTTTATAATAATTACACTTGATATTTATCTATATTTATATAATTATTTTATTTCATGGTAAAATATGATTCATAATATTTATCATGCATTTTGAATGCTTTGGATATATACATTTTATAACACATGTTCCATTTAAATATTTACTTTGAGATGCATTATTATAGCGCAAGATATATCAATACTTTATTGGTGTATGCATTTTTACCACTAGGTTTTGCCTACACCTTTATTAATCTTGATTAGGTTAATAAATCATGTTTAATTAGGTGAGTAGGTTATGAGGTGTCACCTTCCAATTGGTTAGTGTCTCCACCTCTTCCTTCTCTCTTTTCAATTTAAACATTCTACCTAGATTATATTTTGTATCTTTCTTTTGCATCTTCATAATGCTATTTTACTTTTGAAGCATTTTTATTACTCTCATGGAGACTAACTCTATGTTGTTATTATTTCCTAATGGTTTCAATTTTTTTAACTATGTGATGTGTGCTTGCTTGTATCACTTGATCACTTCACCATGGTTATTTGTTGATACAAAGATATTGACAAGTACACATCACACAGATGAAAGATATTGAAACCATCAAGTGAGATTAACAACACAGAGTTAATCTCTATAAAATTAATGAAAATACTCCAAAACCAAAATATGATTATGATAATGCATAATCAATATACAAAATACAATCTAGGTATCATGCTTAAATATAAAAGAGAAAGGGAGGAGGTGGAAAAACCAAGCAATAGAAAGGTGACACCTCATAGCTTAATTAAACATGGTTTATTAACCTAAGTAAGATTAATGAAAGGTGTAGGCAAAACCCAATGAGAAAAAATCCTACACCAACACCCCCCATAAGTGCATCTTAGGTGGGTGATGATACAAAAAATGGGTCCTGTTCAGTGAATCTTGCTGAGATCCCCATGTACATAGAATCCCCTCCTAAAAGAGAAGTATCCCCACCCTCCCCCCGCTCCCCCCCCCCCCCCCTGCCCCAAAAAAAAAAGGAGTATGCCCCCCAAAATATAGAGAGAAGGAAAGAAGGAGATAATAAGCCCCATAAAAATATGAGATCATCTTGTAGAGATAGTAGATGCTTGACACTGAATGTTGAATATAATCCAATTATGTTGAACAACATTCCTCCCCTTAGGAAGAAATAAAACTACAGAAGAGTGAAAATAATATCCCCATTCTAGAAAGGAATATGAAGGAATAAATATCAACAAATTTGCCTCTAAAAACTTCTCAAATGTCATCATGTCCATAGGTGAAGATGCCAAAATCCAGATGGGTATATGCCTAATCAAAGAAGGAGGTGATAAACTAAGACCATGAAGAAATGGTTGATAAAAAGGATCCATAGATGATGATTATGTGACAATAGTTGTGATGAGGTTGTCATCAAATAAAAGAGATAAAACCTCAAATGTGTCCTCCAAGTCTAAAATATGATTCTCCATAAACAAGTCTGAAACACCTACTAAGAGATCATCACTTAATGTTGAAAATGAAAGATTATATATGTCTTACTACATATAATCATTAAAAGCTCTCAATGAAGAAATTTTAAACTTTGAAGTATCAATAGATGAAAGAGGATGCAAATTTTCCTCAATAATAGATGTGATGTCAATGTATGTCAACCATATAAACTTATCATCCAATGAGGATGTGTCCACACAATAAGAGGCAACAAGAATCTTAGTAGGTGATTGGTCATCCAAGGAAGCATCACTTTCAAATGAAGATCCAACGTCTCCATACAACTGTGGTATATGCTCAATATTATGCATAATTTCCTCAGATATAGTTAGACATATTAAGCAATAGACCATATCATTATTGTTAAACCATGCATTATTTTGTTGATAGGTAGTTGGTTTAAGAACATGTTCTAGGAGATAAGGTAGTAGATCTTCCTCTAGGCAATGATTCTATATCCCTTGTTTCCAAGACAAATTGTTCTCTAAAGTTATCCTTATAATAGATTTATGGAATTCATTATTAATATCCATGGTGAAACCCCAAAAGTGGAACTTTATCTCAATTCATGATTAAGATTAACCTCATTAAATGTGATAACCATGATGCATAAAGAATGTTTTAAAAATATAAGATATGTGGAAAAGAAATAACACAATGATAACCCCCCTTTCACTAGTCAAGAAACGCCACAAAATTTTGAATCATTATAAAGTAGTGCATTTTACAAGGAAAATTGGACCAATGCATGGGAAATAAGAAAATAGATAGTTTTCAAAAAGATGATACTCAATTTTGAGTTAGTGTTTGCAAGATATTAATAAAATTATTTCTCATAAATAGGCCTATGACTAAAAAACATGCACTTGAAACTTGAAAAAAAGTACCCTTGAGTGAGGTAAACTATGCCTTCTAACCACTTGTTGGAATTGAAATTTCACCACAGACTTAAAAATAGTCAATGGAAGTGGAAAAAATGTTTTGTTGATTGCCTTGGTATGCATGAAAGAAAGTGTGGCTTCCTCTTTAAGGAAAAAATATAACTATTAATACAAAATAATGAATTTTCAGCTATAGTAAGAGGATATAAAAAGGATCTATATTTCTAAAAATCCTTCTAGTGTATGCAAATAATGATATGGAATGGAGAGAAGGATATAATAATGTGGGTACCATACACCTTGTCACTTTCCCAACACACTTCTAACACCACTCTAGCCTTTAAGTCAAATCAGTGGTCATGGAACTTTCCAACATAAATTCTACATAATAAGAAGGGATAAAAAATGCACATCAGAAAAACACCTTCTAATGCATCAACTTGAGAGAAAGTCCAAGGCCACCTTCTTGGCCTTCCACTAAACACCACACACTTATGATCTTCCCTCCTCCACATGGCATATTATGATAAATGCCAATGCCTTAGATATAAAAAATATAGATCCTCAATGTAGTAGCATAGAAATAAGACCAAAATGTAAATTTGAGAGGGTTTTGATGATCATTTTCAACATACAAGAAGATGATAGGTTATAGAGATCTAAATGTAAAAAAATAGTGTGCATGTTGGATGGTGAATAGGGCTAGTAAGGAAAATCAGGAAGCCATGAATATCCCAATGACCAATAAGGGATATACAGATCCATCTAACATGTCATAGAGACTCAATGGTTGAGATAAGGTTATATGATGCCATAGATTAGCGTGTCAACTAATCAAAAAAATAACAAATATCTAAAACCACAATCTAGGTATTTTATGTGTTAATAAAGTCCACTAAAATTTAAACTTATGATCAAAAATTCATTTGATGTGGTGATGGGCTGCACTACATGGCCTAAGGGTTATATGGCTAGCTCTATATCAGATCTTGGAAAAGCCTTCATAAAACTAACAGATCAATTGCCATGGTATAATCCATAAAAGAGAATATCTAATGCTTAAAGGTCTAATGTATCCTTTTTCAAGAATCCAATACCAAAATATGATGCCACTGCCAATGCTAGAGTTACAAAAATGCCAAGGAAAATGTCAAATCATGATGCCTGATGTTGGATCTGCAAAAAAGGCCAAGGGAAACATGCTAAAGTCTACAAATCTAGAAAATATTTCCACCACCTTGATCACCATGCCACCTTGACTTCCACACTTTAATGTAGCACCATAAAATGTATATCTACACATCTTTAGCTAATACAACATAAAAAAATAATTCTAAATTATACATACAACATAGATCTACACATGATGATGTGAGAAGCAAAGTAGAACTTCTGAATATATCAATCTATGGAGTGTCAATACTTTAAATGTCATCAATGGAAACAAAAAGATTTCTAATCTGTAAAAAATTCCTCATATGACTAATACAAAGACATACAAATACATGCAAATGCCACTAATAATTGTTAAGAAAATAGTTGATCTGATTATTGAAATAGAAGACCTAATTTATGAAAAAAAAGGATTATAATCTATTAAAACAAGAAATATTACCAAAAATTATCATAACTAATTGGAATCCTTCAAATCAAAAGTGGACAGGAACTTAATATTTCAAAACGAGTATTACAATATAAAAAATCAAACAATCGTGAACATGAATTGGCACTTTGATATAATAAAATCATTTTCCAAGGTCTTTGTTTTAATAAATGACCATGGTAAATTTATCATGTGAGTCAATAAAGCACACATCACACAACTAAAATCAATTAAAACCATCAAGTGAGAATAACAACATAGAGTTAGTCTCCATGAGAGTAATACAAATGCTTCAAAAGAAAAATAACATTATAAGGATGCAAAAGCAAGATACAAAACACAAGATAGGTAGCATGTTTAAATATAAAAGAGAGAGGAAGGCTATGGAAACACCAACCAATAGGAAGGTGACACCTCATAACTTACCTAATTAAACATGCTTTAATAACCTAAACAATATTAATAAAAGGTGTAGGTAAAACCCAGTGGGAAAAAGGCCTACACCAACATTCTTCACCTTAAAATAGGAGTTTATAGATATGGATTTATTGAATTAAACAAAATTATTCATAAATACACTATTTAAGAAACATGATTAATAATATTTAAATGAACTTAAGTGAATTGAGAGCACAAAAAAATAGTTAATTGTTTAATTCCTTGATAAAGAAATGGATTGGGTTACAAAAACTTCTAGATAAATGCTAGACATGTATAATATTTTTATAAAAAATTATCATTGAAATAAAGAATAAATTTGTGGTAATATGGTATAAATATCATGAGGGGTTTTTATTCCCGTCCCACTATTTCAATTTTATCCTTTTGAAATTACTACATTTTGACATTGATATCACATTGACTACCTATTGCAATTAACAATTATTTTAAGGTATATCAACTTTCTAGATGCAAAAAATATATTGGGATGGATCCTATCTCGATCATCATTCAATTCATCCTTCCTTCCATGGATAAGTGACTGTATTTTATTCAATTTATAATTTTTAAAATTTCAATACATGTATACAAACATCAAATTATGAGCATTAAGGAGACATCTAATTTTGGTACAAGTCTCTTTTCCATGTTTTATATATATATATATATATATATATATATATATATATATATATGTATATGTATATATATATATATATTTATATGTATATATATATATATGTATGTATATATATATATGTATGTATATATATATG
Source organism: Torreya grandis (assembly GCA_037957365.1). Lineage (NCBI taxonomy): Eukaryota > Viridiplantae > Streptophyta > Pinopsida > Cupressales > Taxaceae > Torreya > Torreya grandis. The sequence goes on from JARHVA010006330.1 coordinate 326,226, forward strand.
TATGTATATATATATATATATGTATGTATATATATATATGTATATATATATGTGTGTGTATATATATATGTATATATATATATATATATGTATGTATATATATATATACATATACACACACATATATATATGTACATATATGTGTGTGTTTTATATATATATATATATATATATATATGTATATGTATATATATATATATATATTTATATGTATATATATATATATGTATGTATATATATATGTATGTATATATATATATATATGTATGTATATATATATATGTATATATATATATATGTATGTATATATATATACATATACACACACATATATATATGTACATATATGTGTGTGTATATATATATATACATACATACATATATATACGTACATATATATATATATTATGTATATATATATATGTACATATATATATGTATATGTGTATATATATACATATATATATATATAAATATATATACATACATACATATGTATATATATACGTATATATATGTATATATATGTGTGTATATATGTATGTGTGTGTGTGTCTTTTTAGATAGATACTCTACTTTTGAATAGAGATCCAATTGATTTTGGACATATCAGGGGCCTAATTCACCAAGTATCATCTATTAAAAGTACCAAATTTACCAACAATGGCCACAACTAGCCTAAGAATACCATTAATGGCCACAACCAGCGTAAGAATACAAATGATTAACCACATCCAGCCTCTAATACATACTAAGATTTGAACTTGGATGGTGATTGGACCATCCAAGTCAATTTACCATCTCACCCACATCTCATTATTATTTTGAGGACATTTATTATCACACACTACTCTCCACCACACACTACTCTCCATTTGTATTTTTCCTTATAGATGTATTCACTATTCATATATTTTAGCTTTTGATCCTTATTTGACTTTCTTTTAAGATAATTGTACACTTATTAATCATTTATCTCTCATGGGATGGATTTAGTATCTATAAGTAAACCACTAATACTTTCTTGTATAAATTCAATAGGCCACCAAATCCATCTAATGTTTTTATGGGTTCTTCAACCTAGTCTAATTTCCCAAACCTTTCATTTCAAATATCACTATTTTCAATGGTCAACCATTACATGTGTCATGTATAAATAATTACTATTAATTTAATAAGAATATCTTAAATAATAATTAGATGAATATCTTTCCATAAGTTAGATATTTAATTGATCAAAATCCTTTGCTACACTTGAGAAAGAGCCTTCACATTGAGCCACCCTTGCCCATTATTTATGTCAAGATATTGTGACATCATACACCTATACCAAATGGGGGGGGGAGGTGAATATTAATGTAGTTACATCATTAATTATTTAAAATATGAGGTTGAAACCCTTTCTTGATATTTCATTTACATTTCATAAAAAATTACATGGGTTTTGATTCTATCATGCGAGATACGTAGTTATAATTCCATTGAGGTTTCTAGACCAAAATAATTATATAACTTATTTTTCATAAGTGTTATGAAAAAATAGTCTTAGAGAGGAATTAGATATTTTTATAGAAATTTTTTATACCAATATAGATGAATACAAGTATAAGGTTGTCCCACATAAGGAGGAGAGCCCTCGTAAAAAAAATAGAACCTATAAAGATGCATAGTACATTTTTGGTGCTATAAAACAAATTAATTGTTTATAGTAAATGGAATAATTTTGTGGATAGACCCATCCTTAATATATTCATTCTTACTTAAATAGGTGTTGAATTTATTCTTTGAGAGTGAGTAGTCTAGATTTTATATAGAGTTGATTCATCCATTCCAAACCACTATTACACTTCTAGAATCCGAATATTCTATATATATGGAAAAGGGTGGATTTAAATTGAAACTTATCCTATTTAATAGATAAAAAATTGTAAAAGGTAAATAAAATAGAGAATTTTGGTACTTAGTTATATTTAGGTCATGACCAAAAGGATCTATTAAACCAAGTTAGAGGAGAACTTAGAACAAAACATTAATGGAGAGGGTTCCAAATCCTCTAGGAAATCAGCATAATGTAATAAACCTAACTAATTATTTTAATGTTAATTTAATATAGTATTACCAAGATAAAAATATAGATAAATGGGGATTATTAAACTAAAAAATAGGTAAAGAACCATAGTAGGTAAATAGGGGCCTAGGTTACATAATGTGGGAATTAGAAAATTTGAAAAACCCATAGACACAATAAGTATAAGTGTATAAGAGATTCAAAAAAGGAGTTATACATTAAAATTATTAATTATGTAATATCTATCTACCAAATGAAAGAGCTATGGTTAAAAATACTTACCTTAAATAGAACCTATTGAGCCTCAATCTCTCCCTTAGATAATGGTGATTTGAAATATATTTTTTTGGTTGTAAATATCACAATAGTTTCATCAAGATATAAGCTAAAAATATTCTTCCTATTGCATCTAAGTCTCAACAAGGCAAACTTTTCCATATAAGGCAAAATCTAAGAAATGGCTTCTCAAAATGTAGACTTGATAATAATTAGAGTAATACTAGTAAAAAAAATGAATGTTCCTCTCTATCAAATTGAAATGAGACTTAAAGTTATAGTGAATAATTATCCTAACCCTTTATATAATTTCAACCAATAATATTTAATAATATTTATGTATTTAAAAAGACATTATTTAACTTTAAACTAGGTCAACATAGGCTAACTTAGTTTCAAAGTGTAAACCATGATTTTCAAACTGTGTCAACATGGGCTGATCTAATTTTAATCTTGGTAGGATGAAGGATATACTACATTTAAACAAGCCAATATAGTCATAAAATATAGGGCTTGGTTTAGTCAGGGGTTATTATAAGGAAAGTTTATCACAAGATTAATTTTGGGGGAAGTGTAGTGGATATATGCATGATAGATGGACAATAATATCTCTCATAAATAACCATTAGTCTATCCAACCCCTTTATATATGCACCCTTTAAGGTGTGAAATTAGTGATATTGAAACTTGATAGGTTACAATACGAGATAAAATTTTAGTAGATGATAAAGTTTTAAAATATCATGTGTATACATATGCCCCACCTGAATCTCATCACATGTCGCAATCATGTAACATGGGTTGGTGATTTCATAAATAACATAATGACATAATATTTGAGATAATTCAAATGAAATATGTAAATATATATTGAAAGTAAATGAAAGTAACTAAGAGTCTGATACACATACCTTAACTTACATTTCCATTTAATGACTACATGCAAATATCATAGTCTTGATCATGGAGGTTGAAATACCTATATTCAAGAAACCTTTAGGTTATAAGGCTAAAAATATAATTAATTCATGCATACACAAGATGGTGAAACTAACAATGAAAAACTCTTAAAACTAATGAAATCACATAGAAAATTTCCAAGTCAGGATTGTAAAGGCTAGGTTAGAACTAAAAGACCAAAGATGTAATGGAAAATAATGAAAATGAATGCATAATAGATTAAATCATGTGAAAAAGGATTTAAAACATTGTAAGTAAATGAAATATCAATTTAAGAAAAACTAAATAAATATATGGAAATAAATAAATGCAATCTCATTTAAGATAAGAATGTCAAATCAAACATAAGGGAAGCATAAATGACTAAAAATGAAAATATAAATCAAAATTTAAGACAAACATGTCAACTCAAACATATATAAAAACATGTCAACATGTAAAATGTCCTATACAAGATAAGTGAAATCAAAAAATAATAAACAATAACATGATGGATAAATTAAAGTCAAAAAATCTAAAAGATGACTAACCAAACCTAGTGCTTATTCTAAAATGTGATGTAAGAAAACACAACCACCTAATGACATGAATAGTATGATAATGAGATGGTGTGGTAAGTGGATATGTATGAATTCTTTTGAAGAAGCCTAGTCCTATCTGAAGTCTTATAATGCAACTCACAAACTAGAATCCAAGAGGCATAAGAATATAAATGTGGTCAAGGATGGGATCAGTTAGAAACAATATATAACCAAGGTATAATGTGAATAATGTGATGTAGATAAGTATTGTGAGGCACGAACATCCTTAGTAGGAATGAGACACACTAGGCAAGTGAACAAGGGTATAAACTATCAATCAAAATTTAAGACAAACATGTCAACTCAAACATATATAAAAACATGTCAACATGTAAAATGTCCTATACAGGATAAGTGAAATCAAAAAATAATAAACAATAACATGATGGATAAATTAAAGTCAAAAAATCTAAAAGATGACTAACCAAACCTAGTGCTTATGCTTAAATGTGATGTAAGAAAACACAACCACCTAATGACATGAATAGTATGATAATGAGATGGTGTGGTAAGTGGATATGTATGAATTCTTTTGAAGAAGCCTAGTCCTATCTGAAGTCTTATAATGCAACTCACAAACTAGAATCCAAGAGGCATAAGAATATAAATGTGGTCAAGGATGGGATCAGTTAGAAACAATATATAACCAAGGGATAATGGGAATAATGTGATGTACATAAGTATTGTGAGGCACCACATGGATTATGTGAACATCCTTAGTAGGAATGAGACACACTAGGCAAGTGAACAAGGGTATAAACTATCAATATCAAGGACCTATGACACTCCAACTAGTGAATGCAAAGATTAGGTTAACAAGTGAAGAAAATATATCATCCCATGAAGGTTATATTCATGAAAATTAAAATGGATCTTACCTTACCATAACATTTTCCCTACTCTTCAGAACCACTTACAGAGCTATCAATCTACTATAAATATTGGGTACTTATGTGAGAAAATAGGTGGTACTATAATTATATGATATAATGAAATATCCTACCCCAATCTACTATCCTACTAGAACCCAATAGACCTTAGCTTTATCATGAGGCCAAATGTGAAGTTTTAAATTTTACTAAGATATGAAATGTGCCAAATAAATATCACATGTTTTGATGTGATCTAAATTTTAAGATTTTATCTGCCTTTTACTCATTGTATTGTATTATATGATATAGATTTTCATGCTTTTGGATTTTTCTATTCTTCCTTCATATAGATTTAAGAAACCAATCATGAGTGAAACATGTGACTAAAATGAGAGAGATTACACTTGGTCACTAGAGAGAAGGGCCTAAAGACCATGGAATGTAAAGACTCCTATACTTGACTACAAGTAAGTGTGCAATCTCAAAATTGACCTATGTATTCCTCAAATGAAATTAAATAAGGGAAATATAGGAATCATGAGAGATACATCCATGTAATAAGTGATACAATGATGAACATGCTCGTATCTAATCACAATGATGGAAAATATTACTCTCAAATTGATGGGAGTATGTTATGAGAGTCATGTCACTAGAGAAGCCATAGTAACATAAAAGGAATGTGTCACAATCACTAATGAAAATAGTGATCATCCCCAAAAAGTGGGAATATAAATGGGGTATTAAGAATCATAAAGAGACTAAGGGAAATAATGATAAAAATGAAATCAATAATAAAAATGAAAAAATGGTTTAAGAATAAATGAAACAAAAAACACACAAAAATAAAGAAACATGAGACAAATGGAAAAAACATATGGTAACATTTGTCTGTAAGATGATCATGTGAAATACAATCATATGTGTCTTATAAGGTTTATTGAAGTTAATGTTGGATATTTGAGTATCATGGTGTATAAGAAGAATGTCTATAATATTGTCATTAATGTTAGATAGGAAAATATTAATGACACACATGGTGATTTGTGTTTATCAAGTCTATGTGCTTCATTCATTGATTGAAGTTTGTCAATTCCATGTGCTTCATTCAATGATTTGGGTTTGTCAAGTCCATGTACTTCATTTTATTTTACTTATAAATTTTCATAAGTAAATCCATGTCAAAAACCCAATTGGGTCAAGAGAACGTGAATCGGGTTTGTGAATTTCAATCACTCCTACTTATAAAATTTCATAAGTAGAGCTATGTCGAGAACCCGACTAGGTCAGGAGAGTGTAAATTGGGTTTGTGGAATTCAATTACTTTGAATCATAAATTTTCACAAGTAAATCAACGAATAGAATCTGACTAATTCAGGATAGTACAAATTAGGTATGTGAACTTCATGTTATTTGACTTAATAAATTTCATAGATAAATCAATGATGTGAACCTAACTGGGTCAAGGCAGTGTGAATTTGGTTCATGAAAGTGAAGTGATTCTACTTATAAAGATTCATAAGTAAAGTATTATAGAGAAACTAACTAGGTTCAAGAGTGAATTGGGTTTATCAAGTGAATTAAATTCTTTTAAGTTTTATAAGTCAAATGGTGTTAAGGACACACATTGGTCTGGTGGAGCTAATTAAGTTTCCAAAATGTCATTACTTCTTGAAGTTGATCAGGTTTATTGAATGTATTTACTTCTTTTAATCCAATGACCAAATCAATGAGAATAACCTAAAATATGCAACCGTCAAGAACCCAAATTGGTTAATTATTTTAGAGAAAGTGTCATGGGAAATTCTTTTGAAAAATTGATTAAGTCTTGTCAGACAAAATGTCCACAACAACATTTTTGAAGGGTACTTTGCAAGAAGTCTAAAGGGAAAATGGACCAAAGAAAGTTTTCAAAAGGATACTTTGATATATTTTGAAGGGTAAGTAGACAATTACAAAAGTTTTGAAGGGATATTTTCAAAAAGTTTCAAGGGTAAGTGGACCATTGTAAAAGTTTTGAAGAGATCTTTTCAAAAAAATTGAAGGGTAAGTGGTCTATTGAAAAAAATTTAAAGGACAATTGGACCATTGTATAAAGTCTGAAGGGATATTTTCAAAAATTCTAAAGGGTGTGTGGATCCTTATATAAAAGTATAAGGGTGGTTTTTGAAAAGGTCCAAGGGTATGTGGACTTTTACAAAAAATTTGAAGGGTCATTTTTGAAAAATTCAAAGGGTATGTAGAGCCTTAATGAAAATCCAAAGGGAACTTAGAGATTCCTTCAAGGAAATTGTCTATAATAATTCCATCAAGGAAATTGTCCATAGTAATTCCTTCAAGTAAATTGTCTACAAAAATTCCTTTAAGGAATTTGTCTAGGGAAATTATCTTGAAAAGCCCTTGACAAAAGCCCATAAAAAAATATTCGAATAGAAAGGTCACTTGTAAATTTGTCAAAGGATAAAGTGTGGATGTATTATAAGGAATTGTTAAAGGGATAAGGTGTGTTAAAGACTAAGAAAGTATACAAGGATCATTGGTATAAAATCATTAAAATATTGACAAAGAAAATGAGATCACGTCAACATGTCAGAGTTTAATACTACAATAAAAGGGGTAAATGTCAACCATATTGAATACAATAAAAAGGATCAAAAGTAATATTGTAATATATAAAATGTAGAGATGGAAAAGGAGATCAATGGTTAGAGATGGAGTGAAGAAATGAATCAAAAAATTGCATTCAATTCTCTAATAATCAAGTACAAAAAGATAATAACTAGTTATGGATACACGGAGCTCAAGATTAATTGATATAATCAGTCGATGGTTAAGGAAATAGTGTAGTAATGAATTGAATCTTTTAGTTACCAAAGATAGTAAAGAGACCTAAACATAGTGATGGAGAACTTGAATAAAGACATTGGAAAGTGTATACGTCAATGATGCATTTAATGGGAACTAGAAGGAATTATGAAATGTGAACATAAAGTGGAAATGTAAAACCCTATAAGTTAATGTATATACATGACATATTATTAATTATAAAGGTATGGTTGTCATTGTAATTGAGAGAGTACTGTAGAGTAACATGAAGAGTGTCACTTCTAAATGTATACATAAATAGAGTGAAAGATAGATAAATAGAGAGTGAGGCAGAGAGGAAGAAAGAGCACATGGAGAATGTGTTGAGATTGATAAAAGAGGGAGAAGTTATAGACTAGAATTGTAACAAATGAATTGATCTAGATTAATTTGTGAATCCATCTTGTATTCTAAAGTTGTAGCTTCATCATTCTGATTAGTTGGTGCCATCAAAAAACTAAGTTGGTGTTCAATTAAGGGATTGGTGTCTCCTTATGGAGTGGGTGCTTCCTTAGAGTGGGTGTTCTTAAATCTAACTAGTGAGGTTAGCCAATGAGGTATTTAATAGTGAGTCTAGATTAGAACAGTAGATTCTAGTAGCCATTTTCACCATAGTTTTTCCCTTTGGGTTTTCCATTAAAAAATCTTGAGTAATGTTTTTTTTTTGTATGTGTAATCTCTACATTTGTTATTTGACTTGCATATGAATTTTTATTTCCTCTAAAAGGTATCAAATAACTAGTTTTAGTTGATCTACTAATTCACCCCCCTCTCATTAGATAGTTATGTTCAACAGTTGTATTTATTTATGGTATTCCAATGAAGAAGAAGAGTGAGCATCTTGAGATGCTCCCAAGGGTAAATTAATGTAAGAATGCACATCACAAGATGCCCCTAATTCTAAAGTGACATGTGTATGTGAATCAAAAGATTCTAAAACATGTGATATGGAGTGAGGTGAAATTAAACTATCATAATGAATTACATCAGTCTAGATGATGTAGTTTGATGAATCTAAATTGTTAGAATAAACTATATCAGGCTAGATGATGTAGTTTGAGACAAGTAAATGTGTGGATATGTTGGATTTTGATGATGCTAAAATTTACATAGGACATATAAGAGAGATTTTAAGAGGTTTATAAGCTAAAGGAGTATTGTTTATGATGTGTTTTGGAGTAAGCATTTAAAATAGGTGTTTTTTGGGTTCAGATGACTGAAGTGGTTAATTTTTAATGAATACAACCACCCATTTTAATATTTTAATGTTATCTATCCTTTCCTCATTATTATAATAAAAATGATCAACTATGGTTTTGATAACATTATCATATCATTTAAAATTAGGAGGGTGTTAAAATTGATCATTAAGTAGTTGATCTTGATGTAATTTATAAGATTTGTCTTGAGAGACTTTAAGATAGTCTCCATAACATTGTTAAGTGAGAGTGTCAAGATTGAAATGTAGACCAAATAAGGAGGCAAGGAGAAATATTTGGTGATTTTGATAATTATCATGAGAATTATAGATTATAGAATTCCACCAACAAAAATTATTAGGATTGAAGCATTTTTTATGAGGTTTAGAAGAGTCAGAACTCATGGATTTATAAGGTGGAATTTCTTAATTGGGTTAATGAAGACTCAAGGTAGGGTGGGTAGGGATTTTATTATTTTTTTTGGAAGCTCCCTCATTAATTTTGAGGTAGGATTAATTTGAGATGAAATGTTATCAATGATATTATTTGATGATTATTTAGTAGATGATTAAAATTAACTCATAAGAAAGTTTTTCTTTTTTTTCTTTATTTAAGGTCTCTTCTAATTTCTTAGGGGAAACATCATAACATTGTAATGAATAGAGGATTTAAGAGTGGTAACAAAGAGTTTTAAAATATTATCATCACTCATTTTATGATATTATTTATGATATAGAGACTTCCATTATTTGATGAAAATGTGAGCATATTCATTAGTAATTTGCTTAACATTAATGAAATGGCTAAGATAGTTTTTAGTAAGGTCAATATGTTTGAATTAGTTCACTAAAGCACTGAATAAATCCTATAGTTGTTTAACGTAATGCCTAAGAAGTTTATTTTACTATTCAAGTGCATCAGCCAACAAGGTTTTGTATAAGATCTTGGTAGTAGAAAAGGTGTTATTTTGGACCCATTTTTTTGTAGAGATTGCCGAAGCTTTTGAGAAAGATAGTAGGATATTTATTCCCATCATATGTCATAGTTGGACATATGTTTCAAATTTATATGGACACAATGAATGTAGGTAAATTATAATTATAAAGATGTTTAAGAATTTTATTATGCAAAGGATGTTGGGGGATGATATTTCCATTATCATCTCTACTACTAATTGGTGGAATAAAATTATGATTTGGTTAAGTAATGATGACTTGAGGTTGACTAGTTATTTGATTTATTTTATTTTATTTTTTTCATTTGGAGCATTTGGGAGCTACTAGAATCTTACATATTATTCATTTGTTTAACAATTTTAGTCAGTATTTTACTATCATCAATAGGTGGATTTTGATTAGAGATATTAGGATGGGGATCTCAAACATTGGTATTAGGAGGAGGATTCCAAAAATTAGTGTTAGTTTCCCCAAGTGTGGTAGTATAAAAATGAAGCTAATTAAATCCACCATTCTTGTTAGGAGTGTAAATGGTATTATCATCAAGGTTATTGAAGAACTGGGAATCATATAGATCATTAACTTCATTTATTTAAATTATGTTGATTTGTGAAGTGATAATGCTAGAAGATTTTGTTATGGGTGTAATAATAAGATTGTGAACAATGGTTGTAATAGGTGGAATATAACACAAGGTTCTAACTATTGATGTATAGTTGTTGATGAGTAAACAAAATATACTATATGGTATGAGGAAAATCCATATTTGGGTTGAGAATATTTGGAATTATTTTGAGAAACATTAAACCATGAAGAATTGTATTCCTTGGTGGAAAAGGATAGAACAAACTAACAAGCCACATAGGATTTGAATGGGTTGAGTTTAGAAAGAAATATCATAAGATTTATCATCATGATGATAGTTGACTTAAAATTTTGGGAAATAATTGATCCTAAGAAAATGATTATGGTTGATGTAGTTATGTAAACTAAAAAGTAGATATTAAACTATATCAAGCTTATTCGATGTAGTTAGTAAAGTATAAATATAAAAATGATAATAAAATGTCCTATATTGACACTGGTCAATGTAGTTACATAGATTGAAAGTCCAAGACAAAAATATATCAAACTTGTTTGATTTAGTTGATAAAAGATAAGTAAAAATAGTGATAGAAATGTAATACATCGACAATGGTCAATGTAATTACGCATACTCAAAGTTATAGATAAAACTATATTGAGCATAGTTGTTATAGTCAAATCTAGGGAAAATTTAAAATTATGTTGACTAAATTATATTATTATTGGGTGATATAGTTTGATATAAAAAAGAAAAAGAAAATAAAACTAAATAGAGTATATCAAACTCTATAAATTTAGTGTCTTCACACATAGACAACTATATGAGTTATGGTCGATGTAGTTAGAATACACAACACAAAACTATATTGTTGTTGGTTGATACATTCTATAATATAGAATATAGTATTAAGTAATAAATTATAAATTATAAATTTAACTATTTTTTATAATTATTTATATATAATCAAGGTCAAGTAGATGTACTAAAAGGATGTGACTAATTTTTAGGATCTAATCTTATCCATTGGATGGTTTCAGACTAATATTTTAGAGCATTGACTATGAAGGAAGTACCATTCCCATAGATCACCAAACCTATTTTCAAGATTAATCAAATTATAACTTATAGGCACTAATCACTCACCCATCAAATACAAAATCAGATAGATGTTTGGCTTCCTAAGCTTCAATAAAAAGGGAAATCCTAGGATTTTACTAAATACCATAAGATACATAGAAAATAAAGTCTATGGCTATATTTTTAATATAGATATGATTATTGGGGTAATACCTTCAAGCCCTAATGTATGTAAAAAATAGATAAGGATTGTAAATAGATAAATACATAGCCATTCATGATAGTAGCTAAGTAGTTTGAAAACTATACAAAAAACATAATTTATAGGGAAAGTAAAACAAAGAGAAAATAAAAGGCAAGAATATATTTACAACTATTAATGAATGGAAATAAACAGGGATTAAAATTGAAAATAAATGTTTGATTAATTACTAAAAAAAAAAAAATCTTTGCCTTGTTTATGCTAAAAATAAAAACATGCAAAATTATATCAGTGTAGTTCAATGTAGTTTATTCATATAGTAAAAATAATGTTAACAAGATTAAATAGGGTTGATATAGTTGACTAAAAACAAATGAAAACACATAACTATATAGATTAGGGTTGATATAGTTTGACAAAAAAGAAAATTAATTTATAACTATATTAACCTAGTCAATATAGTTGTTCGTGTAAACTTAGTTTTTATAGAACGTAAAGTTTTCTTAATAGAATTGATTATAAAGTAAAAATATATTAGATTGTGTCTATATAATGTGAAAATAATTACTTATAATATATAAATAGAACGACCTTAGATGATGTAGTAGGATTATTATAAATAATGTAGATATGAGTGTAAAAAATAGATCATTTTATGTCAAAGTAACATGCTAGAATATGATAGAATTGGCATTGTATCAACCTATAATGACGTATTTTCCTATAAAATTGATGTAGGAGCATCAACAATGCTAGTGAAAAGTTGGTGTAAAGGATAAATGTGTGTATTTTTTAAGTATTATGGATTTTTAAGGATTCCATATAAGGTTTTTGAGTATTTAGAATTCATCATTTGTATAATTTTTAGTCTCTTTAGGAGTTTCCTACCAAAATCTAAATTTAATTTTTTAGATATAAAAGGAGGCCTAAGATAAGATTTATTGGTATTTGAAGGGGTATAAGGGAATGATGATGTTTCAAGAGAAATTATAAGACTTTATACTATAGGTGGGAGTATTTTTCAATGTGTAAATTCATATTACTAATGTAAGTCCTACATAAGGTGAAATACAAGAAGGGTTTCTTGTGTAGAACTAGCCTTTTATTGAAATTTTCATGAAATATAATGCATGATAAGGATATATTAATGAAATTATATATAATCAAGGGATTTAAGATAAATAAAAGGGTAGAAACAAGGAGAGATTTGATGAACAAGGATAAAGAATATAGGTTGGCAAAAATAACCAAGTTGTTGAGAGAAACTTGGTCTATGAAACCAAGTTTAGAAGATTAGTTGTGAAGAGATAGACTTAAAATAATTAAATAAGGATCTCAATAAAGAAAATAATAAAATCATAAATAAAATTTTCAGGTTTGTATTAATGTGTAAGTATGAATGATTAAGAGTGAAGTAATAGTCTTTAGGGTTGTATAGAAACTATAACAATCTATAAGAGACTATAAGAGTGTACTTTTATGCATATAACATCTTATAACTTGTTTTTTTTATATTTAATATAAGTTTTATTAATTCACTTGAGTTTTTAAATGGTCTTATAAAGTGATTTATATAGAAAATTATAGGTCTATATGGGAAATATGTATATGATAGTCAAAGGGGAATACAATTTCTTCCTCATGAAGCATTGTTTCTAAAATAACAGTTATTTTAAGAGTGATATAGTTGGGTTTTTAAACCCATTAAATCTTTAAATTTTAATTTTTATGTTTAGTTATTTAATTAAAAAATGAGTGCTCTTGGGTGTGAGAAGGTTAATACAATCTATAACAATCCTAGAAAAAGAGTTGGTTTGATATGTTTTACACATTTTCAAGCCTTGAAATTTAAGAAAAAGAAAGTATATGGTGTTAGGGTATTTATATAGGAGGAATAATTATATAAAATTACTTATAAGTCAATATATTTATTTTTATTTTACTCTAATATTGTGTGTAGGAATCCAAGATCTTAGTGAGAAAGAAAACCTTGTGACTTTTGTTATACAAGTACAGATGTTATGAAATTTGACCTAGATCTATGGGATTAAGTTCAGATATTTTTTGAAGTGGAAAAAATATTAAATTAGGTTAGATAAATATATTATTCATGTTTCAATGTCTACAAGTCTAGTAAAACATAGTCAGAAAACCTACAAATCTGAATTTGAGGCTTAGTGAAGTGTAGTAAAGAGAAGTTAAGGTGGTTAATAGTCTGGATAAAGTTGTTTATAATTAATTTTAATATTATTCAAGGTTTTAAATTTTTTTAATTAGGATATAAAATATGAACTCAATGATCATAGATTTTCTCATAAGCCAAATAAGCCCTATTTTGCATTCTTGATGTATAGATGAGTATTTTTAAGAGTTAGGAACCTTTGTATGGGTTGGAGTATACGTAGGAAGAAATTATTAGTCTAAGAAATATTAAGAAAGTTTGTTTATTATGATCAATATTTAAGAAAGGAGGTTACATGCCTTAAGCCTAGGCCTAGTAAGTGTATGGTGGCAACATTACTATATGATAAGGCATAAAGAATACAGTAATTTGTAGAAGAAAAGATTCTAATGTAAGAGTGTCCAAGAAGTATAAGATAAAACAAAGGATTCATTTTTTAAATAATAATATAATAACCCTTGAAAAATCAAATATTGCCTTATTAATAGTTTTAGAATATACAAGTTACATTTTGGGTTCAAAGAATAGAGTAGTGAAAAACACATAAATGGATATAATAATGTATATGAATTGTTGAAATTGGCATCATATACTAAAAGGTGTTAATACCATATATAATAAGGATTTAGAGCATACACATGAAGAATCAATATTACTAGGATACAAGCTCAAAGAAGGAAATCAAATAAACAAGTATGGTAGGCATGTTAATTAGATCATATGATAGAATTTAATTAGGTATGAATGATTTGTAGCTATGTTTAACATTCACACATAGATATATGACTTGAAATTGAAGTGTAACTGCATCAGGATTGGCCATAGAAAGAGAAATTAGTTGATTCTTACATAAAAATAATATAAATCACAATGGATTGACTTGAGTTGATAGATTTTGTAGAAAATATTGAAAAACAAACTATAAAACTAAAACTAAATAAAGCTAGACCAATATAGTTGTTTTATTGAAAAGTGCTAGAAAATTAAACTATTTTGACATGATTTGATATAGCCTATTAGAAAATACATACCTAGAATTTTTTTATTAGATGGGTTAAAAGTCAAGTTAGAGGGACTTGTACCCAATACAACATCAAACTAAAATATATTCAAGAAAATGCAAGACAACAAAAAGTGGGGAAAGAGCTAACCCAACGAGTTAGCCTAAAATTCACCAAACATCAACCACTTGATATCCAAAAAACCAAAAAAAAAGAAAAGTGAAAAAGGGAGAAACAAACTATTCTAATTATAATTAAGTGACCAACTATTTAGTCACTACACTAGCACTTGGTCACTACACTACCACCTTTGTTGCTTTTGCCCTTGGTCTAGCTCCTGATGAACTAGTCCTTATCTTTGGCTAGCATCTTCCTTTTTCAGTTTGAGTG
The DNA here is from genome assembly GCA_037957365.1 of Torreya grandis. NCBI lineage: Eukaryota > Viridiplantae > Streptophyta > Pinopsida > Cupressales > Taxaceae > Torreya > Torreya grandis. The sequence continues at coordinate 341,441 of JARHVA010006330.1, forward strand.
GATGGTCTCTTTTTTATCTTTCATAAAATCCTAAGTAGATTCCTCCTCTTTGCCTTTCTGGGTTGATTTACCTTTGCAGGTGCAATCCAAGTGGTCCTTACAATCATTATTGTCTATCTTATTAGGGGAGAGGGATTCTATAAGCCTCTAAATTATTCAACTATTTCTCTATAGAGGATTTTCTATATCATAATTTTTGTGTAATTTTTTTGAAGATAATATTTAATTACCTCATTAACATCAAACCCCAAGGTTGCCTTTCCTTTAGAAGAAAACAATTAAACAAAAGAAGGGCTTCCCAAGTTAGGTTTGGGTTTTTCATGTACATGAGCATTTAAATCCCCAAAACCTTGTTCCTATTGTTCATCTTCAGATCCCATCTAATATAAATGCTCTCCCTCTTCCTCTAAGTCTTCCTTTTCACTATTGATGTCTATGGGCTCAAAGATAATATTTGACTAGACCGGTTTCCCCTATTTAATGATTTAGAAGATGAGGCTTTAGTGGATTAAATATACCATTGTATTCTTATTTAAGTTAAGAATATACACCTCTAATTATTGAAATAGGAAAAAAAGAATAATCATATAATGACCATTGAAATGATTTAGGAGAAAGAAGTGATACGAATAGAGAATAGTGTGTTTTCCTTCAAGAGTAATATATCTAATAATTTGAAGACATACCTTTGACCATTTCCTCAATAAGTTGGCATGCATAAACCCTTTATTGGTGGATCACTTCTATTTTTTATTTTTATTTATTAAGAAAACATTCATGAGTTCTTACTTGTGTCTCTTGTCTTTGAATGCCTTAACTTCATGACATTCCATCCTTGTGTTATCAGCTATCAACTCCTTAGTGATTTGAATCTTCAACCCATGCATTCTCACCTCATGATTCTTCCAACCATTGGAAAAATACCTAGAAAGCATTGTGTTGTGACCCAATAGGAATTATATGAATGGAGCTAGTCCCCCTTTAACCATTTTCTTTCAAACATGCTCATTCTTTTTAAGATTAGTGTATGAAATCAACTCAAATCAATCTTTATCCCCTTCCATTTTATTAGACTACAACTTTATTTTTAAACAAGCACCAAAATCAAATTTTGGGAGGGATAAATGAGAAATAGGGTAAATAAAGAATAGCATGATCATGATATAAAGTCTTAATACGTGTTACTCATGCAAGGCCTTGGTAATAGGAGCTTTACATGCATGAAAATCTATGCATGTAACCCATAATCTACTTATCATAAGTTTAACCATCATGACTTTATGTGATATGTTGTTTTCCAATCTTGGTGATGAACATGATGTCATTCAAGAATTTTCTCTCATGCCAAGTGATGTATTCATTTATAAGGACTCTGATGTTAGCCAAAAAAATTCACTCCCCTATTGCCTTCTCTATAGACATGCTCAATAAGGACTCCTTTAAAATGGATTAGTAGTTTTTTATCATCTTTGATGATACCAAATATGTTCCATGAAGGTGGATAAATACCTTTAAGGAATTTGATAATGCTCATTAAGTCCCCCTCTAAATGGGTGAACTCATAGCCAAGATTAACTACCTCCTCAATACCCCACAATGTCACAGTTGCTTTAGAGACATGATTAGTATAAATCCCTAGTGTCCCCACATAAGCCACTCTAATGTTTCTTAAAGAGTCTCTAATCAATCCTCATACCCCTATTATGCCTAGATTCCCATTCACTACACTATCAAAATTTAGTTTAACCCACTGGAGAATGGGAGGTGACCACTTAACTTGACACATGTCCACTCCTTGAACTTGGGAATTACTAGGGATGACTAGATTGAGCTAGGTCATAATATTAGAGAATAGAGGTTAACTAGGTTGGTCAAATCAAGAAGTATAGGTTGATCAATTTTTTACATAAAATACAAAACCCTTTTAAAGGTGGAGGTGTGGTGAGACTGGCAATTCTAAAAAATGCATGAATTCCTAGCTTTCCAAATGCCCCAAAAATAAGGGGGAAGGGCTAGGTTATACATAAAAGGCAATGAGGGAACCTCATAAGGGGGATTCCATTAGGTTTTTAAGTCATGGATGGAACCAAGGGTAACCCATGAAAAGTTAGAAATGCTGAGGAAAAGTTGAAACATGGACAAAGTGAAAGGGCAAGAGAGAAATAAATGTCCCACAATCTCAACTTCAGGTTTACAAAGTGAGCATCTGTTAGTAATGGTTATACCTCTTTTAATTATATTATCCATAGTTAAAATATTATTTTGGGCTTCCAACCAGAAGAAAACACTAATTTTGGGTATGAGGTTTTAAAGCTAGAGGGACTTCTAGTTGAATTCCTCTTCCTCCTTGTCCCAAAGGGAGGAGAAACTAGACTTCATGGAATAAAGAACACTAGGATCATGTTTCTAGATGAGAAAATCCTCATTTATAAATTGGTTGATATGAATATGCTAGATAGAATAATTAATATCTTGAAGCATACAATATTTCTATTGATATGAATCAATTTTAGTCAAAACATTCAAACACTTCCATTCCTTATTTCCCAATAATCTGACACCTTGTGACCATAGTTTTCCTTAAATAAAGAGATCAGTTCTAGGTCTTAGAAATTTGATTCTATAGGGGCCTCAAACTATGGTTCACCTTATAAGTCAACAAGGTTACCTTTGCCTACATTTCACTTGATTCTTTTCTGTAATAGATCCTTGCCCTCCTATAATGCTTTACAAAAAGTAGAACCATTGTTAGGGCTAGATTCTTCGAGGAAGCAATGGCCTTCACTAGAAAGAATATATTTGGCTGTAATGATTTTCATCTGCTAATTTTATTCCTTGTCCACCCTCCAACCTTGATTCACTAGAAGGTATTGGTTCATGGATTTAATTCTTCTTAACCCTAGACATCCATTTGGAGTAGGGTGATAGGCATGATTCTAAGAGATAAGCAAAAACATAAATCTATCTTCTAAGCCTCACCAAAGGAATGTTTTTTAAATGTGCTATATTTGATCATTTATTCTACTTAAAATAACAAAGAGTGACATAAATTCTATGGGGATACTTTTAAGGGAACTTTTTAGAATTTGGAATTTTCCAGCTTGAGATAGAAGGCTCCCTTTCTACCTTATCAATGTTTGATAAATCTTATCAATGAGGGGGGTCCAAATTTTAGATTTAAAAGGATTTTAAAATATTAGGGTGCTTAGATATCTAGATGGAATATTCCATATGATAGCCTATAATATTAGAAATTGTATTTTGAAGAGACAAGGTGGTGTTGATGAAAAAGAGGGAACTCTTGGAGAAGTTCATGTTCTGATAAAAAACCACATCGTAAACCTCAAGATTTTTTTTAAAGGACATGGATTTCAAAACTAAAGACTCCCCCATCATAATTATGTCATTAGTGAAATAATGATGAGTGATCAGACTGGTATTGGGGTGGAAATTATTCCCTTGATGATATTTAAGATTTTAACCTTATTAATGAGTCAACTCAAAGCTTCCACCAAAATGATGAACAAGTATGGGGAGAGAGGATCCCCCTGACTTAACCCTCTCCCAACTGAAGAGAAACCCTTGGGGATACCATTGATAATAACCAAGAATAAAAGGTTCAAAATATAAGAATCAATTAATTTTTTGATCGAGAGATTGAAACCAGATATGTATAAAATTTTGTTGAGGAATTTCCAAGAAACCCTATCATAGGCCTTATTCATATCAAGATTGAGAAACATACCTTACCAATTTGAGTGAGACATCGAGTGAATGGTTTCATGAACCATAATGGTCCCATTAAAAATTTATCTACCGTACATGAAATCACCTTATTGTTCTACTATTATTTTATCAAGTAGGAGTTAAAGTTTGAGTAAAAGGCCCTTGGTGTATACTTTATAAAATGTGGTGCTCAAGATGATGGGTCTAAATTTTGATGCCTTAGAAGCTCCTAGTTTCTTGGGAATGACAACCATAAGATTATTGTTGAAGTCTTGGAACAAGGTACCCACTTTGAAAAAATTTGTGACTTCCAAGTAGACCTGTTAAAAAATTATGTCCCAAAATACCTTGAATAATAATGGGGGGAAACCATCTGATCTAAGGGCTTTGTCCCCTTCTAATAAAAAAATCATTTAGATCTCCTCGTTTGAAGGGGGTAAGAATGGAAGTGTTATCTTCTTAAGAAATAAACATATTAAAGATATTAGGCACTTGATCAAATGGTATTGACCTAAATTGATGTATTTTTTCCTAAAAATACATAGAATTTAGACTAGATGGACTTATGTTGATGTAATATACTAAAAAATATAGAGAAATAACAATTTTTTGACCTACACTAATCTACTTTTCTAAAAGATAAAAAATAATGGTTATTTCATATTGGGTTCATGAAAATGTATGAAATGAGCTAAAATCAATTTGAAACTTATTCCATCTAATAAATTTGGAGTTAGATAAATTAAATCAAATAGCTCTTACTGGTAATTATTTATATCAAGGTATGATGAAATAAATATTCTAAACCTAGAAAAATGAGAACTTACAACAAAAGATCAATGAAAAGGGTTATAGAACATCTAGAAAAAAATTTAATCTAAATTTTATATAGGGGATATCTAGGTTAATGGGATTAAATTATCTTTTACATAAAGGTGGAAAACTAACCTAATGAGTAGGCCAATTAATAAAAAAAATTATATAAACAATATTCTAAATTTATATAACTAAGATTTGTAAAAATAATAAAATATAACTATTGATATATATCAAAATAAATTGGAAGCAAATAATACTTATTTGATTTACTATGTTCATGTAGGTCTGATCTAGAATAGGATGGAATTGGACTAGAAGATGATCCTGAAATAGTAATCAACTTCTTAAAATATATTTCTATGGCCTTGGACACTTATGTTAGAACTAGATAGTTGTATTGACATAAATGTCTACCTTTGACATAGGTGTTACATATGAAATAATAACTAGATTTAGATGTGACATATGGATATTTATATGTTTTATGTCACTTTTCTTCTTAAATATTTAGATTGTATGCATAGGCTATTTCTCTTTATCAAATGATCAAACCCTATCTCTTGACCCTTGAAGTTATTATGAAAAAATGGTTTAGTAGGCCCACCATTTTAATATTCCTAAAGGATCCCTCTATTAATGGGTAATGCATAACTAGCCAATACTTTGAATATGACATTATACTTATGTACTTTTCCCCTACATGTTGGCTTGCGTGTGCATAAGGATGGAATGTGTGATAAGTAAAGTCATGCAATGACCTAACATGTAACATGGAACATATGGATCATAAACTACTCTTAAAATTATTCATACCTATGGAAATACTACTATGACTGCTATAAAAATAGGTATGAATAGATTAAGTTTGATCACTTTAATGTTTTATCGAATGATTCTTAGTATATGGATTTGTGAGTTATATGTGATTCCAAGTGATTGATAGGTGAGAAATGAATGAGGGTTGATATTATATATATACCAATAATTTTTATAAACATACCACATTAAATCACTTAGTTTTAACTTTAGGATACATTTTATTTAAGAATTGGCTGACTTTTGGGTACTAGACACTTTATAGGAAAAGTGGACACTTGTGTAGATGTAAATGTCTATCTAAGATGAAAGTGTCTAGGAAAATATAAAATAGGTACATGTCTAGAACTCATAGTGAAGGATAATAATTAGGTTTAGATATAGTATAGAAGGCCTGGTCATCATGATAATAATGGTTAGACTAAGAGATAAGTAGTTACGAAAAGGAGATAGTAAACAAGTTCTTTTCAACATCACATAGGTCTATAATTGAAAGGTACACCCATGATAGGTATTTTCCAAGTGAACAAGACTGAAAATACATAAATAAAATTTTAGTATCTACATTCCCCCCTTTATTATAGTAATAAAAATCTCTATCTTAAAATAAATAAATTCATACCTAGGCGTGTATAACACACCTTGTCTTTACATGAGCTAAATTTGAGTGTTTTCCTAGTGATTGATCAAAAACCAAGAACATTTTATAGTATAAAATTAGTGTATGAAATATAAAATTGAAATAATTTGAAATTCTCAAAAGTAAAAATATCAAGGCTAGGAGTACACTTGTGTGTCAATGCAACCATTTTACCTTCTATAAATTTGATTTAAAAGGATGTCTTATTATGAAGCATTGAAGCTAATATTAGTATAATTTTGAACCTACACATTCATATATATAAATATTGGAGGACACATGCCACCAATATTGGTGTAAGGGTGAGTTATAACATGGAAATTAAGCTTGTTTCATCTCAATCATGCAACCCAAATATTATTATTTTATGGTGAGTGTGAGTGATTTAATCAAATCATAATATATATATGGTGAGGGTGGATGAATTAATCAAATACAATCTATAATTCTAGTAAATTTAGATAATTTAATTAAATATAACTTATAATATTGGTAATATAATCAACTCAACCTTCCAAATATTAACCAACTACTACGGTAGATTGGGTCAATAACAATCCATCCTTGGTAGAAGAACAATCCATAATAGTATTTGAAATATGGAAATTGATTCGATTTTAATATTTTAAGTGCCATATCCATGGCATATGCAGCTCATACATGTCTTAAGATGAAATCTAGGTATAATAATAGTACCAATGTATAAAATGCTACCAAAAATATGTATATGAATCATATAAGTGTAAATTTTGGTGAATTTTAAATTAATACAAGTGTGGAGGATGTTTTATATGACATGACCCCACTAAATTTAGAGAATATGAGTATTGGTGTAAATGTGAATAATATGTTTCCATAACATGCCTCCACTATAATTTGGATATGTTGAGTACTAAATAATGTGGAGGTCATGCATTTTTGACACACCGTGACTAAAATATGAAACTATGAAAATTTGAAAACCATGACTACATGACATTCCACCACTAATATTCCACCCACCATTTTTAAGGGAGTGGAAGTAAAATATTGAAGTTACATTACATTAAATGGACTAGATAACTGTATAATTTGTGTATGGATCATGTAGCATATAGGAGTAACATGCCTACGTAGATATAGTAATGAAGTACGTAGTATGTGATCACATCAAGTCTTAGTAATCATGTTATAAATCATGAAAACATATATATATATATATACGAATTCAAGAACATACACAAGATCACTCAAAAGCAAAGCAATGGGAAAATGGTCTTAGGAGACCTGATCCGAGGGACATATTTAATTACATAAAATAGAAGGGACATAACTTAGTCAAATGTCCAAAAAACACATAATGACATATTAAAATGTCCACATACAACAAACAATGATATATTCAAATGTCCAAATATACAAGCTTGGAAATGGGGGTCACAATCAATGGAGCATTTTAAATTTCTCAAATAAGTAATACAATGCAAGAAATTAAAAAGTAAGGAACACACTCATTTAAGTGTAATATATAAAAAATAAAGAAAAAATAAGCAATTACCATTAACCTAGCATATTATTTCCTACAAATATGTGTAAGGAATCAATGTTAAGCACATAGCCTATCAAGTACACTATGAAAGGTATAAGCAAGGAAATAGGCATGTGTAAGTATATAAATTGGATTATGATAATTAAGGGAAGGCTAAACATCTATATGTGAATATATAATATATATAGGCATGAACTTATCACACTCATATTAATCATGAAACATCTGTATTTATGAAATAATGATATTATATATACTAATAAGGAGAAATATACATATGAATAAGAAATAATATAACTATGAACATGATGATCTTTTTTGGTATTTTTAATTTTTTTTTAATGTTTTTGGTATTTTTTGGGAAAATGTAGTCTATCCAATTATCCCATCTAATTTATGCTCATCTATAAGTTATCTAAACATTATGTATGGTATATCAAATTGGTGTTACTTCTAAGGAGCATATATAGGTGTAATATATGGCATCATAGGTTGTAAAATCCTCTACATATGTGTCATATAAATTTGTGGTCTTAAACATGTAATATAAATCATAGGGGTTCATGGAACCCATAATGTTATGCTTTATAGTGTATTTTAAGTAGGAATAATAGGAACATGTGTAGTTGTTATAGATAAATGAGTATGTAACCTGTTAAGAGATGAGAATTCCATGGAACCCATTATGTATCTCTAATGTAATGGTATATCGAGTATGTGATACCTAGGAAAGGGTATTACTTATTACCTACTAATTCATATAGTATTAACCTTTGTATGTTTTATATTTAGCTATCATGGATAAAATTCTCTTGTTCAAGTGGTTGTTCATATGTAATTCCAAGAATGATGACTACTTTATTGGTATGAATATATTTAAAACACCTATGCACCATGAAAGGTACTAATTTTTTTTTTATGTATCTAAGGTCATCCTAATATCATATCAAATAATTCCATATATGGTATAACAAAAAAGGTAGTGACCACATGTGTTGGGCCAACTTGTAAATGTAAGTCGATGTCTTAAAGAACATACTATGAGATCCCATCAAATACTTTAACCAATTTGGTCTAAGGGTGTAAATCATCATGTGTATATATAAAATGTGAAATAAATGTCATTGTGTAAACATTATAGCTAACACAATTATCAATCATAACATTATGAATAGTTTGGTGATTAAGGTATGATCACATAAATAATGAATGAATATATGATGCATAATCCACAATCTCACTATTATCAAAAGTAATAGATGGTATCTAAACCATAAGAGTTATATTCCATGTATAAGTACCAATAATCTGATATAATGGGTGCCCATAATGTGGTGGAGGATGTGAATATATTCCATTTATACTTATATATTATTCTAATAATGATTTTTTAATAGATCACTAAACATATTTTTGTTCTAATGATCACTAGGTTTTGACCTTGAATCTTTGGGAAGATCATCAAATGTAAGTTATTAGTTGTAAATAAGGTATTAGATCTTATGCTTCAGGTTATACCATCAATTAGTAAGATGCCTAGTACCATAGTGATAGTCACAATAAAAATTGACATCATATCTATAAGGTATAGATCTATTCATATCAACCTCTATGGTAGGAAGGAGAGATATAAGATGAAAATATGCATTCTTCATAAGTAGTGAAGATGGAGGCTCAGGTAATCACATAAATTATTTCCTTGGTGCATTAGATAAAAAATTTGATTAAGTTGTTTTGAAAATACATTAATATTTGTAGTTATTTTGTTTTTAGGTTCTATAGCTTTTATCTTGTAGCTTGGTTTGATATGAAACTTGGTATTGGATGTAGTCACTGTGTTTGATACATAATTTATCCTATTCAATGAAATAAATTTATTTCATGATGTCTAACAATATAGAATAAGTCATCAAAATATTTAAACTTTTTGAGAATAATGGACTCACATAATTGGGTAAGTAAAATTGTCTGGAAGCTATTTATATGCCATTTCATTTGTCATTTTGGCCAACCTTATCTTGTACTTCAAGACATATCCATTAATAGGTTCATTGGTTTCTTATTTGATTTTTAAAATTTTTGAATATGGTAAATTTTTTATAATTTTGATTGATAAATTTTCCAAAATTTGATCTAGAAGGTGTTTGAATGATTTTACTGATTGGATTGGCAAATCATAGAGCCACCTTAGAACATGGTCCTTGAGGCTCTTTGGAAATAGTTTAATCAAAATTTTGTCATTAGAGGAGTAATAAAGACATTTTGAAAATGAAGATTAGAGATGTTGCTTAGGTTTTCCCTTTCCATAATAAAATGTGAACTTAGGTGAAACAAAACTAGTTGACAAGGGGTGCAAAGATATTTTATGTGCAAGAGGGTTATGTAACACCTCTTGTGAATCAATAACATAAGGTGAATTCATATATTTTTTCTTGATATTTTTGTCCTTAACATGAATTTTTTTATATTTTTAAAATATATTTCAATTTTTAATCACTAAGGTTTGATGTTTGATAAGTCACCAAAGGAGGTGTACCGATGGTTTGAATCGATATAGGCATTAACATTAGTAACTAGGTTCAAGTGCCAATGTTTCCCATAGAGGATCTAGTAATAATAGGATTTGTTTTAGGTAAAAATGGTGTAAATACATAGCCTATGATCCCATTAGAGTATGAAATGATTATGTGCTTAAGGGGAGGGTTAATAGAATATTTGGATGTCCCATATCTACAGTAAAATGATTAATATATGCATCTGGTTGTTCATTTATTATATTATTATTTTTAGTTTCTAATATGGCTATGAGGATTTCATTAAGATATTTAGGGTTTTGAATAATATTCTCTTAAAACATAACAAGATTCTATAATTTTTATTAATCTATTTTTTCATCTTCATTATTTAAATTAGAATCATTATTTTCATGATCATAATAGTATTCTATGATAACCTCTTCAATATGTTACGTAGTTTTAGTATTGGCAGTTTCATAAGGCATATGATTTGATAATTCATTGGTTTGAGCCATATTAGATGGTACAAATGAGTTATCAATGTTTTGAATAGGAAAACCTCTTAATCTATGGCCATTCCTAGGTTTCACACAAATAATAGAAAACATATAGAAAAAACAACAATTATAAACCTCAAGAGGATGACTACCATAGGGAAAGATAGGGTTTGAATTAAAAAACATAGAGGTTAGGTTCACCAAATATTTAACCTAAATTTTAGATAAGGGGATATCTAGGGTTAATGGGATTATATTATATTTTTCACAAAGGTGGTGAACTAACTTAATGAGTAGGCCAATTAATAAAAAGCTCAAATAAACAATATTTTGAATTTATGAAAATGATATTTATAAAAATATTAATATATAATTATTGATAAATATTGTAATGAATTGGAAATGAATTATACTTAGCTAGTTTGTTGTTTACATATAGGTCTGATCTAGAACATGATGGAAGTGGACTATTTTAATATGGTTATTATGCACAACACATTTAACAAGGTAGCCTCTAACATTTTAGGATCTTAATGGAAGTAAAATCCATTCTAGGGAATGATTTGTATGTGGTTTGAATAACCTATTGATGAATAGTTGGTATAGCATGTGAGTCATTGATAAGGTTTTTTGGATGGAGGTGTGGTCTCTTGAAATGTAGTGAATCTCTATGTGAATTGCATGGATGGTTGGTTGTTAATCTAAAGTGAGTATATCTCAAAACAAACTCAAAAAAATAAGGGAGGGTAAGGTAACAGATAAGATTCTATGTTTTTAGGAATCACCTCTTTGGCTAGTTTCTAAATGGATAAGTATTTTCAAATAATATGCCTATTCTAACAGCTATTACACACTAATAGTCAAACATAATTTAGCATTATAAGGGGTTAGTAATATAAGAAACTCACAAGCCATAGTTAAAGCTTTCCCCTTTTATAGTAGTTATTCCACACCCTTAATGAGGATATTATAGATCAAGCTAACAAGCTATATGAGGTAGTTTATTTACACACATAGAAACCTATATCAAAATAATCACTTCTACACACTTAATAACATGAATCAATCAACTTAATTTCCAATAATAAATGTAATTTACTAATCTTGTAATAGTTTTTTCACATCTAAGACTAGCATATCAATCAAGACATGAAATAATTAATTACAAATGTTTCACATTAAGAATTATTGAATCATACAACCAAAAAAGATAATCATAATTACATAGAAATTGGAGAGAGAATAAATAAACACATTCACCAACAATCAAAATTAATGTTGATCTTGTATATTGAAAATTTTCTCACCCTGTTCTAACTAGTGGATTAAAATTATTTAAATAGGCTTGGGGAAGGCGTTACCTCATCCTCCAAGTCCATGAAAATTCATTACATGTGATAGTCATAACTTGAGTTTTAACTATGGTCAAAACTATATAAGAGTCTACTTATAGTTATTAGTTTAAGTTAGCCTTTACAGAAGCTATAAAACATGTTCATGTGAACCAAAAAGGGGGCATTTTATATAATAATAGCTTTAACTACATGAAAACTACAAATATATGCAAAAATTTACAAGACCTACCTTTATAAGTTATGAGAACAACCTGTTAGATACTTTAAGTTAGCCATTTTTAGATGGAACTCAAATGTGTGTCAAGGACAAGTATCCCTTTACCAATGACTCAAAACCAATGACACTATTTTAATTTAACTAAAATATCATAACTATGTGTCTGATGACAAAGTATTATTATGTTATGGGCCCATAAGATCTTATAATCCAATGTATCATGTCTATGTGTTAATGCCATGTCATAATGCCTATTTTGATACTTGAAATATGACCATTTATCATTTTAGGACATGTCTCACTTCGTTGTTCTATCTTGACACTAGATTAAAGTTGATATTCATCTCTAAACTCATGAAATCATGTCATGTGGTAGATTTATATTGGTTCCAAGACATTTGAAAAGTATGTCTTAGTTTACACTGTTAATCTCAATTACATGAATTAGTATCACTCCATTGGTTTTACTTCTATGTGATTGGATGTCCATGTGCCATTTGGCATCTCCTTGGGGCTCTTTGTGTACCTTATAGTCAAATTTCATAGCTCAAACATTTTTATGCCATGTTGTGGCTACTTAAGGCTCTATAATTTTTTGAAATGTCAATGTTGATCTTGGACTATTGATCCCACTTACATGAATCAAGGTTTTCTATTAATATTTTGAATCTAGGATCAAGTGTGAACCATTGATTTTCATTTTTGTCAATTGACAATTTATCTCCATATTTCATTCTCATGTTCATTCTTAGCATCCTTAACTTGTTGACCCTACTTTTACTCATGGGTTGTTGGATATGTGTTAGGTTTTCCCATGATGGTTACATTTATCACCACTACATTTGATTTTTTAAAAAAAATTGTTGCTTTGATTTTGATAGTGTACCATTATATCTTTGGTGTGTGAGTTAATGTGCACCATAGATCTTGGTACTTGACCTTTTGACTCTTGATTTACCTATAATTTTAACCCTTATCACCTCTAGGTTTTATCTATTATTAGGATTAAGTCCTTGAGCTAAGTTTTAAAATATAGTTAGTGCTCATGCTTGGGAGTACCACGTGGCACTCTCAAGTTGCTTTGTAGGTTTTTTGACTTATGAAATTAGATCCATGCCATTAGATATTTGGTGAATGAGTAAACATGTACCATTGGATCTTGATTTGGAATTTTTGACATAGAATTTGATCATGCAGGTCATTTATCTCAATTTTGAGCTCTAATATCTCATCATGTGGAATCTCCCTATTAGTCTGTTCCTACAGGCATAAAATAAATAACTTAGCATAAAAATTTAGACTGAGATATTAATTGTATGTAACATGGGGAAGGACCCACATCATTAGATCTATGAAATACCTCTAAGATGGTGACCAGTGTCAATTTTTCTTTAATATTTATAAAATTTGACCTTTTGACCTAGGTGAGAGCCTACATATCATTTGATCTTTGACTTAAGCTCCAAAATTGTGACAAGTGTCAGTTTATCATTGAACCCATTTATGAAAATAATATTAAATATAAAGCAAGGGCCTAGGATGTATTTTTTTATCCTAATGTTTTATGTTGTATTAATAAATACATTCATGAATTTTATAATAAGTCTTTAGGCTAATACAATAAAGTGATCCCTAGATGTTTTCACCCTACATAAATTTTGAATCTATTTCAATAAGGACTTAAGATAAACATTAGACTAAGGTTTTGACATGATTTAAACATAGATCTAATTAATCAAATAACAAAACAATTATTAAAAATAAAGATGCAAATTAGCATTAAGTTACAAAGCCCCTAGGTAGTGTTTGTACAAATGAGACTTAATAAACCTGTAACATGGAAACATAAGAATCAAACATTAGCAACATTAAATAAAGTAAAATAAATATTATGTGATAATAGACCTATGTAAACTCAGATCAAGTGGGATGTTTAATTTAATACACAAAGTTTTAGAGTTTTAAAAAGGGTCCTCATTTTTATAAATGGGGGTGTGTTGGGTACAACAAATGGTGGGCTAGAAGGAGGGCCTAAACCTTTGATAATAGTAGTTATTATTTGCATAGAGTTGCATTGGAGTCACCCACAAGAATGAATAAATCTAATTCTTAGTTTAGTTTTCTAGTCTCACCCCTATTAAATCATAAGAGACTTCAAATTATGCTAACAACCCTAGTTCACAATATTCTACCTATTGGCTAATTTTGGCCCACATATTGAAATTTGCCTAGATAGATCAATTTCTAGAAGGTCTTGGTATGGAGTGATCAGTTGAGTAGAGTTCTTGATTGAGTGAGTGACCAAATAATGAATAATAAGATCAAATATCACTTACAAATATTTTGAAACACTTTAATCAAGCTTAAAGTATGTTTTATTGATCTTTGAAAAGTGTGTCTTAAAATAGGTCTAGATTGCAAAGTAAAGAAGACAAATAAGTTTTCATGATCTTTCAATCATTCAAAATCATGAATTATGTTTCAAAAAGTCTTATAATTCCATTGGAGCCTTCCAAAAAGGACAACAATTTCTTGTGCAAGTATAGAGAGCCCATATCATCATGACACATCATATAGGAATGGATTGGTCATCTTGATTGTACATTTAATAAGTATGCTTAAAAAGCCTCTTAGGTTCAAAATACCACATGGACTTGAATTTATTCATGCATTGAAAATTATCTACAAAATTCATAACTTGGTGAGTTGTCTATTTCAAGTTATAAGGATTCAAATTTGAACTTGTAGAATGAAACATGGATAGGGACATCAAGTTTAAGCCTCTTAAAGTAGCCATTTGCAATCAAATATCCCAAGGTTAAATTTGGATTTGAGAAGTGTCCAAATCTTGGAAATAATATCTAATGTTAATAAGATCTACAATGTAAATGTGTCCCAAAGATATAACAACAAGAATTTGATCATGTAATTGACATCAATGATGAACATCAAGTTAAAAAGTCAATATGAATGTGTTGATGACAACTGTCAAGATCTCAATTACCTAAGTAAAAATCCAATAGAGAGCATCAAAAGATAGATGTTATTGTGTCTAGGTAGATCAATTATGTGTTTGTAATCATACACATAGTTCTAATGGTGAGCGAGGAGTCAACAAATTAAAGGATTTCAAGGATGAATGAGCTCCTATCAAGTGTCACAATCATGGAAACTATTAGATAGATTAATGGTACATGTTACTTCATATAAAGGTAGATATATCATGAATATTAGGTGAAGAATTCAAAGGGATAATTTAATAATCTTATAGAATAAATAAAGAGCTGACAAATGGCATATTTTGAGAGGGCCCAGATCCAGATCGATGGCCATGGTTAAAAGTCAAAGGCCAAGGACTTCAAATAGAGGTTGAATTTGGCTCAAGTCAAACCATGTAGTTTTTTTAAGGATGCCAATAAAGCTCAATTTAGACCTCTATTATAAGATCCACAGCATGTATAATCAAATTTATTATCTCTCCTTTTCTTAGATATTACCCATTTTTTCCATTTAGTAAGCTCTCTCTCAGGATTTAGAAGAGGACACTCTCATTTCTGATAATAAGTTCTCTCAATTATATAATAGTAGAGGCTCTCATTTGATAAGGCTAGACCCTATCAAAAATTGTATGAAAGACCTCTTGAAGATAATATAGACTTTCTTTGCCTATATCTAGTTTTTAAAATATGTTTAATAAGCTTGTGCATGATGGCATTATGAAGGAGAATCTTCCATGCCCATTTTCCTTCTTTCTTAATTATTTTAGGTTGACTTTTATTTGATTATAGGTCTACATTTATATTCTTTATGCCATCTATGTAATATCTTAGTGAGTCTTATAACACCTCTTTATTTTCAACCATTACTTCCTAAACCTAATGTATGAAATACTCATACAATTAGCTAGATTTTGAGATTGTGTAATCTAGTACTATCTTGTAATTCTTTAGTGTATATTTCATGCTTATTTGAGTTATAAATTAATTTAGTGCATCACAATTTTATCCGTATTAATATCATTTTACCCCTTCTCTAACACTTTTCTTTCTGAAAACATTAGTGTAGTGATCCATTAAGAGAAAACCAACCTTCTCTGTAGGTCCAACCCCACTATAGGTGACCCATAGCCTAGGGTTATTCCAATAGTCTATATCAGTTGGAGATATCTTGATCAACCCTCTCAAAGGATGAAAATTAGTGCTATAATAGTTTTTGGCATTCCTGGTGGGACACATTTAAAAGAAGATTGGTAAAAGTTTGATGTTGGTTTGATCAATTTGTAACAGTTATAGCTTCCAAGCAACAATATTTGGCAACACCAAAATAACATTCAATATTCTGATAGGATAAAAGTGACTTCATCTCATACCAAAGGTGATAACAAGGTCAAATTTAAGAGGTATTGCCTTTGAATTTATTTAATTACCTTTAGATTCAATCAAAAGGTTAAGGTTTGCTAATACACACCCATATAAAGGCAACTTTATTCCTACATAACTTTCAAGGTCTACCCCTAAATATTTGCTAAACCCCTTCATAACCATGGCAGCCCCTAGATATTTTGTGGATTGTAATGGGAAAAGTCTTATGACCCTCTGTCAATACGATCCTATTCTAGTAGAAGCTCTTAAAAGTGTCCATTATTTTACTAGAGACCAAGTTACAACCTCTTCTAAACACCTCATGGTTTCCACCAACTTATGCAACATTTATGATATTAATGATGAAAATGTGGTAATTAGGTTATTATCCATATATTTCAAGGGTAAAGCCTAAGACTACTATAGAATCCTTCTTTATAATTCCATTTCCACATGGGATGAATTAGGAAGGGATTTGTGTAAAATATTTGAGGATAAAAGTGACCATTTATCACTTGAAGAGAAATTAAATATAATAAAATGATCCCCTCATGAAGTCATGCAAGACTTCAATACAAGGTTCCAAAAAACTTGGGATAGAATCCTTGTCTCTATTAGGCCTACCCCTAGCTTTGCCTTCCTCTATTAATTTAAGGCCCTAAATAGTGACATTGTAGTAATGATCAATTCCATGGGAAGAAACAGATTTTTAGATGCATACGAGGTGGAAATTAAAGTATAAAATTATATGTTACACGCTACCAAACTTACACCTAGACCACTAATGCATTTATAGACTCTAGTTTAGATTAATAATTAATTATTTAGATCAATTCATAGTTAAAACAAGTCTTACACATGTAGAATTAGGATCAAACATCAAAACCTATCAATGTTATGTGTGTGCTTTGATTACACTTACTATTGACCATGGGATGTTGGAAAATAACTTCCATATTTCATGGTTTTGATCATTAACATTGACTTTTAGCATGTTTGGATATTCATTAAGAACCATAGTTTAGCTCAGAGGAGGATTTGGAATTGCTCTACTACCATCTAGGCATCCATATCGCCTACCAAGATGCCTTTGGCTCTATTTAAGGCCTTACTCCACTACCAGCCAGACATCCAGAGCCCTAGTGGAGATTACCGTAATCACTTCTTCTTAGGAAGCTTTTGAATTTTTTGAAATAAGCTCTTATTTTGTATTTTGTACTTTTTAGGTCATTTTTGGATTTCAAGAAAAATTTGGAAACCAGGTTATCTAGATTGTAGGATTTGGTTGAGTGTTAGATCTTTAGATAATCATCTTTAGTTGTAAACTTTGTTCTAGGCAATAATGTTTGTTAAGTACAAACATGATTGTGTCTTAATAGTTTAATCTTTCTCCCTAAATGCTCAATACTTCTTAAAACTAGGATTAGATCATAAAACAATTTAAAATCTTAGTGAATAATTAACCTATCAATTAGTCTTTACTAGTTTCTTCAAACTATAGTATTAAGCTTTTTTTTTAACAATCCATGATCAACCAGTGCTGAGAAAACATACCTACATTTCTAAACTATGAAGTTTATTTTGGGCATATAAATTCAGTTTGAGATAAGGGCTATCTAAAAGGACTTATTAGAAAAAAATAACAAAGAAGAGAAAGAAAACACACCAAACAAAAATAAAATAAATAAAAAGTAAATAAACAACAAATAAATATATACAAACAAGAGACATGAAGGAAAAAACATGAAAGAAACCAAACTACTCCATACACTAACTTCACAAAGAATTTTCCTCTATGATCAAATGGAAAGTTATTTAGCCTACCAAAAAACCTTGATGCATGATTTATTCCATTCAGTGGCCCCTTTTGATGGATAGGATCTCTTATATGTTCATGTCTTTTATGTGATGTATCTTGATCACTCATTTCCATTCTCTAGTACCTAGATTGAAGATATGGATCTGAAACCCAATCATATTCTTCCCAAATCCTTCTATCTTGCATTAGGAGTGTTAACTCTCATTCATTAATAGATTCATAGTTAATTATATCATCCACATTCAATGACCGCATCTTAGCTATCATTCTTAGATTGAGGTCTTCATTTAGTTCAACTTGAGGTGGAAATAGACTACAAATATTTGCAAAAAAAACTTTTGAAGGTGTCACATGGGAATTATTGATTTTCTACAATTGTTTTATCTTCATCTTGTATGAAGAATGGCATCTCTTCTACCCAATAGATTCCCACCTCACCTTATTTTAGGATCTATAAATGATGTTATTTTGGAAAACCTCAATTTCTTTCAAAAAATCTTGGTATTAATGTTACCATTGGTCAACTTCTTTAGGGATATCTTCAATTTTAGTAATGACTTCATATGAATTATCCTCACAACTATATTCTAAAGATAGGTCCACTTGTATTTGGCCTTTTTCATGGGGTTACTCATCTTGAATGGCTATTCCTTCTTCTAAACCATCTTTAGGGTCATTTTCTTCTTTGAATGGAAAGTCAAAATCCTAAACCATAAAGGATTTAGATGTCCTTGCAAATCCAAATGTCCCTACAACACTATATTGATTAAAGATAGGTTCATATGTGTCTTTCTCATCTTTATATGCTTCAAAGACATTACAAGGATCTATTGGACCTATATCAAAAAGATTCATTCCATGTATATTATTAGATGATATATTTTTTTTGTTATAATTAAAATTATTTGTAAGCTTATTAAACATTTGATAACCATAATTTATGTTGGAGTTCTCCCTAGTGTTTCCCACTTGCTTTTACAACTGAAGGAAATTAGTGCTCAAGTTTTAAACCATCTTAATTATGGATTCATCCTAATTCTTTGGTGATTTTTAGTTATGAACATGATTTTTATTACTAGTGGTTGACATTAAAATGATTTATTCATATGGATGAAATCCATTTATAGCATTATTTAGGAACCCCAAATTTTGTCTAGGATGGGCATGGATTAAGGATAATTGGTTCATGACTAGTGTTTGATTTAAGATAGACACATTATAATTGGAATTATGAATGATATTTAGTTATAAGAAATTGAGGTTGAGATTTCAAATAACATATACAATTTGATCTTGAGGCTGAATTTGGTCATTGATTGTTACATCTTTAGTGTAAGCCAATGATAAGGTGTTTATGACTCTAATGGACCTCTTAAGAAACACCAAAGTCATGGGATCCAAAGAATTCTTTTAAATCTCTAAGGCTAAAGCCTTATTAGATCTATAAAGAGCTATTGTTTTATTAAAAATCTTCTAGAATATGGTGTTAAAGGCTCATTAGGATCTTTTTTAACTATGGTAAATTGTTGGTATAAGACATATAAACTGATGATTTTTCCAAATTGGTCAATGAATATTTATTTAAAATCATTATAACTGGTGATGAAATTTTATGGAAGATTGAGAACCATTCATATGCAACATCTTTCAAAGTAAAAATAAAATAAAATTTACATGCTACTTCATGAACTACAGATAGCAATCTCAAAGCAACATTGAAAGATTTAACATGTTCTTTAGCTATGACAACATTATTGGGAATTAATGAAGGTAAATACCTTTCAAGATTTCTTTGTATATCATGTACCTAGCTAGGCACATTGATAGAATATCCACCTAACCGTGATGTATCGTAATGATGATCTTACTTTCAACAGTTCTATCTTGTAATATCTTTGAACTCTATATGAAATATGATGTATAACTCTTATCTTTACAAAGATTACTAATCAAATTTTCACATTAAGTTTTTTTTCCACAAATAAGTATAAATAACAACAAAGTACATCAATATTTAACTAAAGGAAGCACAAATAAACACCCAAATATGTGAATAATGAATGATATTTACACATCCAATCTCAAATAAACTAAAATTTTAAAGGGATCTATCAATATTTGAACAAACTTAGTATTAATAATCTCAAATTCCTTGGATTCATAGATCTTAAGTTATCTTTACCACAATTACACATGGATCTTCAAAGAACATTGATATTTGTCTAAAGAAAACACAATTATTAGTCTAAGACCATACATATCAATGATATTTACACAAATATGCAAATAATACATCAATATTTGGACATAATTCCCAAGAATGGACAAATGTATTTTAAATTTACAAATATCTAACATGGACCTCCTTCAAGAACTAATGAAGCCCCTCTTGTTGATGCCTAAATATGTATTAGAGGTACCTAGAGTGTTAAAGAACAATTCTCATTTTAGAATAATAAGAATTAAGTACATGAGTTATAGTTTGTGATAATCCTATTATCTATTCATAGAATGGAGGCAAATCAAGTAAACTATTTCACAATATTTATAATGTTTGGTGGTTAGGAGTCACCATGGCCAAATAGCTAATCTATGTAAAATATGAAGTATGATATGTTAATAATGGTGAATTATGATCAAGAACTAATATAAAGACTAATATAATATGGATATTTATAATGAGAATTAAGCTAGAGTGATCTAGTAAAAAAAGGAGCAAAAGGAAAGGTCAAGTTGAAAAGAGATGTTACTGATCTTCATTCCAAATATCATGACAAAGTTCAATATCATCAAGGCATTCACTTAACCAATGTATGACATAAAGTAGCATAAGCTCAAATCCTATCACATATCAAGAAAAAATCTAAGTAGGTGTGAAATAATCCAAATAAGAATCAAGTAACTTTAAATATTAATCCTTGTAAGCAAACAACATTAGCCCAAATGTAAGAAGAGTAAGAAAACAAAATGAACATAAGAACTTTCAATTAACCTACAAGTGGCACAAGTTAATATATATAAATTCAAATTTACACACCAATAACTCATAATAACCATTCAAATTTGGAAGTTATAAAAAAAAGAGGGAGAGAAGATAGGATAACAAAAGACAAGAAAATTTGGACAAACTTTACAAAATTCCTTATATTAATTTCTCAAAAGTTACAATATAATTTTGGCTCTAAGAAATACCTCCCTTTTTAAAATTAACAATTCTCCTTTTATAGGATGAAAATAATCATTTCAGTTAGTCATATTTAATTACAAAATTACAAGTGTTTGGATAGTTTTCCTTTCTAGAAATGTTCTAGAATACACTAGACTTTCCCTAATGGATTGATCTATATGCAATGTGCTTTATAAGTTACACATGCCTTTACAAATAAAATATTACACCTTCAAAATTTAAAATTCTTAGATGTAATAATAATATTCCTAAACCACTTACTTTGGGACCTTAGTGCTATTTCATCCTTCTACCTCCCTTGCAGGATCTTCATTCCATAATGGTATTCGTTGATTAACTGGAGGTCAGCAATGTGTCCTATGAACAAATCTTTTCCTAATTTCATAGGTTACTAATGTCTTATTAGATCTTTTCAAATCCTATTTGATGCTCTCAACATCTCTTATCTTTTCCTTAGCCTTCATATTCACTTGACCTTGGTTCTTCACCTCCTACATAAAATGAGAAGTCTTATACTTGAAGTCCTTATTAGTGATAAGGCTCAAAGGGATAAGTGAAGTGGGATACTTGTTTAAAATATCCAATTTTTATAACATTTTATCTTCTTTATATTTTAGGTTCTTTGAAATGTCTTTGATCTACTTGGATTGACTATTAGAGCTTTGATTTTATAAGTTAACATAACCATAGACATATTTGGGTGGGCTAGGCTAACTATCTTGAACTCATAGATTTGAATTTTTATTTAAGATCTTGATTAAATCCTTGACTTAGTTTCTTGAGGCTTAACATTGGCCAACTTGGCCTATATCCATTATGCTTCATGTATTTCTTACTTATTGCCTAGTTCTAATTGATTTTAAGGAATTGAACAAGTCAATTATGGTTTCGTTGTATATCTTGAGTCTATCTTCTAGGTTTGACAGGATGGTAGCCTTTTCTAAATTTGTTTTATCGTAGGATTCCCTTGATCATTATATTAGAGCCTCTTTATATACATGTTCCCCTATTATGATGGTTTTCTAGTTCTCCTTGGCCCAAAATGAGATTGACTAAATTTTTTCCCTTATGGCATCAAATTATGCATCTTTGAAAACCCTCTCTTTTATATCTAAAGTTAGATAAAGCTCTGCATCATTCCTTGAAGCATCCATTCAAGCTAATATGGCTATGGATTTTTTTAAATTTCATTAGTGGTCTAAAATTTAATACAATTTTACCCTTACCCAAATGAAAATTTATCTTATATTACATGTTTATGTTGAATACAAGGCCTAACTAAGGCTTTTTGAAGGTTTTCATAGTGCTCTAATGATGAAAGCTACCTGAACTTGCATGATCTTCATACTTGTATTTGATTGGACTATGTACTTATGCCCTTATGTTTTTAAATATTTCATGATCTTCCATATGGTATATTACAATGACATGGATCCGATGTAGCATCATCATGGCACACATGTGGTATTTTCATAGCATTCTACTCATTCATATTCGAAAAATGATTATTTCCCTTTTAAAAATTTATTACTTGATTTCACATCATTGGATCATCTTTACATAGATTAACATGGACCATTGATATTGATCCAAGAACATGATTTCCATTGATTACTTAGTACATTTGCTATGGTTATGACACTTGTCACTTTTACATTCACCATGAATTTTCAATGTTTGTTATGCACTTTTGATCTTTATTACATGGATTAATCAAGCTTCATTGATATTGATCTAAATAATTATACCTACTACTCTACAAACCATTGATATTAATATATATGCTCATCTTCAGATCATTGATCTCTAAAATATTCTCAAGCTTTAATTTTTAACCCATAGTTATGCCATAGTTTTTCTCTATATTTGCCTTAACTTTTTAACATTCATATTGCATGATTGGATTATCCTTGTCTGAGTAAAAATGCTCCATTAGATCATAATCTTTGAGGTTGAATGCCTTTGGATGCTAAGTGTTCTCTGGTTGAAATTGTGGCACTTGTCTTAGGGCTTCATTGAAGCCTTCACTAAATATACATCATTAGATCTAACTAGTCTGAATAAACGCATGCCATTAATCTTAGGAAGATGATCAAACTTTATTTTAGGGTCAAGGTCTTTAATTTTTAACTTTAATCCTACATTATTTATATCATTTACTTAGGTATAAATGGATGATTGATCTTAAAAATAAAAATGACATCTAAGTTAATACTCAAGAAAAATAAAAGACTTAGCATAATGTTTTAGACTATAGTTTTATTTCAAGTGAATGAACATGGCAAAGACTTTAGAAAAAATAATAATCTAATTTTTGAGACCTAATAAAATGGACCCCATAGATAATCAAATACATATCATATAGTCTTAGGACAAGGCCTTTAGGCTAAGTCTATAGACATAACAAAAGGTCTCGATGGTTAGTTAAACCATGTATAGACAAAAGGGACCAAAGGGAGATCAAGAAAATAAAGAGACTAAGTGTAAAAATTTTTACACTATGATTTGGTCATGTTTATAAACATGACTAGGACCTTAAGATAAAATATATAACTAATTCAAATTAAAGTGTTCCCATGAAAAACTTCCCACTAAATTTGAATTCAATTCAAAGGGCATGAGCTAGGGTAATTGGAGTTAGGGTTTTGAGCTGATCAGATATGAATTCAACTTGATTTTAATAGATAAAAGGTTGATAAAGATCAAATCATTATTAAATCATAAAACCTAGACATTGCTCATTCCATTGGAGTTGTGACTTGAAACATAAAGATCAAATGTTAACAATTTTAGATAAGATCAAATTATAATCATGAATAAATAAGCCAACTAGACCATGGTGTGGATGATATTCAAATAAAGATAAAGTACAAACATGCTAATGACACTCTAATCAAGTGAATTTTCAATTTTAAGGTTTAAATTTTCATAATTTAAGACAAGGGTCCCCATGTTTTAGAAATGGGTGTATGTTGACCTCAACAGGATATAAATTTTGAAAGACATGAAAAATATCAAAGTAAATATAACTCTTCATGAGTTATCTCAAATTACAAAACAAAAATAGCTTCTCTATAAGTCTATTATGGGGAAGACACCTATGGAGAAAGTGAAAGCATCTACAGATAAATTGAAAGCATCTAACACCAATGTTATCTACATGAGCAAGCCAAAAGTTCCATCTTTCTTACTGACTATAAGGGCATTTTGTAAGAATATTCATAATTTTTTAGTTGATTCTAGAGCATCTAAAACTATCATGCCTACTTATATATGTCAAAATATTAATTTTATGCCAAGCCCTTTAAAGAGGATAATTTCATATTTTGACAAGATAGTAGTGCCTATAGTTGGTGAATTGAAGGACATGCAAATCTAGGTAGCATATGAATTGCATGTTCAAATGACCATTGATATCTTGGTGGTGGACATACTTGAAGGTTATGGTCTACTTCTAAATATATACTAGTCCAAAACACTCAATGAGTATCTTTATAAATGTTTCTCTCATATATGGTTGAAATGGAGAAGATTTTCAAATCAAATTATAATTGATATAGAATGGATAATAAATTATCCCATCACTAAATATAATATCAAGAATGAAGAGGTAAAGTATAAATCTCTTAGGCTTGGTATTTATAATTTTACTACTCAAAATTAAGTATAGAAGCTACAACCTGAAGGTTCAAAATAACTATGGAATTTAGACTTTAGTGGTGCTAAATCCAAGGATGAGGATGGGAATCAAGGTGATTAATCCACAAGGTAAAAATTTCTTGGTAGCATATAGATTGTAATTTCCATGCACTAATAATAGAGCTAAGAATGAGGTCTTAATGCACGTAAATGTATCAGTAGGTTCATATAGTGTTTAAGAAATAATTCTCATTTATGGATTTAAATAATCCATTACATGAGTTACTAGTTGTGATAATCCTATTATCTTTGGTGGAATAGACATAAAACAAGTTGACAATTTCACAAATTTACATTAGTTGGTGGTTGGGAGACATTGTGGTTTAGTAGTTGATATTTGATTTTAGAGATGATCTATGGTATTTAAAGTTAATTATTATCAAAACCTAAGTCTAAATATAAACTAAGACGAATATTAACAATGAAACTAATCTAAGGTGAATTGATTAAAAAGGGAAGTAAAAGGTAGATTAGGGTAAAAAATATAGGTGTTATTGATCTTTATTTCTAACATTATGACAAAGTTCCAATTTCATCTGAACATGCACTTAACCAATATGCAACATGAAGTAGCATAATCATAAATCCTATCACACATCAAGCAAACATCCAAGGAAGGTATGGAAAGATAAAAGTAAGAATCAAGTTTACTTTAATAATTTTACCCCTACAAGCAAATAACATTAGCTTAGATGCAAGAAGAGTAAAAAAAGTGATGTAAACATAAAAACATCAACAAATGTAGCATTTTCATAAATTAGTAGCTCTGTATTTAAACATGCACATCCAAAATTCACAAGAACCATTGAAATATGAAGATAAGATCAAACAAATGAGAGAAAAACCATGATAGCAATTCACACAAGCAAATGTGGACAAACTTTGCAAAACTCCTTATATTCATTTGGTCAAAAGTTACAAATAGTTTTTTGGCTCCAAAAAACCTCTCCTCTTACAATTGGAAATACCTCTTTATATATACCATTCATAAGGTATGCTAGTCAGTAATGTCAAATTACATTTGTACATGTGTCTAGTATAGCTATCCTTTTTGTTACATTATAGAACAAATAACCTTTATAATATACTAACCTATAGGAAATGTACTTTACAATTTGTACATGCCTTTACAAAAATAATATTCCTTTTCCAAAATATACAATGATAATTATAAAAGAATATTCCTAATCCAACTAACTTTGTGACCCTATTGATACTATATCCTTCTACCTTCCTTATAGGAAATTCATTCTATAATGTTTCTCATTGATCAGATGGAGTTCAATAATGAGTGCTATGAAAAAATATTTTTATTAATCTTCCAGGTTACTAAGATCTTTCTTATCCCTCTCTAAAGCTTTTTTGATGCTCCCAATATCTCTTATCTTCTCCTTAGATGATAAAATTAGGCCCATGATCTTCTTATTATCAACCCTATCTTCCCTTTACTTTGGTTCCTAACCTTTTGCATTAATTGAGAAGTTATATACATGAACTCCTCATTAGTGATAAGGCCCAAAGGACAAAGTGAGGTGGGATCTTTGATTAATCTATCCAACATGTGTATAATTTTATCTTCATATTGTTTGAAGTCCTTAGAAATGTACTCCATCTGATTGGACCAATTTCTTAGGGATTTGATTTTGTCCACCAATATAACCATATCCATATTTAAATGGGATAGGCTAATTGTTATAAATTTAGAGACTTCATTCTTGGTTAAGGCTTTGATCAAGTCTTTCACATGATAGATTGAAGCTTGCCATTAACCAACTTGGATTATAGACATGGAATTTATCTTAATTATTGCCCCTTGTTTGGTTCTGACTAACTTTAAGTAATTGAATAAGTCAATCATGGTTTCCTCAAATAAATTGAAACTATCTTCTTAGATTGAAAAGATGGTGGTCTCTTCTAAATTTTTTGGTTGTTATATCATGCCTTTGATGATAGCCTAAAATTGATTAGATTGGACTTAAAATAGCTTCAATGGGTCTTATTTAAAGATAAGAACCTCACTACGTCTTTATCTTTCTAGTGGCATCAAATGAGTAAACGGTTCCACATTTTGAAAGGTGAATTCCTCTCTAACAATCATGGCCTTATTTCTATCACTCTTTCCAAAATTCTAATATCTAGATTAAATTATTCTCCCACTAATTATTGAGTCATTTTTATAGCTAAGATTAGTATTTGTGCTCCTCCTAATGCTTCTATGGTAGATATTATTTTCTCCTCTTCCTTTTGTAGAGCCACAATACATAACTTAAGATCTTCATGCAAAATGATGTTGATAGACTTCATGGCCTTCTTTTCTATCACTCTTTCCAAAATGTTAATCTCTAGATTAAATTATTCTCCCACTGATGATTGAGTCACTTTTGTAGCTAAGGTTTATATTTGTGATCCTCCTGATGCTTCTACGGTAGACAATATTTTCTCCTCTTCCTTTTGTAGAGCCACAATATATATATCTTAAGATATTCATGAAAAATGATGTTGATATACTTTTTTATTACCCAAAGATGGTGTAGAGTAGGGAATTTCTACAATTTTCCATAGTGGTCATGAAATTGTTCAAATTTCTCACTAGTGGTCTACACTTCAGTTCCAGATTGAATTCTTCTTGAATAGATGATAATTCAACTCTCTTAGGATTTATTATGATTAATATAGGGTTGAATTAGGGATTTAGTGTATGTTAGGGTTATTTTGAAGGTATTTTGAGTGATTTTATGGTGGTATCTAGTTAAAATGATGAGATTCATGGCATCCTTTTGGCATTTTTACAGCACTTTACTTAGTGATATTTAAAAAGTGATTTTTGTCTTTTGAAAAGTACACCTTGATCTCACACCATTAAATTATATTTTTCAAATATTAGCATGGACCATTGATATTGATCTAAAAGATCAAACATCATTATCCATTTTATAACATTCCTCATAGTTTGGATACTTGTCACCACTGTATTTATTTTGAACTTTGTTGAAATGTCAACATTGATGTCACATTTTTTACCTTGTTCACATAGATCAATCAAGCTCTATTGATCTTGATCTTCTAAATTATGTCTCCTACTTTTTGGACTATTTATTAGAATATGTATGTTCATCCACATACTTTTTATCTTTGAAATATGTTTGAGATTTAATTTGTGGCACATGGTTAGGCCACTTTTCATATTTGTGTTTATTTGTAGGATTCTTGACATTTTAATGTTTACTATGTACCATTTGATCATCTTCACGTGAACAAACATGTTCCATTAGATATTGATTCTCAAGGTAAAATGCCATTGGATTTTATGTGTTATTTGGCTATGAGTGTGACACTTATCACCTTATCACTATTTAGGGGCTCCATTGAAGCTTTGACTTCTTATGCACTGTTTAATTAACTCTACTTGAGCAAATGCATACCATTGATCTTGTAGGTGAAAATGATATTTAAGTCAGGATCCAAAAAATAAATAACTTAACATATTTTTTTTAGATTATGGTTTTATTTTGTGTTAATAAACATGGGTAAGACCTTAAGATAATCATTTTAAGATAATTTTTAAACATAATAATGGGGACCCCATGAATAACAAAAGTGATGGCATAAAGTTTTAGGATAAGACTTTTAGATAAAGTCTAAAACATAACAAAAGGACATGATAGTTAGTTAGACCATGTTGAAATAAAATGAACCAGGGTGGACTTAGGACATAAAGGGACAAACATAAATTTTTTAAACTAAGGTTTGGTTATGTTAATAAACATGACTAAACCTTCGGATAAAAGATGAACTATGTCCATGGTATGATTAATCATTCTCATGTAAATTTTTCTTACCAAATTTAAATTTAATTCAAAATAATTTAATATAGGTTAGTTTTAATGAGGATTTTCAGATACTTTTAGTTTTATTTTCAAAAAACCAAAGGTTAGTAAAAGGCAAAATTGATATAAAAATCATGAAACTTAGACATTACCCATTCCAAATAAAATCCATTGGAGCTACAACCTGAAACATTAAGATAGAATGTTAGAAACTTTAGGAAATATTAAATCAAAAGTGTGAACAAATATGCCAACCAAATTAGGTGTGAATGGTTTTTAAATAAAGACAATGTGAAAACATGTTACTAGTACTCTAATCTAGTGAATTTTCAATTAAGGTAAAAATTTGCATACTTAAAAATAAGTGTCATAATTTTTTAGAAATAGGGGTATGTTGACCTCAAAAAAATGGTAACTTCTAGGGGAAACATAACTATATGCTAGAATTCATAGATTCTAGTTCAGATTAGTAACTAGTTTATTCATTCTCTTTGATCAAGTACCATTATTAATATCAATTCATGGTTAGAATAAATCTTTCACATGCATAATTAGGATCAAGCATCAAGACATATCCATGATATGTGTGTGATTTGATTCCACGTACTGATTGGCATAGGATTTAGAGAACAACTTCTAAATTCATGACCATAACCATTAACATTAACTTATAACATATTTAGATGTTAATTAAGAATAATGTTTTAGCTCAAGGATTTATTGGGCATTTCTCTACTACTACCTAGACATCCATAACCCCAATAGAGATATCTTTAGCTTCACTCAAGGCCTTTATCCACTATTATCTAGGTGCTCAGAAAGCTTTTTAAATTTTGTAATAAGCTCTTATTTTTTGTATTTTGAGATATTTTAACTTTCTAGCAAAGGTTGAGAACCAGATTAGCCATGTTTTAGGATTTGATCACGTGTTTGATCTTTAAAAAATCATTCTTGGCTATAAAATTTGTCCCTGATAATTAATGTTTTTTATGTGTAAGTATGGCTTTGTCTTAATAATTCAATCTTTCACCCTATATGTGCAATCCTTCTTATAACCAAACTTAAATCAAAACAAAGTTTAGAATCTCAAGGAACAATTAACATGTTTATTAGTTTTTACTAGTTTATCTAAACTATAAAATTAAGCTCATGTTTTAATAATGCATGATCAACAAATCCTGAGAAAACATAATTACATTTGTGAACTATGAGGTTTCTTTGAGCAATCATATGAATCTTGAGCTAAGGGTTGTCTAGAATAGACATATTAAAAGCAATGAATAAAGGAGGGAAAAAAAACACACCAAGAAAAAATAAACCAATAAAAATCAAAGGAAACAAGAAAATAAATATATATAAACACTATGTACAATCAAGATACATAAAGGAAAGAAAAAGAAAGAAACTAATGTAGCCTACATACAATAGATCTAACTAGTCTTACAGTTCATTCCATGAAGAGACCAAGTGGGGTAGTAGAGAAATAGTGATTGAGGTATTGCCCATTGGTTGTCAATGTAAACTCTAATCCTTATAAGTATTTTAGTTTGAAGGTTTTAATCTCTAGGGTCTTAGTAATATGATATGGTTCAATCCATAAGGGTGTGGAACTCTCATGTTTTCCTTTTGGTTCTGAGACCTTATTCCAAAGAATAACTAGGTCTCCATATCTAAACACCTTTATCTTTTAATTATTATCAAACCATTTCTTGACTATGGTTTTCTATATGTTTAAATTGGTAAAAGATTCCTCTCTTATATCTTCCATTTTTATGATGTCAAGTATCCTTGAACTTGTAAATTGTTGATCCTTCACCATGTACTCCTTCATGAACCTGTATGTTGGTAGCTTTATTATGATGGGAAATATAGGTTCTTTACCATATACTAGAAAAAATGGTGATGTTTTGAGAGTTTAATTTACTCTTATTCTATCTACCCAAAGGGCATACTTAATTAGCCTATGACATGTTCTTGGTTTATTAGTTGTAGACTTTTTATGGATTTCAACAAGTTATTATTCATTGATTCTGACACACCATTACCTTGAGGGTAATTATTTAATTAGAAATTAAGAATAATGTTGTTGTCATATCCCCATTCAGTCAACTCAATGGATATAAATATAACTACATTATCACATACTAGAGACATTATCATACCAAACCTTATGTATATGTTTTATTCTATGAATTTGATCACCTCTTCAGTCTTACACTACATGGTTACCACTACTTTAGTCCACCTTATGCAGTAGTCATTATCAGTCAAAACATACTTGTGACCATTTGATGAATTTGAGTTAATGACCCCCATAAAATCTAGTCCCCATTGGGCAAAGGGTTTATCAATCATTATTGGCTTTATTTGCATGTCTACCTTTGGATATTTAGTGTTGAATATTTGACATGAGTGGAATTCTCTCACATGGTTATGAGCATCTTTAAATATAGTGGGATAGTAATATCTAGATCTAAGGATCTTATGGGCTATTATTCTTCTAGACGGATGTCCACTTCCAAATTTATCATGAAAAGTGATCAGGATCTTATCCACTTCTTCCTTGGAAACACACCTTAGGTAAATGCCTTTAAATTTATTCTTATACATCACTCCATCCTTGATCATAAAATGAGTTGCCTTGATCCTTAAATCTCTATTTTACTTTCTACTTAACCTTAAAGGGCAATAGCCATTGATTATTAAATGAACAATAAGATCATACCAATCATTGGGCTAAATTTTTTGTTGTTCTACTTGTATGACACTTAGTTCGGGATTAGTATTGGTAATCAACTAAATTAAACCTTTGCGTCTTACCAACTTTATAGTCTTCATCTCTAGATCATTTTATTGGAGAACATACATACACTTACCTCTCCTTTTTCCAAGATCACATTCACTAAGCATGAGCTTAGTGTTAGGGTATGGTAGTATTGTATGTACCTTATTTCTAAGGATATAATGCCTAAATTTATTCTTTGCCTTGACTAGAGCACATGCTTGCTTGTCAATAAGAGAATAGTTCAATTTGGCATTTTTAAAATTATTACTCATTAAAGTAATAATATGATCACATCCATCTATATTCTAAGTTAGGATAGTTGTAGATAAATGGTCATAAGCAAAAGAGTAATGACATAAGCCTTTATTAAAGTCTAGACTTTTCAACACAGGGGATTGTCTAATTGTTTATTTTATTTCCTTGAAGTCATTCTTGGTCTCTTAATTCTAAGTGATCTTAGCATATTTCTTCAACATGTCATTCAAAGGTCTCACTATTTTTATAAAACCCAAAATAAACTTCCTCACAAAGTTGATCTTCCCAAAGAAAGGTTTCAGTTCTTTTTTGCTATTAGGAAGTTCTATTTTAGATATGGCATCTATTATGTTTGGGTATATAGAAATCCATTCCTTAGTTATAACATGTCCCAATAATTTTTCATCATGTTACACAAAAAAAATTCTTTGGGTTGAGAGAAATTCCATACCTTCTACACCTTTAAATACTTGTTACAAGTGCATGATGTGATGTTCCCTATTCTTTGAAAAGACAATCAGGTCATCCATGTACAAAATAATACACTTACCTATGAGGCCTTGGAATGCATGATCCATTACTCTTTAAAAGGTTTCACCTACATTTATTAATCCAAAGGGCATTCTCTCATAGGTAAAACTGCCCCACTTAATAGTAAATGCAGTCTTCATTCTATCTTTTTTGTTCATGAGCACCTGATTATACCCTAAAAATCCATCTAGAGAAGACATCATAGTAGAATAAAAAATAATTTGGATTACTTAGTTAATAGAAGGTAGCATTAATTATCCTTCTCATATGTTTTATTCAAATTTATAAAATAAATGCATAATCTGATTTCACCATTATTATTTTTGACTGGTACTAGGTTAGTTACCCAAGTGGAATGTAATGGGAAACACTATCTTAACATCTAGTAACTTCTTGACTTCTTTGTATATTATTTATTCTAGGATAGGGTTGGTTGGCCTTTATTTTTGCCTAAATGGCTTACTAGATGTTTTTTAGAGGTATGGTGTCAGTTATAACCCTAGGATCAAAGATATTTAAGTCATTATAAGACCATGCTATTGCATTCTTATACTTGGTAAACAAATATTTTGCTCTCTCAGTTTTAATGCTTATGCAAGATATACCAATATTAACTAATTAATGTTGACCTTTTGAACCTAAGTCCATTACACTATAGTCCTTCACATCTACTTTCGAAATACTAACAGTATTAGCTGGTTTATTTTAATAAAATAGTCCCTCTAAGGTTATCATCCCTTTAGGGATCTTATTGTCACTTAGTTGAATGACCTTGTCATCAAGCTTGCCTTCAAATTTGTCATCATTAAGGGTATTTTTACTAGCTTCATCAATGATGTGAGTTTCAAATACTCTTGATATAGTCATAAATTTTAGGATTTATTGATCATCACTAAATTCTTAAAAATGGTTGACATTATCTAGTACTGAGGGACATGGGACTAGTTTAATGGTGAGGCTTTATAACTTGGAAGCTTTATTGGGCATAAAGTTGGTTGTAGCTGAAGCAGTTTTAGTATCAACCTTATTTTCCTCTTTAGGGATTGACACAATGTTTAAATAATCAAAACATTCAATTGAGTCCCACACTCTATATTTATATTTATTAAGATGGGACAAATTGCATTGATATCTACTTTTGACCTCATCAATTACTAGTTCAGAATCACCAAAAACTAATAATTCCTTGACCTTGTGTTTGATTGCAAATAGTAATCAAAGAATATGTGCTTCATATTATGTGAGATTTTTAGTTCATGGGAATTAGAGATTGTAGAGGAAATTTATTTTTTTCCAATGGGATTAATTGATACCAATCTTAATCTAGAACCTTATTTACATCTAGTACCATCAAAATAAGGCTTCCATATTCTAGATATAACATGAGAAGTAAACCCTCAAAAATACCTTTAGGATTGATGTTTGTAGATGCACTTGAATCTACCAAGTAATTATTTAAATTCATAACAAAGATCCTAACTATGAGTAGGAAGGTGTAACATCTACCATTTTTTTGTGTATTACAATGTTAGCATGTGTAACCTTTTTAGACTTACAAAGCTTTTTGGACAAAGATTCCAACAATAGATCCCTTTGTTCTATAATCTGAGTTAACTCATGCAAGGTAATGTTAGATTTGATATTTTTCATGTCCTTTAATATATTATATCCAGTCCTGTTGGAAGAATTAGATGTATCAACATTAGGTTTAGAGGTACTTCCCTTAGGAGGCTTTAGATCATTATATAATGTAGTATCAGGAGGAGTGTCAAAATTATTTGGTGAAATTGAGGTAGTCAAAGGTCATTTTTTTCTCCCCATTCTTTAGAGGATAGGTCTTCTTTAGATATTACTAAAAATCATGAATCTCTTCAAGGATACCCTCAGGCTCATTCTCTTCTTGGAATATGAACTCAAATGTCTCCACCATGAGAGTTGAATTAGTATAATTAGATGACCTTTAAGAAATTGAGGTACTTGCACCATTGTCTTTATTAGGTATAACTTCAAAAGATCCATTTTTTATTGAAAATCTTCAAAAACATTTCAAAAATATAGACAATCTAATTAACCATGTTTTGAAGTGCAATGTACTCTAAAATAATCAAGGAAAGCTACATGACTAAGATTTATATCAACTAAATTCTTATTAGAGGAGAAAGAGAAATTCTTATTAGAATTTTCCCTAGTATTTCTAACTTGCTTTTGTAGCTAAATGAAATCATTGCTTATATTTTAAACCATATTCAAGATATAATCATTATCATTCTAGAGTGACTTAGAATTATGAAATTGAGTATTGTTATTAGTTGTAGGCATCAAAGCTCTCTATTCTTGTGGATGAGACCCATTGGTAGAGTTTAAGAATCCTAGGTTTTGATCAAGATGTGCGTGATTCAAAGGAAATTGGTTCAGAACTGGAAGCTAATTTAAGGTAGGCATATTTTGATTGGTGTTGGGAATGATATTTAGAATAGGTAAAATATGGAATAATGTTGGGAATACTATATGCCATTTAGCCTTGTGGTTGTATTTGGTCATCAATGATCTTATCTTAAACATAATCTAAGGCTAATATATTAATGACCTAAGAAGATATTTAAGAAAACATTGATGTCATGGGATCCAAGGAATTTATGTGGATATCTAAGGCTAAAGCTTCTTTAGGTTTATAAAGAGATATGGTTTGGCTAAACATTTTTTGGACTATAGAATTTAAGGCTCTTATGGGCTCATTTGAGTCTCTTTTGACTATGGTAAATTATTGGTACTAGACACATGGACTAATGATTTTACCAAATAGATCAATGAAGTAATTATTAAAATAATTCTAACTAGATATGTAATTTCTAGGAAGGTTAAGGAACCATTCATATGTAGCATCTTTGAATGTAAATGGGAATAATATACATGCCACATCTTTATGAACAACATTCAAAAGTCTTAAAGTATCTTTAAAGAATTTAATGTGTTCTTTATAAATTATAACACCATTAAGACAAAAAGTAGGTAAGTACTTTTTAGGATTATGAGGAAGGTCATGTATCACACCTAGCACATTGATTGAAGAACCACCTAGCCAAGCCATACCTTGATAGGGATTGAATAGATGAGCACCCTAAATTGGTGAAGTTGGTTGATACTTTGAAATTATACACTTACCTTTGTCTCACCTAGCTCTTGTATGGAATTCTAATGAAATAAGGGGAAATTGTGTATCTACATGGGACTTGGTGCTTATCCTTAGAAATTATAGCTTGAGAGCTTTGAAACCTATTTTAAATAAAATGTTTAAGTCTTATCTTTACAAATAATGATTATCAAACTTACACATTAAGCAAATTTTACATAAGTATATATAAATAATGGAAAACGAGATCAATATTTAAATAAATTAACTCAAATATGTGTCCAAAAACATAAATATGAATGATATTTAGACATTTCAAGATAAAATAAACTCAAATTTATAGAGATCCAATCAACCTTTGAGAAAAAAAGCTATTATTAACCTCAAACTCCTTGTATTCATAGATCTTATGCTATATTAGCCATGATTAAACATCAAACATCAAATAAAATATATCATTGTCTAAAAAATCATAAAGACTAGTCTAAAATGATAATATCAATGATCTTTACACAAATATACCAAAAGAAACACAAATATGAAAATAATACATCAATTTTTGAACAAAATTCACCAAAACATAGAAAATATACTTCAAAGTTATAAAGAGTTAGATAAATTCCCTCCTTTTAGTGCCAATTTTTCCCCTTATTGATACACCTAAATGTGTCAGTAGGTTCATATAGTGTTTGAGAAACACTTCTAATTTATGGATTTAAAGAATCCATTGCATGAGTTATTAGTTGTGTTAATATTATTATCCTTGGTGGAATAGAGGCATAATTGGTTGAGTATTTCACAAATTTATATTAGTTGGTGGTTGGGGGCCACCATGGATTAATAGTTGATCTTTGATTTTGGAGATTATCTATGCTATTTAAAGTGAATGGTGCTCAAAACCTAAGTTTAAAGATAAACTAATAAGAATATTCACAATGAAAATGATCTAAGGTGAATTTATAAAAAAGGGGAGCAAAAGGTAGGGTAGGGTAGAAAAGAGATATTTTGTTGATCTTTATTTCAACATTATGACAATGTTCCAATTTCATTTGAATATGCACTTACCCAATGTGCCATATTAATTAGCATAAGTTTAAATCCTATCACACATTATACAAACATCTAAGGAAAGTATGGAAAGATTAAAATAAGAATTAGGTTTACTGTAATAATTTCACCCCTACAAGCAAATAACATTAGCTCAGATGTAATAAAAGTAGAGAAAATGAAGTAAGCCTAAAAAGCTTCAACTAATATAGAATTAGCACAAATGTAGAACTCCACTTTTAACTATGCATATCCAAAATTCATAAGAATAATTCAAATTTGAAGATAAGACTAAAAAAATGAGAGAAAAAATGATATAAATTTTCACAATAAAATGTGGACAAACTTTGTAGAACTCCTTCCTTATATTAATTTTCTCAAAAGTTACATATAGTTTTTTGGCTCCAAAAACTCTCTCCTCTTATAATTGTCAATACCTCTTTATATATACCATTCATGAGGTATACCAATTAATAATGTCAATTTACATTTATACATGTGTCTAGGATAGCTATCCTTTCTATTACATTATAGAATAAATGAACTTTTCTAATATATTGACCTATAAGCAATGTATTTTACAAGATGTACATGCCTTTACAAAAAGAATATTCCTTTTCTAAAATATACAATTCTAGTTACAAAAGAATATTCTTAATACAACTAAATTTGGGACCCTAGTGCTACTCCATCCTTCTTCCTTCCTTGTAAGATCTTCATTATATAATGTTTCTCATTGATCAACTAGAGGTCAACATTGTGTCTCATGAATAACTCATTTTATTCATCTCCCAAGTTGTTGAGATCTTTCTCAACTCTCTCCAAAGCTTATTTGATGCTCCTATTATCTCCTATTGTCTCATCATATAACAATAGTAGATCCATGATCTTATTATTATCAACCCCTATCTTCTTTTTACTTTGGTTCCTCACCTTCTACATGAATTGAGAATTTCAATGTATGAAATCCTCATCAATGATAAGGCCCAAACTAAGTGAGGTGGGTTCTTTGATTAAGTTGTCCAATATGTGTAGTATTTTATCTTGCTACTATTTGAGGTTCTTATAAATGTACTCCATCTATTTTGACTAGCTACTAAAGGCCTTGATTTTTTCTACCAATATAACTATAGCCATATTTAAATGGGCTAGGTTAACTATCCTAAATTTAGGGACATGATTCTTATTCAAGGCTTTGACCACGTCTTTAAATTGATATCTTGAAGCCTATCATTGGCCAACTTGGCTTTTAGCCATGAAATTTTTATTACTTATTACCTTGTATTTGGTTTTGATCAATTTTAAGGAATTGAATAAGTCAATCATGGTGTCCTCAAATAGCTTGAATCTATCTTTTTGAATTGACAAGATGACAATCTCTTCTAAATTTTTATATTATTGCATCATACCTTTGATGATAGACTAAAATTAATCAAATTATCCTTGAGCTAGCTTCAATGGGTATTCTTTAAAGTTAAGAACCTCACCAGGCCTTTGTCTTTCCAATGGAGTCAAACTAGTGAATGGTTTTACTTTTTGAAATGTGAATTCCTCTCTAGCAGTAATGGCCATATTTTGTATCACTCTTTCCAAACTAGTGGTCTCTAGATGAAATTGAACTCCCACTAATGAATTAGTCACTTTTGGAGCTAGAGTTTCTATTTTTGCTCCTCATATGCTCTTGGGGTACCCAATATTTTCTCCTCTTCCTTTTGTAAACCCACAATCCATGGCTTAAGTTCTTCATTCACAATGATGCTAATAGTCTTTGTTATTATAGAAAGATGGTGTAGAGTAGGGACTTTCTAAAATTTTCTATAGTGTCTATGAATTTGTTCAAATTGCTCACTAGTGGTCTACTCTTTGATTCTATATTATATTC
The DNA here is from genome assembly GCA_037957365.1 of Torreya grandis. Taxonomy (NCBI): domain Eukaryota; kingdom Viridiplantae; phylum Streptophyta; class Pinopsida; order Cupressales; family Taxaceae; genus Torreya; species Torreya grandis. Next base: position 380,078 of record JARHVA010006330.1, read on the forward strand.
TTCTTGCACAAATGATAATTAAACTTTCTTAGGCTTGATTATGATCAATATAGGGTTAAATTATGGCTTTAGTGCATGTTAGGGCTCTTTTGAAGGTATTTTTAGTGATTTTATGGTGGTATCTAGTTCAAATTATGAGCTTCATGACATCCCTATGGAATTTTATTTGCACTTTTCTCATTAATATTTAAAAAGTGATCATTGTATTTTAAAATTTTGACATTAATCTTGTACCATTGGCTTCTCTTTTACATAGATTAGTGAAAACCATTGATCTTAATATGAATGATCAAACATCATTGGCCATTTTTTGATATTCCTTATAGTTGTGACACTTGTCACTAGTGAGTTTATTATGAGCTTTGCTAAAATTTCAACATTGATCTCACATCATTTAACTCATTTGTATGGATCAATCACACTCAATTGATCTTGATCTACTTAATTATTCCTCTACTCCATAGAACCTTGATTGGAATGTGTATGCTTATCTACATACTGTTGATCTTTGAAAGATGATCAAGATTTAATTCATGGAACATGGTTGTGTCACATGTCATCTCCACATTTATTTGTAGGATTCTTGAATTTTCAATTTTTGATATGCACTATCTGATCATCTTCACTCAATAAAATGGACTCTATTGGGCTTTGATTTGTAAAGTTTAATGCCATTAATTATTGAGTGTTCTTTGGTTAAAAGTGTGACACTTGTCACCTTCTCACTATCTTATGGCTTTGTTAAATCTTTGACTTATTATGCAACATATAATCAAGTCTACCTAATCAAATGTGTACCATTGATCTTATGGGTGAAAATTATATTTAAGTCAGGCTCACGAAAATAAAAAAATAGCATAAAGTTTTTAGACTATGGTTTTATTTTGTGTTAATAAACATGAGTAAGACCTCAGGATAAACATTTTAAGCTAAGTTTTATACATGATAAAGGGGACCCCATAAATCAAAAAAACATGGCATTATGTCTTAGGACAAGGATTTCAGCTAAAGTCTAAAATTTGACAAAAAGACACAACAATTAGTTAGAGCATGTGGAAATAAAAGGTACCAAGGGGGGATCTAGACATAAATGGACCAAACATAAAAAAATTAGACCAACGTTTAGTCATGTTAATAAACATAGCTAAACCTTTCGTTAAAATTTAACTAGGTATATGGCATGATTAATCATTCTTGCATAAATCATTCCTACCAAATTTGCATTTGATTCAAAAGAACTTGAGCTAGGATAATATGAATGAGTGTTTCAGGGTACTTTTAGCTTGATTTTCAATAAACCAAAGGATAGTAAAAGGTGGAATTGATATAAATATCATGAAACCTAGGCATTTCCCATTCCAGATGTACTCCATTAGAGTTACAACCTAAAACACAAAGATCCAATGTTATCAAACTTAGCCAAGATTAAACTAGAATTATGAACAAAGGTGCCAACCAAATCACATTTGAATGGTCTTTAAATAAAGATAATGTGCAAACATGTGAGTGCTATTCTGATCTAATGAATTTTTAATTTTAAGGTACAAATTTTCACAATTTAAAATAAGGGTCACCATTTTTCAAAAATGGGGGTATGTTGAACTCAACATGAGACTTTAATTCTATGATTAAAATGTGTACTTAAGAACAATGTAAAACAAATATTAGTATTTGGTGACTTAGAGCTAGTAGTTAACAAAGTCAAAAATAAATACCAATGCAAGTTGTCTTATTTGAGAAGGTACAAACATAGATCATAGGAGATGATCAAAATATTTGAATATTTTAACATAGTAGCCCTTCCTAGAGAGAAAAATCAGGCTACCAATTCACTAGCTACTACTGTTTCTATTCTGGAGCCCCTCCAAGAATCTAAGGTAAAAAGGTTCTCCATTGAATTGGTGCTTTATCCCTTTGTTCTTGATAACATATAAAATTTCCATGTTTTTGATGATGACCAAAAATATTTAGTTTCTAACCAATTTAGGGGAATTTGAGTCCTAAATCATTGATGACAAGGCTATTAATCACCTCTATCAAGATGAATTAGATAAAGAAGGTATTCTCCAACTCAAAGAGAATCACATTCTAGCTTGGTTGGTCTCTTTGTAAAGGTCCATTGACATATACCCTCAAGCTCATAAACTTAGACAACCAAAGGTAAATTAATTAGACTTCAAAATATAAAATCTAGGAGATGAGCATAGCCCATGCTATGTTAATATCAGTCTCAGTTGTACCCCAAAAGAGAGACAACGAGTGAAGGATTTAATCACTTGGTATAGGGACATCATTACTTGGACATATGAGGAATTGAAAGTATATGACCCATAGATCATTGCTCATATGATTCCCTTGAAGCTAGATCACAAGCCATTCAGATAGAGGTAGATACTAGTCAATCCTATTCTAGAACCTCTCATCCAAAGAGAAGTGGAAAATTTGTTAACCACACAAATCATCTTTCTTATAATACATTCTATGCAGGTGGCCAATTTGGTCCCACTCAGAAAGAAGAATGGTGAGATAAGACTACGTATGGATTTTAGGAACCTAAATAAGGCTTTTCAAAAACACAATTATCCCCTACCTTCTCTAGATGTGGTGATAAAAATAGTAAGTGGCTCTAAAATGATGTCCTTCTTGGATGGATTTTCAAGCTATAATCATGTAATAGTGTAATCTAATGACATAATGAAGACTCTATTTACTAAGAAGTGGGGCACATACATGTATAAAAGGATACCATTTGGACTGATAAATACAGGGGCTTATTTTTAGTGTGCCATAGATCATGTATTAAAAGGATTGATAGGAAAATTAATAATCAGCTACATGGATGATCTTAAAGTTTTTTCAAAGAACATGAATGATCATATAAGACATCTCTAGTTAATATTTTAAAGATGTAGGAGGTTTGGTGTTTTATTAAACACCAAAAAGATCATATTTGGAGTGACTAAAGGCAAGCTCTTGGGACACATCATCACCAATGATGGGATCACCATTGATCTAGACATAATTAAAGGAATTTCAAGGATTACACCACCAAATAGTAATAATGAGATAAAATCATTCTTTGAAAAGATTAAATTTATAATGAAGTTCATCTTAGGATTTGTAAAGATTATTAGACCCCTAAATACCATGCTCAAGTAGGATGCCAAAATAGAGTGGATGGCTAAAGCCTAAAATTCCTTCTAGGAAATTAAAGATGTAATATCACATGCTCTAGTATTAATCAATATAAATTTCATGAATTATTTTGACCTATATTCATTCACTTTAGAACATACAATTGCTACTATTATATCACAAAAGAAAGATGAAATTGAGCATCCAATTATGTTCATGAGCACCAATCTAAAGGATTCATAACTTAGGTACTCCATGATTGATAAAAATATTTTTGCCCTCATTAAAGCAATAAAGAAATTTTGACATTACATTTTGAGGAATAAAATCATTTCCATCATGCCTAATATTTTTGTCAAGATTACCCTATAATAAAATGAATTAGGAGAATTTCGATGCAAGTAGATGGAAAATATGAAAGAATTTGATATAGAAGTCAAGCCTCTAAAAATTATTTAAGGATAAAGCATCATTTATCTCATGATTGATCCGGATCCATGCACCACCATTGAAGAGATATGTGAGGCTCAAGTGTCCAAAGGATAATGGTATATTGATATCATATAGCATTTGTTTATAGGTACTTGTTCCTTAGAACTTAACAAAGAATGAAGGAGAGCTTTGAGGCTTAAAAATTCTCATTACATGATCAATAAGGGATTTATCTATAAAATAAATTATGAAGTCATTTACCTTAGTTGTGTGTCTACAAAGGAAGCTAAATAAATTTTAGAAAATTTGCATGAGAAAATAAGAAGTGGTCATCCCTATATGAATGCCATGGCCCATAAGCTATTAATAATGGGTTATTACTGCCTAAAAATTTTCAAGGATGATCATGCTCACATGAGGACATGCCATGAATGTTAATCTTTAGATAAAAGGTAAGTACATGTATAAACACCTTTATAGCCAGTTGTTAAAAGAAGGTAATTTTGCCAATGGGGTTTAGACTTCATTGGCATCATCGACCTAAATTCCTTAGTAGGACATAAATTCATGCTTACTACTATTGACTACTATAGTAGATGGACTAAATTCATAGCCACAAATAATTATAGAACACGAGATGTGATTCATTTATTTGAATAATGCATAATAACCAAATTTGGCACACCTATTTATTTGGTTTATGACAATGGACCAACTTTCACACTAGTAGAATTTATTGAATGGGAACATGACAAATAGATTTTTATCAAGTTATAATCTAACCATTACCCCATGAAAATAGATTGATAAAATAAACAAACAAGAATCTGATAGATGTAATTAACAAATCAACAAGGGACAAGCCCAGGGACTAACATAACTTGTTGAAGTATGATCTTTGGTCAGACTGAATGAGATACAAACAAGACCTTAAAGCTTCACCCTATTTGTTGGTGTATGGATGCATGCATGTATTCCCAACTATTCTAAAGTTACTCACTTATCATTTCATGTAGGACTACATGAATCCATGTGATGAAATAGAATCAATATTATTGTATATAATAGAAATGGAAGATTCAAGAATTGAAGCCTTATATATCTTCAAAAAACACTAGGATGTGGTCAAAAGGTTGTTTGATAAGATAGCAAAGGTTAAAGCATTTAGGATTTTAGATCTAGTGATACTTTGTGATAAATCCCATGAGAATAAAGGACAATGTGATAATTTTTCCCCATTATGGATTGGACCATACCAGATTTTGGAGATCATGGGCAATAATTCATTTCATTTGAAGGACCTATAAGGCAATGAGCTTACATATCTAGTCAATGGATAGTTCTTGAATCACTAATTCAAGGTTGTTCCATCTAGAGATAATAAAAAGGCTCACATGATGAAATAAGGTTAATGTACATGCATCATGATTAAAAGAAAATAATGGAAAGAGATGAAAAAGAGCCTAAGGTATCTTTATTGGGGATATATATGCCTAGTTAGAAATAGATCAATGCCTAAGCTTCCCTTGATTTAATGATATTTAAGAGATACTAGAATGAAACTTAAAGTTACATCAAGGCTTTGAAAAACTCATCACAATAGGGGTTAAATGAATTACACATTTGACACATATAGATACAAAAAATTAGAAGTCAAGTATGTTGCATGAATCAAATTATGAGTCCCTTTCATGTTTCTAATTTAAGTTTTTTTCTATTACATCATTATTTATTTAAATATTTCTAACCAAACTTCTAGGTTCTTTAATACTCAATATTTTCCCCCTACAAGTAGCCATTTGTTGTACCCAACATAACCCATTTTTAAAAATGGGGACCCTTTTTCAAATTCTACAAATTTTTGTTATAAATTGAAAATCCCACTTGATCAAATTTTACATAGGTTTGTTAGCACATAATATTTATTTGACCTCATCTAATGTTACTAATTTTTTATTCTTTTGTTTCCATGTTGAAGTTTTAATGGGGTCTCATTTATGTGAATACTACATAGGGGCTTTGTACCTTAATTCTAATTTGACTCTTTATTTTTAATCTTTGTCTCTTATTTGATTAATTAGATCTATGTTTAAATCATGTAAAAACTTTAGTCTAATGTTTATCCTAAGTCATCATTAAAATAGATTCAAAATTTATGCAAGGTCAAAACATCTAGGGAGCACTTTATTAAATTAGCCTAAATCCTTATTATAAAGTCTTAAATGTATTTATTAATATAAAATATAACTTTAGAATAAAAAATTACATCATAATCCCTTACTGTATATATTTTATTATTTGTAGGAATGGGTTAAATGACAAGGTAACTAACACTTGTCATGATCTGGGAGCTTAAATTGAAGATCAAACAATATGTGGGATTTCACTTGGGTCAAAAGGTCAAATGTTCTAAAGATTAACATGAGCTTGACACTAGTCACCATATCAGAGATATCTCATAGATATAATTGTGTTGTTCTTTCCCCAAGTTACATATAATTAAAACCTTATTCTAAATTTTTATGTTATGTGATTTATTTTATTCCCATAGGAACAAACTAATAGGGAGCTTCCACATGGTGAGATATCAAAGATTAGAATTAAGATCAATGATCCACATGATTAAAGTCAAAGTAAAAATGTGTAAATCAAGATCTGATGGTGCATGTTTATTTTTACATTGAAGATCTAATGGCATAGATATAAGTTCATAAGTAAAAAAACCTCTAGAGTAACTTGAGAGTAGCAAGTGGCACACTTGAGCATAATCAATTTACTATATTTTAAAACTTAGCTCAATGGCTTTATCCTGAGAGTGGAGAAAAATGGAGGTGACATGTGTCAATATCATGGGTAAAATGGGAGTCAAAAGGTCAATCACCAAGATATATGGTGTCATTTAACTCATGCACCAAATATCTAATAGTACAAGATCAAAATCAAAGCAAAAAAGGCTTTTTAAAAGTAAACACAGTGATGATAAGTGTCACCATAATAGGAACACTTAATAGAGACCTAATGACCTATGGGAAAAATTAGGGTTACCAAGTCAAGGATTCCAAAAATTAACATGGGATTAATAGATGGAAAGATCTTAGCAATCAATAAAGTAAATCAATGGTTCCTGCTTGATCTTGGATTGAAAATATCAATGGACCATGTTGATATGTGAAATCAAGATGAATAGTCTAAGATCAATATTGACATTTCAAAGAAGCATAGAGAGACATGAGTAGCTACAACATGCCATAAAAATGTTTGAGCTATGAATTTTTTTTAAGGTGCATAGAGAGCCCTGATGAGTTACCAAATGGCACACAGACATCCAATCATGTAGAAGAAAGATTTATGGAGCACGATTGATTCATACAATAGAGATTGATTGTGAAAATTGAGACATACTTTTTAAAGGCCCTAGAGCCAATATAAATATACCACATGGCATGATCTTGTGAGCTCAAAGATGAAGATCAACTTTGATATAGTTTAAAAATAACATAAAGAAGTGACATGTGTCCTAAAATGACAAATGGTCATATTTCAATATCAAAATAGGCATTGTGACATGGAATGACCATATAAACATGACACATTAGATTTCAAGATCATATGGGCCCAAAGTAGAATTATACTTTGTCATTAGACATATAGTTATGATAGGTTCCTCATAGTTAAATAGTATCATTATTTTTTGAGGCATTGGTAAATGGATACTTGTCCTTGACATATGTCTAAGTTCCATTTGAAAATGGACAACTTAAAGTATCTTCTAGGTTGTTCTCATAACTTATAAAAGGAGGTATTATAAAATTTTGCATATATTTCTAGTTTTCATGTAATTAAAGCTATAATTGTAAAAGTGTCCCTTTTTTGGGTACACATGCACATGTTGCATAGATTTTGTAAATGCTAACTTAAACTGATAAATGTAAGTAGACTCTTCTATGGTTTTAACCATAATTAAATCTCAAGTTATAACTATCAAATGTAATGACTTTGAATGGACTTGAGGGATGAGGCAACCCCTTCCCCAAGCCTATTTAAATAATTTTAATCCACTAATTAGAAGGGGGGTGAAAAAATTTCCAATATATAGGAGTAGCATCAATTTTGACTATCGATGAATGTGTTTATGCATTCTCTCTCTAATTTTTGTGTCATTAGGATTATCTTTTTAGGTTGTATGATTCAATAATTATTAGTGTGTAATAGATATAATGATTTTTTCTTATCTTTATTGATATGCTTATCATAGATATGTAAAAAATATTTAAGGATTAGTAACTTAAATTGATTGATTTATGTTTTTAAGTGTGTATATGTGCTTTATTTATATATAGTTTTCTATGTGTGTGAAAAAGCTACCTTAGATACCTCATTAGATCAAGCCCTAATCTCCTGATTAAGGGTGTATAATAGCTAGTATAAAAGGGGAAACCTTTAAGTAAGGCTTGTGAGTTTACTATATCAATATACCCTTAGAATTATAAACTATGTCTGATTATTAGTGTGAAATAACTATTGGCAATAGACATAGGTTTTGAAATCACTTGTCCATATAGAAACTAGCTAGAGAGGTGATAAATGAAAACACATAATATTATTTTATTCTTTATCTTTCCTCTTTTTTAGAGTTTGTTTTGATATCTACTCATTTTGTATTAGGAACCAACCATCCATCCAATTCACATAGAGATTCAATACATTTCAAGTGACCACACCTCTATCCAAAAAACCTAGTCAACAACTTGCAGCTCTACCAGCTATTCCATCAATAGGTTGTTTAGAAAAAATACATGAAAATCATGCCCTAGATTGAAATTTACCTCCATTAAGATCCTAAAACATTGCAGGCTACCTTTTTGACTATGGTGTGCATAAAAACTACATCAACAGACTAGATATGATCCTAAAACAATAATTAGATTCTATAAATATCATTTTTATGGTCTCAAATGCTTGTATCAGATCTAGATAGTTATGTTAACATTGATCATGATGCAACTCATGCAAAGGAGGGAAAGATTAGAGTGTAATATAAAACTAATGAGCTAGAGGAGTGGCTTCGCAGGGAAAGGTTTAAAATCATTAAAAAGGAAGGCCCTCGAGAATGAGAAGTGGATCTTGAACGTGCATAAAAAAGGTGAGTTTTGAACCAAATTGGTATCAGGTGAGATCATTGTATAGCTTATAGTGATTGGGTATCAAAGGAAATTTGCATGGCTTGCATAAGGATAGGAGAACCAAGGAAGCAGGAACCCAAAAACTGCGAAGAGTGGAGAGTGAAACAAGATGTTTGGAGAATCCTGTAGAGAGGGAAGGTTGTGAACTATATGGAAATGCTCCATGGTTCAAAACCTCATATTACAATGGATTTTTTCAAAAATTGGATTGATGATAGGGTCACTCTGCATGGCATCATAGTGAATCTAATAGAGGAATTTATAGCAAAGGTTACGGGGCTGCCTACGAAAGGATTAAAATTCTCTAAGAAGACTAACATTTCAAATGAGGCCTTTTACAAATTCCCTAAGATGGACGTTGAAGAGCAGAAGCTGGTAAAGAATGGGGATTTCTATGAATTGGAATAGATTAAGGGTATATGGAGGGATGTCTTATGCTGTATTTGGGAGTACTTCATCCTCAATGGAAGAAGTAAGAGAGTCCACAAATTCCACTTTGTATTCCTAAATCATTTCAGACACAAAGTAACAATTTCCTTTCCCTTTTATTTGCATTTCTCTTTGGTCCAAAGCTTATTCACTCATAGGAAGAAGGAAACGCATCCTATTTTACATGAAGGATTAATTCTAAAAATCAAAGGCTATTGTAAGAATAAGGCCATGGTTAAGAACCCTTATCAGGGGAAAAACAAGGATTCATAGAGTAACAAGAGTGAAATTGTTAAAGGGAAAGATAAAATAAAAATCAAGCCCCCTACTGTCAAGAAGCAGAATGTTGACGAGGACACAGAGTGGGAAAGAACTGATAAGTCTAGGGAGGAAAGCTTGGAGGAAGAGGGAGGAATAGAAAGCAAGAATACAAGTTCCAATGAGGAAGAAGAAGTTCAAGAGAAGAATGAGAAAGAAGGATTCAACATAGAGGAGTCTGAAAATAGTGAAGATGACTCTGAGGAAAACCAACAAGTGTTTGAGGATGTTAAAGTCCTAGATGACCCTGTTGTTGACCCTGTTTCGATAAATGATAGGGAAAACACAGTTCAAGCTGACAACCAAGAAACGAACCTGGAAGTTCAAGCTGAAAAGAAGGAACAAAATCAAAGGGGAAGGGAGGATCACTTTGAAGAAGGCGGGAACAGTCCTAAAAAGAACACAGAAGAGTGGAGTGATAAAAGGCAGAATGATGGAAGGCACACACCTAAGAGATGGGTTAATTGCAAAGTAGAGGCTATCCTCCAACTCTATTCATGGATGTTTAAGGAGATAATGGATCTCAAAAGGAAAATGGAAATTATGGAAGACAACCAAAAGGCAGTTTAGAACAAAATTAATAACATGGAAAAATAGATGAGAGATATCCCCATCAAGCTCAAAGACTATGAGAATAACCTAAGGGAACTCATCAAGGAGAGCAGAATGAAAATGGAGGAAGTTACATCTAACATATGTGCTGCAGCTGTTAATATTGGAAAAAGAGCTAATGAGGAGATCAAATCTTTGGAGGGGCCTAGCAAAAAGACGAGATAGAGCTCAAAAAAGAAAGCTATGTAAGAGGGAGCCATGTCGACGGCTACTGCCATTCGGGATACTATTGTGAAAGGTAAGGAAGTAGTGAAAATAATTTTGGAACTAGATGAATAGTCTGGTTCTTCTAATTGGTTATGTTATCTGGTCATGTTTCCTGGTTTTTTGTAATCTTTTGACTATGGTGTATCCAGGTCTTTGTAAAACATGGGTTTTGACTTGTGGTCTTTCAGGTGGTTTCAGGTCCATATAAAAACTATTTTTGCTACTTCTCTATAGTATACTTTAGGTTTTACCTATGGTCATAAATGCTTCATCTTTCTATCCTTGTATCGGGGTTTCGGGGTCCCTTCAAAACCTGTTTTTACCTTAATCTAAAACATAGATTTCAAATTCAAATACAAGTGTATTTTATGAAATAATTACTACATCTAGATGTAACTAACTAGATATTTTTGGGTTTTAAATCACCTTTGTTATGATATCTTTAGATCACATGCACATAATGTTACTCTTTATAAAAATACCAAACCCTATCTCTTCACCCTTAAGTGACTGAGAAAAAAGGGTTAGTGGGCTCACAATGTCAAGCTACCTACATAGTCAATACTCTAAAGAGGGTCTCAAACTTAATTATTTCTCACCTACATGTTGGTTTATATGTGCATAATGATGAACTATGTGATAAGCAAAGACATGTAGTGACCTATATTATAAATTTAAAAATATGGCTCATGAAATCCTCTTCAAATGATCTATACCTTTGTAAATACCATTTTTTTATTGACATATAAATAGTAAAAATAGGGTAGGTTTCCTAACTTGAATATTTGATTGAGTGCTTACTGGGATATGACCTTATGATTTTATGTGATTTCAAGGTGATTTATAGTTGAGGAATTAATGAGGGTTGATCTTTTATACACACACACACACACACACACACACACACACACACACACACACACACACACACACAGAGAGAGAGAGAGAGAGAGAGAGAGAGAGAGAGAGAGAGAGAGAGAGAAACTTTTATAAATATCTCACACTAAATCACTTAGGCTAAACTTTAGGATATGTTTCATTTATACATTAGATGAATTTTGGCCACTAAAAACATTGTAGGAAAAGTTGACACTTGCATTGACATACGTGACTATCTAAGATGCAAGTGTTTAAAAAACTATAAAATAGGTATACATCTAGAACTAGTAATGAAGGAAAATAATTAGGTTTAAATTTTTTTCATAGTATTAAACTCAAAATAAAAATGGTTGGACTAAGAGATAATCAATTAGACACAAGGAGATAGTGAATATGATCCTTTCAATAGAGGACAGGTCTAGAACTGAAAGGTATAACCATGATAGGTATTTTTTAAGTGTACAAGACTAAGGTAATTAATAAATTAGATTATAATATCTACAATAATAAATATAATGGAATATACCGAACTAGGTCTTCTAATATAGATCTAATATAGTATTACCAATCTAGTTATAAAAATAAGGGGGGATGATTAAAATAAAAAAGGGTAAGGCACCATAGTAGACAAATGGGGGCCTATGTTACCTAAAGTGGGAAATGTAAAGTTTGAAAAATCATAGAGCCATAATAATTATAAATGTATAAGAGATTAAAACAAGGATTTATACATTCAAACTATTAATTATCCAATATTTATCTATCAAATGAAAGAGTTAGGGTTAGAAATACTCACCTTGAATAAAACCCATCGAGCCTCAATATCTCCCTTGGCCAATGGTGCTTTGAAAGATATTATTTTATTTATAAATATCATAATGGTTAAATCAAGATATAGTTTAAAAGGACTCCTCCTATTTCATCCAAGACTCTAAATGACAATCTTTTCTCTCTAAGGAAAAATCTAAGCAATGGTTTCTCCAAATGTAGATGTAATAAAAATTGTAATAAGAGTGATAAAAATGAATTTTCATCTCTATTGGATTGAAATAGGACTTGTATTAATAGTAAAAAATGATTCTAAGCCTTCCCAAAATTTTAGATGATAATATTTACCCACCTTGGTGTAGTTTAAAAGTTATCATATAACTTCAAACTAAGTCAAACTGGGCCAAATTGATTGCAAAGTGTGCATCGTGACTTTAAAACTATCATGACCTGAGATGACATAGTATAAATTTTGGTGAGATATAGGATAAACTACATCAAATTGAGATTATATATTAAAAAATATAGGTCTTTGTTTAATTAGGGGCTCTTAGGAGGAATATTACATAAGGGATTAAGTCTAGAGGAAGTGTAGCTGATATAGGCATGATAGATAAACAAAAGTGTCTCTATTACAAAGTACCATTTATTTTACCATCACTTTCACAATGAAAAATTTAAGGCATGCTTAAAGAGATTGAAATTTTATAGGTTTTTTTAAGAGAGAAAGTGTCAGTAAATGATAAAATTTAAAAATATTATGTGTATAGGCTACCTAGGTGTGACTAGTTTATAACTTTCACTTTTCATATTGTCCATTGCATGTTGATTCAATTTCATTTATTCTTCTCTATTACTTTCAATACTTAAGGTAGGTCTGATTTATTATTAAAAAAATTATATTCAAATTATTTCTTATTTCATAGTTTTACCTATTTTTCTTAGCTTTATTTACTCTAATCAACCTTAATATAAAACAAGGGCATATCTATATAATGGATTTTGAGGTGATATAGTTATATCTTTCTGTTTACCATATTGATCCATTTCCATTGATTATATTTTATGTTAATATTACTCAAACCTTGCATGTTACATTGATATATATACATATATATATATATATATATATATATATATATATATATATATATATATATATATATATATATATATATATATATATATATTATGGTTACATTCTAAGATTTACATTATTACATTGTGTGGGTGTATGCTTAGTTGATTTATTACATGTGCATATATGTTCATGTTTGAAAAAGATTTCTTGTCTAGTAGATATCCTTAGAGGATAATTTTGTTTTCATGTACTTTTTGTGTCATCATGTCTTGTGACACATCTTTTCTTACAGATGATTTCCTATATGTAGATACATACTTATGCCAAATTTATGAAATAGAATATAAATAATTTTATGATTGTTGTCATGCTTCTATACACACCCTAATTTGGTCAATAAATCACAACTAATATGTATTTTTTTTATCTTTTATTGGAAGGTATTATTTTTGAATGTATCTCTTGTTCACATGGTCATTTTGGTTCTTTTGGTGTTTCTTATGTCTTATTTTCCATATTTGTTAACCCTTAGTGGTCCTATGTCATCCCATACCAATCATAGGGGCCCCTGGTCTATTATTCATAGTATTTTCTCTATTTTTATACCTCATGAAAATAGTGCCCTTATTATGCATAGTATCACCATTGGTACTAGTGTCTAATGGCCATTTTATTTTGTGTTTTGGGTCCTAACCCTCTCATGATCCTTCTCTTATGTTTATATCCCTCTTTTTCATCTTGTTAGATAGAAAACAAGGATATTACATTACATTAAATTGATTTATATATAAAATTCCTAGCATGCCATTTTACATCTAGCACATACTATCTTAGCACATAATTACATAAAATTAGTCAATAGTATAGCTCAACACATTACATATTACTCGGCTATCACACCTAAACTTTCATGCTTCATCAAAAAAGGGCCTCATAAAAAGTCATTCTAGAATACCATGAAAATTTATTATGCACATTCACTAAGGGATAACTACATGTGATATGAGATCCCTAGTATTGGGGTTCATATAGGTAGTGACTAAGACAATAGGGGTTATGTCTCACATGATCGCAATAACACATAACCCATTTTTCCATTTATTTTGTGGTTTTTTCATGTGTTCATGTATTCATTATGATTTTAAATATATCCAAAAAAAATTACACAAAAAAATTTAAAAACTTCACCAATTCACTTACAGGGCTTTGAAACCATCTTCCAACATCTCTAAAAGTTCAAGGTAAATTTTCCGTAGAAAGACACTAACACCATTGGCACTACTATCCTCATATGGGAGATATTATGTGGATCCTATTTTCAAATAAAAAAATAAAATGAAAGATGCCTGACTGGTCTTCAAGCCTATTCTAACCCTTTGACTTACAAAAGACACTTATTTTTCTTTAGATAAGTACAATTTCTCACAGTCTTTACTATTTAGGAAAAACTTGTCAACTAATTATTTGTTGTATTTATCTTAAGTTATTACTATACTTATCCCACTGAAAACATATTATTTACATATAATAAGTCCTAAATAGTTAAAAAAAATTGGTGAACTCAACTTACTTTGAATATTTTTTAAATCCCTAGTTTAACCTAGGGTTTACTTTCTTCATTTTTTGTGCACTAAATTAGGGTTTATAAACTTCTATTTCTTTATTATTTTGAATAACCTAACTAATCAAATAATCTATATATTAGGGTTTCATTATTTAAATTAAATTTAAAATTTTCTAGTTAACCCTCATAAAACCCTAGATCCACATACTAGGTCCCTCTACATCCAAACACTAACATTTAAGGTTTCAATCAAAGTTATAATTTTACATACTATTTGGGCTAAATATTTAACATAATTTGGAATTGATCCATTTTAGTCTTTTTTTTCATTTTGTATTATTTTTTTTCATTTTTATACTATCTTCCTTGGAAAGTTTAAGATGACTTTTATAGATTCTTTCTCCCCTCACCCAATTGATAAATTTTTAAATTTTTCTCATAATTATGCAAACGAATGGATAAATTTTCAAAAAATTTCACTAGCACATAATAGTGAATATGAATTTATTTAAAATGATGATGATTATTATGGTAATGATGGATATGATGACTATTATGAGCATGATAATGAATGCAATCATGAGGATATTCTAATTCTCTTTCTCCTCTCTCTCTTCCCTTACTTATCAAACTCCAATTAACATTATAATGCCAAAAAAACCTCTTGTTGGTAGTGTTTTATTTGAATTTGATCCAAAATTTAAACTAATTTTAATACATTCTTATTAAAAATAAAACAATACAATAATAATAAAATCAATTTACCTTTGCATGATTCAAGTAGCATTATGCACAATGTTCCTAGTATAGACATGCCAAATGCACATTCTTTACCTTTCTCAATTTAATTTTAAAAATATAGTACAAATGATGTTACTTTTCCATATTTTCACACTAAAGTAGATGATATTTTATTTTCACCTTATTTTACATTCCAAGATAAGTACAATTATTCCACACACACTTTAGATACTTCAACTCCCTCTCACTCTTCTCTTACATCTCATCATATATCAAATGAAAAAATGAGTGTAACTTCTTCTCCTCTCGACTCCAAGATTGAAAATTACAATAGTACATGGATTTCAATGATCATTGGTTAATATTAACATTACATTAAACATACACATGATGATATAATTCATGGTAGTAAAAAGTTAAATTCTTATTATACTATTTATCTTAGTGAGAATGGAAACAACACCTCTTCTTCCTTTACTTTTAAAAGTGAAATAATTTTGATTTTGATGAAACATGGAATAACAATGATTATTATGAATTTAGTGAAGAATAACGTGAGTATACTACTTCTAGTTCCCTCCCTATTTTTCCCATTCCTTGAATTCAAACTAATTATTTCTCAAAGGCTAGTTTAAAATCTAAAAAGGACAAACACAATTATCATTATATTTATAGTTTACATATTGCATGATCACATGATAATAATTTATTATATAGTCTATTATCATGTGATACTTATGTACCAATTAATAATATAAGGGATACTAATGAATGTCCCTCACCCCCTTACGACATTATCACTTGTTTCTCATTCTAACTTACATGTGGGTGATAGCTTATTTCCCTCTAAGTGGGTCTAAGCTATCACGCCTCCAAAGGTTATGGTGAGTAAACTCAATATACTTTTATGATATAGTGTACCAATAGAAAAGATTAATAATAATATTAAAGATTTAAATGAACCACTTGATAATTTTCATATAGCTTCATAACAGGTAATATCCTTGATGCATGTTGTGGGTGATTTAAAATAACAAGTAAACCATCTCACATTGGAAAGTAAATCATAAAAATCACGGGGGTATTATAATTCCATCCATAATAATCCCATCCCACACATAAAATTCAATACAAAGTTGTCATAAAAGTTACATAGATAAACATTACCAAAGTTTGATGGAAATGCAGATCCATACTTTCATCTTGAAGCTTATAGGAAATTTATGGCATATGTCACTAGTAGTTTGATTCTCTTACAATTATTTCCTAGGATTCTAGAGGGTTAAACATTTGAATGGTTTCATCATTTAGTCCTTAATGGTTCGTTATACACATATGTTTAGTTATATGAGGTCTTTATCATGCATTATATTTATAAAAATGGAACTTGAGTCACATATGAGAGGTTGCCTTCTCTACACTAGTGCCACTCAAAAATTGTAAATGAATACATTAAAAGATTCAAAACATGTATGCATTAATCAATCTATTAGTTTATATATTTATAGTTATAATAAATTTTTACTAAAGGCCTCATTCTTCCTCTTAAAGATAAATTTTTATACAAAACATCCAAATCATTTAGACATATATGTTACATAACTCTGGGATTAGTGAAAAAGTTGGGACTAAGTGAGACACATTCAAAGGTAGATTTGGATTTAGATTTCCCACAACCATATACATCCAATATGGTCTAGGAACCCACTTTAATTATGATTAATAATTAAGTGGAATAAAAAAACAAGCTAGGATACTCAACAAGTGCAAAAAACCACTCTGTAGAGTACCTCCTACATTGAGTAGAAATAAAGACACCAATAGAAGGAATA
Source organism: Torreya grandis (assembly GCA_037957365.1). Lineage (NCBI taxonomy): Eukaryota > Viridiplantae > Streptophyta > Pinopsida > Cupressales > Taxaceae > Torreya > Torreya grandis. Next base: position 397,259 of record JARHVA010006330.1, read on the forward strand.
TATAATTTTTAGATAGAGATAGGCCCCATGATATCATACATACATTTTTATATATGGTAATGATCACACTTACTTCTAATCACTACCATCTAGAGCATCATTTTCAAAGAATACAAAATAAACTATATTACAACATTCATAAGATAAATAGATGTTAGGATAACAATTATTATCCACTCAGAGATCATATTGACTAGTATGTCCATAGAGGAATTATAATATTTAGATAAGCATCATAAATATCTTATTCTCTACACTCTCCTATATCACACTCCTCTATGACTAAGGTATCTTAGGACATTCATTTTAAGGAACAATTGGTTACTCATGATAAGAGACCTATGGTTTCTAGGACATCTACTTATGAGATATCTCATGAACCACAGAGTCATTAGAGATGGTAGAAATCTCGTAAATTTCAACCTAATTATAACAATATGGTAAAGAAATGGAAAGTAACTCAATTACTAGTTCTAAGGCCACCACTGATCAAGATAATTGGCTAAAATTATAACATAGTTCACAAACTAATTAAGATATTTGGCAGAGATAATATAAATTAAAATACATATTTAGTTTGATATTCTATTAGGATATTTACTATAGATTCCAAACATCCATGATTAATACCAATTCTAGAGTCCAATTCTACATAAAATGATTAGTATGGTCACGTGTTTACCATGTCATCTAAGTTCACATCCTACATGTCATAGTTATATTATCCACACTAAGATATATTAAAACACTCATATAGTACCTATAATAACAATAAAAATTCATAATATAATATACGTGTATATTTAAAACATTTATAGATAGATAAAAACTAGTTGCCATTTCTTAGTTAAATACCGCATTTCCATATTAACATAAACAATGAAGGTAACCAAACACAAATTAAAATACAAAAAAATCAAGATGCCAATATAAAATAAAATCCATTTCATAATAAAATCCAAACATATGAAACTTAATGAGTTTCAATACAATTATGTAGGTTACTCAATAATCAGGGCTTGGTGACTAGAACTAGCCCCCTCACTCTCACTTTATGATACATCAATACTATATCTAGATGCTCTGACATCCCCTCTAGATCCCCTCTAAGTTTGATGTCTCTCTATTATATACCATAACACTAAAACCTTAGCCAAAATCTCTCCATTTGCTCACTATAGATGAATAACATATTATGTGTATGACTATATTCATCTATAGTGGGAGGATAAGTGCCTCCACCTCCTTATACTAGGTTGAACTCACTCCTTATCTCTATAATCATATTTTCCATGACCCTACTCCTCCATCTAATTACACATTAGCTCATGTTTAGTGTACCAGCCCTAATTATCCTACTTTGAGACATTTTCCACTTACATGGACCCTTTCACATCATATATCTATCCCCCAGACATATTTGTCACCTTACTAACCCTTTCGCTCATTGACAGGCCTTTTAAATGCCTCTTAAAGCAATTTTAAAAGCTTATTAACCACCTAAGATGGGATTTTGTCACAATCCATGGCTTATGGTAGAAACCCATGGCATAAGATGAACATTTCCTTCACCAAAGTTATACCTTATGGTAAAACCCAGGCATAACATGAGAAAAAGGGCCCTATTTGGTCCCAATGGCTAGAAATCGGAAGTTTTTGGCTTTTGGCAGATTAGGGTTTCTGTATATGACTAATTATCATTCATTTTTACCTCTGTCTCTTATATTTTTATCTGATCTTACCTCTTGATATTCACTCTCTTAGATCTTGTGCCTTCTTGAATCTCACTTAGTTCATTCTTTTCATACTTGAGCTTTCATTGTGATAGGGATGCCCTATTTCTCTACAACTTATTTTAATGGTTCACCTTGCTCTATATAGTGCTCTTGAGGCTTGTGGTTTTCTCCTAGATTCCTCAAGATCCATTTCACCTATTTTGTGCTATGCACATTACCTCTCTCATAGTTTTTAGCTTGTCCTTCACCTCATCCATTTCTATTGGCTCTTGGGTTGGAATTTGCCTAAATACAACCTGATCTTCCTCCTTCACTACTTCTTAGCTTGGATTCTTGGTTGGTAGAAAATCTACACAATTTTTTTCTCTTGATATGAGGCCAATTTACTATGCATGAAATTTACATTTGTTAGTATTAGTTTATTAGCTAGGTTTTCATTATTTTAATGATTTTGTTTGTTCAGAGCATTATCTAGGGTAGTTTCTAGATATTTTGTATTTGTATGTAATTAAAGACATCTTTCATTGACTGAAAATGTACCCCATTACATGATATGCTTGATTTAGAAACATATCTCATTTGATATTAGAATCTCATTTGCTCAAAACATTCTGTACATTTGCATAAATAATCTCTTTGATAAACTTGAAAGTTGTATTACTAGTAAATAATAGTGTTGAGAGCAAAGAATTAGCTTAGGCTAAAATTAGGCATTCTCTTGTATCCTTTCTTGAAAATATATTTATTTCTCACAATATATTTCATTTGGCCTAAAAGTGACTCTATCTTAAGCTTATGCATCATTTGATATTTCCCTCAATTCAACATTGTCATTTCTCTAATTTGTATGTGATTAGATTTATTATTTCAACTTCATATTGTACTATGGTTATACCTAGTAGATATACCTACATCTTTTGTGTACTTGATCATGATACTACTAAAATAGTTTATGAGTCTTTACATATCTTGGTGAAATTAAGAAAACTAGATATCCTCTATACATCTCTAGTGGCCCACAGTGTCCCTAGGCCTTTTAGCCTTCTAGGTGTTTGCCTAAGTACCCTGTGTACCCCCTGCCAAACCCTAGTGGATCCATTTGGATTGTTGGATATACATTCTTTCACTCCTAATGGGATCCCTCATACATCATCATGACAATTATATCTTTTTTATAACTCTCTTAGATAATTCCCTTATGTTAGCTGTTAAGATTTTCTTTTAGTTGTGTGTCGACTCTCATTTTGGTTGTTTTATCCTACTTTTTTTTTGTGTCCTACACCGAGCTAGTTATCTATCCATTTTTCTTTTCTATTTTATTTCTTGTTGATATTAATTCATTTCATCCATGGTTATCCTCTCACCCTTGGGATACCAATCTTGTCAAATTCAAGGTCTTATCCTTGAACTCACTCATTACTAAGATAAGGCTATAATGGAATTCCATAGACACCATAGGACCTAGGAGGTTACCTCAACCTCACATAGTGACCTTAACCCTCTCATGTTCCTTGGGGAAAAATATTGGTAGATATATAACCAGTGAACTTGGTCTCCTTTCCATTAGTCTAATTTTCATTCATTTGAGGATCATTCCCCTCAGCTTCACACCATGATTCATTCACCAATTCAGGATGATGAGGATCCCATTTCATAATTGAGGCTTGATAAGCTGTATATGATCATTGATGATTTTCATAAATGGATTTAGGTGAATAAAGTACACTTTATCCCCCTATGAGTAGGTATCATTTTTCCTTTAGAGATAGAGATCACACCTATTCTATTTTGAGTGCCTTAACTAATTATTGTGTGAGTTACCTACCCCTTTATCAATAGGAGGCTCTACAAATGGAACCCCCTCATGCCCATGTTATGGTACATATGAATTCCAAATCGACGAGGAATCCAAATCATGTGAATTCCTTGCATCCTCATATTCCATCCTTTAAAGTCTCATATTATGGTGTTGATTTCAATTTTTGCTTATGGACTAGAGATTCATAGATGTTTATCCTGAAAGTCAATGCCTTCATGTGGAACCTTATATTATGACATGTGGTTAGAATCATAGAGATCCAAGTCATCATGACCATTTTAATTGTCATTCCATCTCATCTTATCATCCCCATAGGGAATGGTACCTTGCCTATGGTAATTCCCCACACCATGATAGGGAGGATTTCCATCATGAGCATTTCCCATACTAGGAGCTATGTCAATATCATCCCTTTTGAGACTAGGGTTATGATTAGTATTGTTAACACAAGAAACATCATAATTTCCATGAGACTCCTTAATAAACTCATTGAAACCTGATATCAACCATGAATATGAGGATCCCTATAATAATCCTCTAGTCCCTTGGGTGTATGATATTCCTCTACCTACTCCTATCCTTAAACTACCCAAGTTTAATGAGACTTAGAATGATAGCCCCATGGATCATATCATGAAATTTATGATGGAGTGTATATATTTGGAATATGATGTAGATATGATGTTTAAACTCTTTACTTGCTCCCTATGAGAAAAATCACTAGTTTGGTTTCAAAATCTACCTATAGATTATCTTTCTAGCTTCTAGTTCCTTCTAGATGACTTCCTCTAGCAATTCAATATCTCTAGACCATTTAACCTCAACATCCAATCACTCATGTCAATGGTATAGGCCAAGGGTGAATCTAACTTTGACTTTGTAGGTAGATGACATTCAACCATCCATACATGTACAATAATTTTCTCAGATGATCAAATTTATGATATGTTCATGTGAGCATTAAAGAAGGAGGTTCACCTTGAGGTCCTCAAGTATGAACCCACATCATATGATGAAGCTCTTAATGAGTGTCTAAATATTTAAGTCTTTAACTTATGTGTATGTATTTTCCCTGTGTCAAAATAAAAGTCATCTTCTTTACATGATCATAACTACAATATGATTGGTGATGGTATTATTGATTCTCCTCTTGAGAAGAAGGACAAGAAGGATAGCCTCAAGGTAAATTATTTGAGTAAGAGGTTAGATAAAATTAAGTCCTATAAAATTAGTGATAAACAACCATGTATAGTGTTCCCTTATTACTCTACCAAGTTTTAAAACTTCTATCAAATGAAGGGCCACGATGATCAAAATTATGCCACTTAAAATTATGGTGTGCAAGCCTCACCTCTGCCTCAAAGTTATCTAATTTTGGAACCCAAACATAATTTAATTGTGTTCAAGGATCCTCTACCTAAACATAACAAAGAAAAATATAAGTAGTCCAAGTCTAAGGCCCATCATTCCCCTTCTCACTCTTCTACCTCTTCTAGCTCCTCTTATTAGGTTGACCTAAGACGGAAGGCTAGGCATGAAAGTATCAAGTTCATTAGTGCTATCAACATAGCCTCTACTAAGTATGAGTGTGTTTTTAACATGCACTCAAGTTAGGCAACTAACCCCATCAAATATGCTAGTGGTGCAAGGTTTCTTTCCCCATTCGAATCCCAAAGTCAAATTTGACTTTTAATATAACATCCCTCCCCAGGATAGATAGTGTTTGTACTCCATCACAGAGGAATTACAAGGCTTATTAATTGGGTTCTATAATTAGGACAATCTCTACCTTTGCCTTGAATAAATGGGTCTCATATTTCATGAGCTTGGTATCTCTCATGAGGGTCCATTATGGGATGATGTTGAGGTTATATTTAACTCTACCATTTTTTATCAACCTCATCCTCCCATGTTATCTTTTGACCCTAACTCATTACCAAATGCTCCTATTTTTGAAAAGAGGACTAGGTTCCTGCTCTACATTAAGACCTCCATAAATGATTATCATGTAAAGAGATGCATCACTGATGAAGGATCCACTTTGAACATCATGCCCCTATGTGTTCAATGATCTTGGGATTAGTTGAAAGCTCTCTGATTCTCAAAATTGTGTTGGTTTCAATAATGACACAATTACACCAATGGGAAACGTGAAGCTTTAGGTAAAGTTTGGTCCAAAGATAGTCAAGATTAGTTATTATGTGTTAAACATAGATCTCTCAGACAACATGATCTTCAACCATATTTGGACTACTAGGATGCAAAACATTACATCAACCATGTTTTACATGGTCTAGTTCATGCATGAAAGTGAGGTTCATACAATGGATGCTGAGCTAGATCCTTAGGCATTAATTTGTGCAAAGATAAATCTATAATGTAATGCTTTAGTTGTATATTCATGGGTCCTTATGGATTCCCACATTCCCCCCACTTTCTAGTCTCCCTTTCTCAAGGATGAATGTTGTGATCTAGTTGAGCACCATTCAACATCCACTCCTTTAGAGTTTGGCACACATCAACTAACTCCCTTTCTATCTCCATAATTCCAAGTTGGCTCTTCCCTTATTGAAGACCTCTTTAAAGATATTTCCTTGATAATTGGGCTTCCCCTATCATCATGATTCTCCTATCAGAGTATCAAAACTCTTAATTCATTTCTCATAGAGGTCATTAGAGTCACTGAGTTTGATCTCAATTGTTATTTAATTAATTTTATATAACATAACCTATTTAAGGAGATAAATGCATATTTTAAGCTCATGAAATATCACCATAAGTATCACCATCCTCTTAATTGATTAGGTTTGAATATTTCACTCTCTTATGGCATAATTGCTAACATTCCCATAGTGCATGTCATGATGATTGAGACTAAGGATTCAAATCAACTACTCCCTCCCATGCCTGAGTGTTTTGAGGAAGGTAATGATATGGATGTTAAAGAATCTATAGATGTTAACTTTAGAAATTATGTTAGGCCAAACATAATTAAGATCAATGTTATCCCTATTAAATAGGAATATGATGTCTTGGTCACATTTTTACAAGAATTAATGGATGTATTCATTTAGGAATACATCAATATGAAGGGCATGGACCCTAAGGTTATTATCCATAATCTCATTATGGATGATAAGACCCATCCTGTTTTCTAAAAATAATGACCAATGGTAGTCAAAGTCTCCTAGTTAGTCAAGGCCAAAATCAAAAAGCTCATCTAAGTTGGTTTCATCACTGCCATTGACTACCCTTGATGGGTTGCCAAAATCATACTTATTCTCAAGAAGAATATATATAATCACATTTTCATCAACTTTTGAGACCTCAAATATTCTTTTCTAAAGGATAATTTTCCCACTCTTTTGATTGACCAAATAATGGACTCTATATCTAGTTTCAAGATCATGTCCCTCATAGATGGATTCTCAAGGTACAATCAAATCTAGATTACACCTAAAACCTAGAATAAGACAAAATTCACTACTCCATGGGGTACCTTATATTATGATATTACACCTTTTATTCTAAAGAATGCTAGGGAAACATATCAATGTGCCATGACCCACATTTTTCAATACCTCATCAACACAATTATGGAATGTTATGTTAATGACCTCCTCAACAAATATTTCAAGTAGGATGATCATGTGAGAGACCTCAAAATCATCTTTGAGGGTCTCAAGGAGTATCATATCAATCTCAACCTCAATAAGTGTATTTTTAGTGTCTTATATAGAAAGCTTATTGGTTTCCTCATTTCATAGTGAGGCATTGAGGTCGATCCCAAGAATATAAAATCAATCTTAGAGATTCCTTCCCATGCAATCTCATGTAGTTGTATTCTTTCCTTAGAAGACTCAACTTATCTAAACATTTCCTTGGGGAATATACACGTAAATCCATACCCCTCACATGTCTCTTATGTAAGAACACCCCATTATTATGGTCCTCTAAAGTCCAATGGACTTTTAGGAATCTAAGTGTGTACTTCACAACCCTCATGTCCTAATGACACCCATCAAGGGTTGTGATTTTATCTTATACACCTCTATCATTGATATTTCCATTGGGGGCATGTTTTGTCAAAAAGATGATACTGGTAGAGAGATGACTACTACATATATCACATATTAGTTTGCCATAATCTTAAGTACTCTATTATCAAGAGGTATTCTCTCTCCCTCATCTTAGACATGAATAAGTTGTGACACTTCATGTTGGGTCAAACCACCAATGTGATTATCAAATCTAATCCATATTATTTTCTTAGAAAGACACATCTTATCATCTAAACTACAACTTGGATCATGCTTCTTCAAGAGTTCAACCTCTACATCATTAACCAAAAGTCTATCAAGGGTTAAAATATAGTCAAGAAACTCACTGAATACCCACTACCCAAACATCATGAGGATTTGGTTGATGATTCCTTCACTAATGAGATGGTCTACTTAGTTGACTAGATTGAGGTCTTCAAGTGTGATTATTAATAGGACATCATCCATTACCTTGAGACCCAATCTTATCCCATCAACACCCCTACATAAGAATGTTATCAAATTTGTAAGATCACCACTCACTACATTATCATAGGTGATGTCTTATTCAAGAGAGGTATGGATGGCATGTTGATGAAATGCTTAGCCCTTGATGAAACATATCTCATGTTAGATGAGTCTTCAAAGATCATATAAGGTGGCCACCTGAGAGGGTAATCCATTGCTTAATGTATCATTAGGATGGGCTAATACTGAGCCACTCTTGTTAAGGATGCCATCTAATATGCCAGGACATGAAATATGTGACAATTCATCAAGGATGTTCTTAATAACCCTATAGGGATCTTACATTATGTCTTATCCCCTTGGACTTTCTTAGTTTGGGCTCTCAACTTCATTAGTGAGTTTAAACCAACCTCTTCTAATCACCACCATTAGTTCAACATTACCACTGATTATTTGACAAAGTGGGTTGAGGCCATGCCATTTAGTGTCATGTACTAGAATATTGTGGCCAAGTTTATCTCAAACCAACTCATTTTTAGGGTCAAGTTCCCCACTATGATCATGGTCAATAGTGGCACAATCTTCTAAATCTCCAAGATGCACGAGCTCATTGAACACTTTAGATTCAATCTTCATTTTTACTCTACCCATTACCCCTAGGGAAATGGGAAAGATAAATAATTAAACAAGAATTTAAAGAAGATGCTTTTCCACACTATTGCCTAATCTAAGCATGACTAGAACCTCATGCTCTATCTTTCCCTTTGGGCCTACCAAACTAGATTTTGACTGGCCATAGGTGAAACCCCATATTCACTTGTATATGGGTCTGAGGCCATTCTCCCTCTAATGGTCTTAATCACTTCACTTCAATTTAATAGATTTGGATTTCCATCCAATGAAGAATAATAGGATGCTCACCTCATTAAAATTGATCAATTAGATGAATATTGAATTAATGCTCTTGATCAAAACCATGCTTACCATTGCCATTAATGCCACCAATTTATTAAATTAGTGGTTGTACACCCATTCAAGGTAGGTGATATGTTCCTCATATTTGGTAAATATCACTAAAATAAGGGAAAAATTGTTCATAAGTGGTTCAACCCCTTCATGATCACTACCTCATTGTAAAAGAGGGTTTATCATCTCTCAAATCTCAAAGGTGAGCCCCCATAACACTTGATTAATGGGTACTTATCTAATAAGTTCCACATCTATGGCTTGTGTATCCCTCCTTAAAAGCTACCTATAGTGGTAGGGTAGATATTCCCCCTCTTCTCACATCACTAACCTCCATGTGACTTGTACTTATGTGTGCACATTGGTTCTTTATTAATATTTGCTACTATGTAATCACATGTATCTAGTAGTATGTATTAGATGAAGTAGACGTGTCACACAAAAAACCATATAAATATGTTATAGCAATAAAAAATGACTATATATATCATAAATAATACATGATTTTTCTCTAGGTACATCATTTAACATCTTTAAACCTGGGCTCGTATTCCCTAAAAATACCAAATGGGTGGCTACATATTGATACTTCCTAGTCATCCTATGACTAGGATCTATCTATGGTAGTCCTACTCTAGGTATAAATATCAATCTCTACCTCTTGACTAGTCAATCTATAATCTCCTCCAAGGTAACTAGATAGTTTTCCCTATCTCTAGGTGCCTCCACTCCTCTGGCCTACTCTTAGTTTAGCTTATCCCACAACTGATCAATCTTAGCCTCTATTTAAGATAGCTATACCTCAACCCATGTAACATCTATCTCATTCCATTTTGTACCTACCTCGTGATATGCTGACTCTACATCTACCTATGGTATCTAGTACCACATTCTTGCTAGCTTAAAGGATGCTCATGAACCTACCTACTAATAACAAGTATGTGGCTCTTCCCTTATTAGTAGGTGTGGCACTCTCTTCATGAGTGGTTTTACCACCACATTTATAAATAAATCCCTCAGCAGTAGCTCCACTTGGGGCCTAGTCCAGCTAGGTCGATCTCTTGTACACACATAGAGCAAATACGCTAGTAACATATTAGCTCTCACTAAAGGAAGAGTACTAAAGACAAGTGTTATCTTAAAAATGTACTTTTATTACTTGGTCATGATGCTAGTATTTTTAAACCTATAATAGATCATACTATTCTTAGTGGTGGTGGCCCTTATTATGGATCCTTCACTCTATCTCAACTGCACTCCTTATTTAGCCCTATCCAACCTAAGATGTGTCTACCTATATCATGCCATTATATCCTATCTCTTCAAATGTTGATATGGAACTTATGGACCTTAGGACTCATTTTGTCCCATAATATCTCTATTCCAACATCCTTTAGCCACACCATAGATATTATGGATCTAAAATGTAGCTATCCACTATATCCTAATCTAAGGTGGTTCACACAAGACCAATCATATCTATGAATAATGTGGCCCATGCATCACCCTCTTATAGTGTATGGTATACCTAGCCACCCCATAGTGTCCTCAACTAGGTCAATGGGCATCTCTCATAATCCCATAATAAAAGAAGCTAGGTTGTGTCACTCCACCTACCCCTATGTGATGGATGTGATTTTATTCTTGGTATAGTCTGTCTAAGATGTACTAGCCCTAAACATACCTTTATCCTCCCTCTTCTCTATAGATAACTCTTATCCAAGATAGTGGTATCCTCTTTTGGCTTTGGCTGACATAGATCCTCCTATCCATGGTCCCTACTATCACTATCTATAGTTTTGAAACATGTAGTGATAGGTGTGTGATATGCACCCTATGACTATTATACTCTCTATGGGGTCGTACTAGATAGAGCTCAATTGTGGCTATGTCCTACACCTATGATAGCTCTATATACTTCCATGTAGGTTCTACCTTATAGAGCTTATAGGCATACTCAATACTCAAGTAGGCCTTTAACCCAAGTCCTAACTAGAACGTGTGCCTCTGAGGAACCCTTGTGGTCACTAATGCATTCTCTAAATCCCTAGAGTAATGTAGTGATGGTATATGCACAATCTCCAATACCTTACACTATTCAAGTTATCTTAGTTATTTGCAAGTAGAGATTCATCCTCTTTGGCTAACCATGATATAACTCTCTCTTAGTTGATCACCTCATAGGGTCTCTCTCTATGTTGGCTACTCACCTACTTGTGATGACTCTCCCTCTTCTAGTGCACTGACTCCTCTGAGTTTCTACAAAACCAAGAAATAGGAAAATGGATAAGTTGTTCTAGTCATGAAGTGGATAAATCATGTTGAAAACAAAGTTTTAATACCATTTATCTACTTTTATCTCCTCTCTAATATATTTTGGCCTACACAAGGCTCTCTCGGGCTCTTGAAAGCCTAGTTTGTGAACTTTGTAGCCCAAACCATGGTTGTTTAGTTAAATTCATGGCCTATTAGTGGCCCTAGTCATGGTCCCTATGGATTGGTAGTATCTTAAGCCATGGGTTTTCTTAGCTAGGCCATAGCCTAGGTCATGGCATTTTTGGAAGCTCTAGGGCTTCCCAAAACTCCTTATTTGGGCCTTTATTTGGCCTCTTGCTTAGCCTAGAGTATTTTTCTTTGTCTCAAATTTAGTGTGACTAGTTGGTCTACCTAATTCATCTAATAAATCATATATATTTAATCAAAATTCCCTTTGGGCCTCACAAACCCCATAATTGAAAATCATGGATAATGTTTTGTTTAGAGGACCTGCCCAAACCATTATGTGCACCTAGGGTATACTCCTCATGTCCTCATATGATCTGTTCGAGATTTAGTGGTGGTTTTTTCTCTACTTAGAGTTTCTTAGAGTAAAAGTGTGTGAAAATGACTTACTTTCCACCCTAATTTCTCTTTTTAGTTCTCTTTTTTGCTTTTAATGGGCCATTTTTTATGTTTTTCAGCCTTCATTACATCCCTAACCACAAAAACTCCATTTGAGGAGTTTTGGCCCATTATAATCATAATGGAAACCTCAATTTTTTAATTTGATACATATTTGGGCCCATTTTCACCCCTTTTTGGTCCCTAAGACCCCTTTTAAGTCCCCATTATCTTCTCAAGTTGGTACCCCATCTCATGGGCACCTAGGGATAGAAGTTGCTTTCTATGCTTCTTTTAGTTAGTCATTTTTATGCATCCCTATAGTCAATCTATTCTAATTCTAATTTATCTATTTCACTATGGTCCTTGTAGGTGGTGTTAGTTATTAATTACAATGGTTTAGGACTTAATATATTATATACTAATTAGTCTTTATCTTCCTTGAGCTTCTTATCATCTTCACTTGTTACTTCTTTCCACCACTAGCATTGGTCAATTATTTTGATTATATCTTAGTTTAATTGTTTGACTCTCATATTCAAGTCATTTACCTTGACTCACCTTTAAATAGTCCTTCTATGACTATTAGTCATACATTATTGACCCTCACATAGTGCACCTTTTAGTGGTGATCCACATAGATGGTGGTAGTTGGGCAACCCAAGACCTACCATTATGGCTTGGGTCATTGATGATCTATGGAACTATGAGCTTGTTGTAGCTATTTTATTCATTATTAGTGAGATATAAAATTTTATTGAGTATCACATAATAATTTATGCATTCACTAATGCCCATGGGATAGGCTCATGTTATGTGAAGTTATTTTTTGAATCAATTCTAGCTATGTCTCAACTCATTGGTCCATAGGCCATCCTTAGCTCTAAGTTGTGAACTTATTAAAGGTGGTGCATGATTTGATCTCCTCTTTAGGGGATGCCCATGTCACCCATATCCCTCACAATGAGAAAACTAGGTTTGATGCCCTAGTGAATATCATTCTAGATTATATGATTTTATTTTATTTGATATCAATTATGTCCCTTCATTATAGAAGCTAGAGCTAGAGCTAGATTTGGTTTTTGGTTATGCAACATTTTCACTCTCACCCATGGATCATGCCATAAAATTATTTTATCACCATCCTCATTTGGTAAGTATAGGTAATGTCCTCTTTTATCATGTTAGTTATTACTTTCCTTTACTTTTGTGTGGATTGTAAGTACTACATAATGTTCCTTATTCACTTAAACACTGACTACTTGTCCCTCAGGGGTATATGTAATTATAATTCTCATGACCCTACTCCTTTTTATGATTGAAAATTAGATAACATGTAGACTATCAACCCTATTTATCTCACTTTAAGACATTTTCCACTTGCATGGACCCTTTCATGTCATATATCTATCCCCAAACATCCCTAGCACCTTACTAACCCTTTTGCTCATTGATATGACTTTTAGATGCCTCCTGGGGCCCTTTTAAAAGCCTTTTAACCACCTAGGATGGGATTTTGACCTAGGCCATGGCTTATTGGGGAACCCACAATGTAAGCTAGGCATTTAATTCACCAAATCCATAGTCGAGGTTGTATTCTAGGTAGATCATGAGAAAAAAGGCCCTATTTGGTCCCAATGGCTAGAAATAGTTATTTTTTTTATCTTTTGGTAGATTACATTTGACATATATGACTAATTATCATTAATTGCTCCCTATATATCCTTAATTTTTGATATGATATTCCCTCTTGAACATTAATCTCTACGCTCTTATGATTTCTTCAATCTCACTTGGTTCATTCTTGGCATACTTGAGCTTTCATTGTGATAGGGGATGCTTTAATACTTTATATCTTATTTTAGTGGTTCACCTTGCTCTCTGTATTAATCGTAAGGCTTGTTAATTTCTCCTATATTTCTCAAGATCCATTACACCTATTTTTTTGCTCTATGCATTATCTTTCTCATAGTTTGTAGCTTCTCCTTCACTTCATCTATTGCTATTAGCTCTTGGTTTGGACTCAACATACATATAACTTGGTCTTTCTCCTTCTTTAATTCCTAACTTGGATTCTCAGTTGGTAGAACATCTACACAATACTTTCTATCTTGATATGAGGTCACTTTGATATGAAAATGAAAATTCCCATTTTTTATCAGTAGTGTATTGGCTAGGTTTACATTATTTTAGTAATTTAGTTTATTTAGAGCATTATCTAGGGTAGTTTCTAAATATTTTACATTTGTATGTAGTTAAGAAAATATTTCATTTCTTGAAAATATCTCCCATTACATGATATGATTGCTCTAGAAGAATATCTCATTTCATAGTAGAATCTCAATTGCTTAAAACATTTTATACATTTACATAAACAATCTCTTGTTTGCTAAACTAGAAAGTTGGATTACTAGGAAATAATAGTGTTGCGAACAAAGAATTAATGTAGGCCTAGATTAGGAATTATCTTTAAACCTTTCTTGAAAATGTCTTGTTTCTTGAAATGTCTTTCATTTGCCCTGAAAGTGCCTCTCTCTTAAGCTTATGCATCATTTGATAGTTCTCTTAATTCAGCATTATCATTTCCATAATTTGTATGCTAGTAGATTTTTTTTTATTTGTTTGATTTACTATGGTTATACTTATTATATATACCTACATCCTTTGTATTCTTGATTGCACTAGCCTTAAACTAGTTTACAAGTATTTCTATAGCTTGGTACAAGCCAAGAATTTGGATAACCTATATAGATATTTATTATCGCACAATGTCCCTGATATTTTTTTTCTTCTAGGTGTTTGCTTAAGTACCTTGTGTACCCACTACAAAAACCTAGTGGATCCATTTGGATTCTTGGAGTTATAGTCTCCTCAACATGATTTTTAGCTTAGAACAAAAATCACTATTAAGTCAAATGGTTCAAATAGGTTACCAAACCAATCAACCAACCTATTAAAGACACATTTTCAAAATACCACATACCTAAGGTTGATCTTGGTTTCTAAGTTTTGTAGCTAATAGAAATTAATTTTAAATGTGATATCTATAGAACCATATCTCTGATTTATGATTTGTTTCTTATGTGTGGGACTTGACCTTAATGTGCCTCACCCCATACTAGTTCCACTACTATCTTGATTAATTTGACTCTAAAAATGACAAATAATATATTTATTTAATAAACTAAATATATACCAAAGGTATATCATAAATCCAATTTAAAAAATAACTCTATTATAATTGAAAAATTAATCAAACTTAAAAACAACATTACCCTATCTAATTATCACTAACACATTGACTGATATCACTTTTGGTTAGACATTCCTACCATAGTTTTGAATCTCTCACCAAAATGGGGACATATAAACACTATTTATATAGATTCATATAGAAAAATAGATTGGTTTAGATAAAGATTCACATAAACACATATAATGATTTAGATACATGTTCACACAAACACATAGATTGGTTTAGATTTAGATTTACACAAACACATAGATTGGTTAGATACATATTGAAATAGCCACACAAATTGGATTAGATATATTGATAGGTATTTTGATTCAAATTTATATGGTTCCATGATATCATCATAAATGAGTTTAGTTCCACAATACATTACATAGATATCATGTTTGTGGGCATGATGTAGGGCACATGTCCTTGATCCCATAGGGATATAATAGATTGTATAGATGGAATGGAAATTTATACCATTATCTATGTTTAGATTGATAGGTTATAGTTAGATTTCCACAAATATTTCACCAACATTTCAATATTTTGGGTTACGTGATTGTCTTTATTGGTTGATCCATAGCCTTTCACCAAACCCATATTATGTAGGTCGAGTAATAATTTCAACCTCCAGTTTCAAATTACATTCCCAAAATTATTCTATATATTAGAATGGGGACAATTATCCCTTATTTATCTACATTTTTAGATTAAATACTCATATTCAATCCATATATCAGAGTGGTGTTAAGTAGGCCTTATTTCCCTAGTTTTTTAGATTATATTTTTAGATTCTATGTAAATATTAGAGTGGGGGAAAATAGGCCTTGTTTCTCCACATTTTCAAATTACATTAATAGATTCTATCCAAATATTAGAGTGGGTGATAATATACCTTATTTTTCAACATTTTTAGATTATATACTTAGATTCAATCCAAATATCAGAGTGGGAAAAGTAGGTCTTATTTCTCCACATTTTGAATTATATACTTAGATACAATCTAAATATCAGACTAGGGGAAGCAGACCTTGTTTATCCACATTTTCAAATTACATTATTAGATTTTGTCTAGATATCAAGGTAGGGGAAAATAATGTTTTATTCCTCACAATTTATTCCAATATTTAGATTCAAACTCATGGTGCGCCTACATTATGGATTTCCTCTTCACATACATCATTCTAACACCTATCCACTTCTCTATCCAAGAAGTGGGCTAGGTATAGATCACATCCACATAGGTAAGTATATATAAGTCTCTCTCTCTTTCTTTTACTCTATTACTTTCATTTCATTACATTACTATAATAAAAGGGGTGAAAATGTACACACCCTAATTTGTTGAAACAACCACAAGTACTATGTGTTTTTTTACTCTTTCATAGGAAGGTCTTAGTGATGAATGTAGATCTTATTCATGTGGTCATTTTGGATATTTTAATCTTTCTTATGTATTTTATTCCCTATTTGTTACACCCTTAATGGTCCTAAGTCATTCCCTTTTAGTCACAGGGGCACCTAGTCTGTTCTACTAATTCTTTGTTATGTTTTAGGACCTTAGGACACTAATAACATTATCTTGACAATAGTGCTATTAGAAAAAGTGTCAAATTTTTATTCTAGTGTCCAATGGTCATTTTATTCCATGTTTTGGATCCTAACCCTCCCTTGAG
The DNA here is from genome assembly GCA_037957365.1 of Torreya grandis. Classification (NCBI taxonomy): domain Eukaryota; kingdom Viridiplantae; phylum Streptophyta; class Pinopsida; order Cupressales; family Taxaceae; genus Torreya; species Torreya grandis. The sequence continues at coordinate 414,088 of JARHVA010006330.1, forward strand.
CCTTATCTTATGTTTTTATCCTTCTTTTGTATCTTGTCAGCCATTAAACAAGGGTATTACATTCCAATTAAAGTTCCTCTTATATAAAGGGACTCACAAGGAATTTTACATCTATCACTTACTATTTTGGCACAAAATTACATAAAATTAGTTAATAGTATATCTCAACATATTTCATATTACTCATCTATCACACTTAGACTTTCATGCTTGATTAAAGAAGGGCCTAAGTGAAAGTCATTCTAACATACCATGCACATTGATTATGCACATTCCCTAAGGTATAAATATATGTGATATGAGAGCCCTAGAATTTGGGTTAATTTAGGCAACATAGGGATTTCATCCCATGTGATCATAATATCCCACAACCCAATTTTCCCTTTCTTTTTCATTTGATATGGTTTTTGTTTTATGTGTACAGGTGTTCAATAGGTTTTGAAAAAGATCCTAAAAAGTAGTGGAATAAGTAAAATTTTATAAGTAACCAAATCACCTATAGATCTCTAAAACCCTTTGACAACATCTCTTAATCTATTAGGTAACTCTTCTAAAATAGGACACTAGTGCCATAATTCAATACTAGTACCATTAACATTACTATCCTCATAAGGAAACTATTATTTCAAGCCTTTTTCAATTTCAATCCTAGAATAAGGGATGGCTTATTGATCTTCAAGCATGTTCTATCCTCCTAGCTTAAAGAAACACCTATTTTTCTCTAAATAAGTGCACTTTCTCATCATCTTTACTAATTTTAGAAAAACATATCAAATTAACTATTTACTATATTTATATCAAGTTATTAATACACTCAACCCTTTAACAACCTAGGATTTACATGTACTAAGTCCTAAATAGTTAAAAAAAGCTTCATATCATGCATATAATATGTCTAGTGCCATTATTTTAACCATGGATGGTACTATTTGGGGTATTAATATTCTTGGTGCCTATATTTACATAGTTTTAATCATACATCTATGGGGGAACACTAATATTTTTCTCATTGGTTTATGTAGCGCTTATAGGGGCAATGTTGCCAAATCAGGGTTCTGTTATTTTTCCCCTCCATGCTTTTCCACTTGGGGGAATTATACTTTGATCTACATCCTCATGTTTATTATTATAATATATATAGTAAATATGAAGACAACATTAGGGCTCATTATTTTCCCCTCCATAACTCATCCTCATATGAGGATGTAAATTCCCATTAATATTTGCATGTTGTTATCTTTTCTACGTGATGACACACATACATATTATTTGTCTATTTAAATTTATATTGAGATTTAATTGAATGTATTATATGATATTACATGTGTTTTATATGATTACTAAAAGATTTTCAAAGCTTTAACTAATATAATATAACGACCCATGATGATTTACAATTTTTTTTGAGGTGAATTTTTCATGTGTTTTTTAATCCCTCACCTCAAAATGGGGGAATATATCTACATATTTAAATAATTTCAATATTGAGAAAATATTTTCAAGATTTAGCAAATATTTACAAGATTGAATAAATATTTTAAAGTAATTTTTAATTTTTTTCAATCAATTTAGAGAATATGATAGAAATAAGATCATAAAAATACTCCACTATCTACTCTCCTAATCAAGAAGTGGAATGGGTTATCACAACTTATTGATAAGTGATAGATATGTCTAGGATTTGTATAAATTGTTCTAATCAAAATAATCAAAATAATCAGAATGAGTAGAGTACCATTTTGTTTCTAAGTTACAAAATCATTATTTGTATAAAGACATGAATTTGTTCCTATGATATTTTTTAATTTAAATTCTTAATTATAATTTCATATGTGATACAACATTGTTTTTATTTCAATTCTTAGTTTTAATTTTGTAAGTGATATAACATTTATATAACATTGACTAGTCAATGTAATTGTCCATTATTTTCAAGTATATCATATTTTTGAAAGAAACAAAAATCTATGTAGATGGAGCCTATCTCAATAATAATTTGATTCATTTATCCTTACCAAGGGAATTAAACGTATGTTATTTAATTTAATATTTTTGTACTTTGACACAAACATGCATTCAATCACATACAAACATCAATATAGGGAAATTATGCAGATAACTAATTTTGGTACAAGACACTTTTTAGTAGTGTCTTTTATTTATTTTTGCAAATGGTCCACTTGTGTATATTTAGTTAGTTTTAGGACATTAACTACCCTCAATATCATCTAATTAGCCTTTGATCCTTCCGTATTTATTAAATTTTAAATAGATTTATATATTTTCAAATTTACACATAAATTATATATATTTCTAAGATGATTTATATATTTTGGGAATTTATTTCTCTTGGGACTGATTTGGTGGACCTTAAAATTTATCTTAGATTAGACTTTATTAGATATTAAATCCATCCAATGTCAGATTTTATGGCACATCAAATCAATCTTTATGTTTTTATGGGTCCTTCTCAACTTTGATTGATTTATTGCATCATGAATTTATCTTATAACACTTTTTCATGGTTAAATTTTGCATGTGGCATGTAGCACGCATGCATGCACACACGTGCACACACACACACACACACACACACACACACACACACACACACACACACACACACACACACACACACACACACACACACACACACACACACACACACACACACACACACACACACACACACACACACACACACAAAAATTAATCTATAGTAAATTTTAAATTATCATCTAATCACTAATAAAAATGTGAATCCCTTATCCAAATTTAAAGTTAGATCCTTCATTAATCACATATCAAAAATTCAAGTTAAAGCCTTAATTAAACATATATCTTTGTATACTTGAGATGGAGCTATCACCTTGATAATTCAATATTTTTCAAGCTATTGTGATATCATTCAATTTTAATAGAAATGGTTTAAATGAATTATCATGTAGTTGCATTGCATATATATGTAAGAAGAGGTAAAACCCCTACTTGGCATTCCATATAGATAACACAAATGATTACATTCTATCAAATTCCAATAAGTAGGGTATCTACCTAATTTTCTTTTAGGTTTCTTGACCCATAACCATTTTATTATTATTGAATTGTGTGTTGTAGTTAAATATATCAATAATAAATAAAGAGATCAAAACAAAAATTTCAATCATGAATTCAAAAAATAAGAGACATAGGACTATATGGCATTAGGCATTGTGCATGCATAAGAAAATCCATAATCCAAAATATAAAGTAATACATAATTGTTAAAATAAAACACAATTGATGGAAACATAATAAGGGAGGATTAATAAACAAAATTTATACTAGGGAACATTCAACAATAGGTTAACATGTGCCAAATATATTATTTGATAATTAAGATTCCATATTTCACATAGAGTTACATAGGCCCTACATATTCTATATCCAATTATTTCTATGCAATTTTGGTTTCACATTCAAGGAGAGAAAATGAAAAAATTAAGGAAATGGTCAAGGCTTGTATGTACCTGGATGTAGTCTGCACACCGTAATCTAGATGTTGTGAGAAATCCTCTTTGGTTATGGAGGATGACACCTGAAAGAGATAGACACTAAAACACGAAAAATGTTAGTTGATAAGAGGGTGGATTGACAAGCAAAAGCTTGGTCCTAAAAGCACTAAGGCTTCTTGGAGGATGAAAATCCACTGTTTAAAATAGAATATGACAGAGACAGAAAAGAGAAATAATAAAAGACTTGAAAAGAAAGAACTAAAAGCAAATGCATACCTGATAAGCTCCAATCTGCTTAACACAATCACTAACATCGGTGATATTACCAGTGCCAGTCAGGAAGGTTGTTGATGACGGTTAGACTGCTGACATCCATAGGGGAAGTGGATGAGGTCGGTCGGGGTAATGGCCAAGGATGGGTTACAGGTCTAGTTTCTGATTTGCAAGATGGATTGTGGTCTTGTCTATGAGTCTGAGGGTCTATGAGGGATTTAGAGGGACTGCTTAGGGTCTAAGGGACTGAGAATGTTTTTCAGGAAAAGGGGTAAGGGGCAGGAGAAAGGCCTTTCAGCCTTTCCATAAAGCAATTTAGTCAGGTTGATTAGATTGGTCTTAAGATGGTCTGTAGGTCTTTGATAACTTGTGCTAAATTGATTGGACAAAGGGTGTTGTCTAAAGAGAGACTAAGGGAGTGTCAGAGGCAAAGAAAAGGGAATAAGGGGTGAGAGAAGGCTTTTTAGCCTCTCTGGGAAGAACAGGGAAGGTCGGGTCAAGGATGCTTGGAATAGACAATAGACAAAATGCTAATATATTGTGAATGACACTGAAATGAAAATAGTACAAATACTTAGCTATGATATGAATTGGCAAAGGTGTAGAAGCTGTGTTTCAATTGTTGCTAGTGATGGAGATATCGTGTAATCCCTGTGCAAAATGTTTGATGCAAGACCTTAGTGCCTAGAAAGTGCTGTCAAGAATGTTGATCCTTGCAAGAACACCAAGAAGCCCAGAACATTGAAAAGCAAAAGCATGAGAACTTTGTTTCGCGAGAAGAAGATTTGAGATTTTGTGATTAGCTCCAGAGATTAACTAAGTTGTGATTAGGATCCTGTCAAAGGGTTAGAAAATTTGTTTAAGTATAACCGACGTCAGTGATTCCACCAGCGTCAGCTGACATTTGACCGACATCAACGGGTGCAAAACAAGAAAAAGAGCCACGAAGCCCATTTTTCATTCGCCAAGTGCACTATCCATTGGAGGATGTCAAAGGTTGGGCTAAATACACACGAGAGTTGGTTAGGCGATTAGAGAGAAGTAAGAATAGGCTTTGAGTGAGTCATAAGGTGGGAAATAGTCCAAGGCAAGGTGTCAGGTGAGGTGTCAAAGGGGAGAATATTAAAAATAATTTATTATTTTTAAATTAGTAAGTGCATGTTTTAGGAGTGGGTTAAGAAAGGACCAATGGGGAAGGTGACCAAGGGTTAGACACTATTTCAGTGTCTACATTTGCCCCTTTTTGTCTTGTTGGTTGCTCTAAATGAATTGTAAGACAAAAATAGGAGTTAGTTGCCCCAGGTATGGGATAAGGTTGATTTCATCTTGTTGGTTGTTCAAGTGAACTGCAAGACAAAAATAGGAGGGTTGGTTGCCCCAGGTATGGGATGAGGTATTCCCCCTCAAAGCAGGAGTTGAGAGAAGGGAACCTGGAATCAAGTGCTGATTTGACAAAGATTAGATGAAAAAGGGGTGAAGATAGAGTGAGAATGCTGTAAAAGTCGTGATTGCACGTACACCACTTCATGAGATGGTCAGGTCAAATTGTCGTAGGTCGAGGGTCAAGGAGTGCCAAAATTAAAATAACCGGGCCCTAGCATTTAGTCATCTGGTGAGTGGGTTATTCAATCTAAGCTGAAGCTCCAATGGTCATCGTGTTTCAGGTATCTTGGGTTCAGGAAGTGCTCCCAAAAACATGAAAATGTCACAAGTAGTGGGGATCAACTGGCTTGTGATCCTATACTTGTGAAGGTCAAAAATATGTGCACAATTTTGCTAACCAATCATGAGGTAGCATACATGCAAAAAAAACCAAGGCAAAATTGCTTTGGAAGTAGTCGTAGTTAGAAGAGATGGTTATGATCTCCAAGGTCTATGCAATTTTATGCCAGAATGTTTCTATGCAATTTCACTTTCACATTCAAAGAGAGAAAATGAAAAACTTAAGGAAATGGTCAAGGCTTGTATGTACCTAGATGTAGTCTGTGCACCGTAATCCAGACGTTGTGAGAACTCCTCTTTGGATGACACCTGAAAGAGACAAACACTAAAACATGAAAAATGTTAGTTGATAAGAGGGTCGATTGCCAAGCAAAAGCTTGGTCCTAGAAGCGCTAAGGCTTCTTGGAGGATGAAAATCCACTGTTTAAAATAGAATATGATAGAGACGGAAAAGAGAAATAATAAAAGACTTGAAAAGAAAGAACTAAAAGCAAATGCATACCTGATAAGCTATAATATACTTAACACAGTCACCGATGTCGGTGATATTGCCGGCGTCGGTCAGGAAGGTCATCGACGACGGTTAGACTACCGACGTAAGTAGGGGAGGTGGACGAGGTCGGTCTAGGTAATGGCCAAGGATGGGTTACAGGTCTAGTTTCCAGTTTGCAAGATGGACTGTGGTCTTGTCTATGAGTCTAAGGGTCTATGAGGGATTCAGAGGGACTGCTTAGGGTCTAAGGGACTGAGAATGTTGTTAGGAAAAGGGGTAAGGGGTAGGAGAAAGGCCTTTCAGCCTTTCTATAAAGCAATTTAGTCAGGTTGATTAGATTGGTCTTAAGATGGTCTATAGGTCTTTGATAACTTATGTTGAATTGATTGGATAGAGGGTGTTGTCTAAAGAGAGACTAAGGGAGTGTCAGAGGAAAAGAAAAGGGAATAAGGGGTGAGAGAAGGCTTTTTAGCCTCTTCAAGAAGAACAGGGAAGGTTGGGTTAAGGATGCTTGGAATAGACAATAGACAAAATGCTAATAGATTGTAAATGACACTAAAATGAAAATAATACAAATACTTAGTTGTGATACGAATTGGCAAAGGTGCAGAAGCTGTGTTTCAGTTGTTGCTGGTGATGGAGATATCATGCAATCCCTATGCAGAATGTCTGATGTAAGACCTTAGTGCCTAGAAAGTGCTGTCAAGAATGTTGATCCCTACAAGAACACCAAGAATCCCAGAACACTGAAAAGCAAAAGCATGAGAACTTTGTTTCACCAGAAGAAGATTCGAGATTTCATGATTAGCTCCAGAGATTAACCGATTTGTGATTAGGATCCTGTCAAAGGGTTAGAAAATTTGTTTAAGTATAACCGACGTCGGTGATTCCATAGGCATTGGCTGACATTTGACCGATGTTGGCGGGTACAGAACGGGAAAAAGAGCCACCAAGCCCGTTTTTCATCTGCCAAGTGCACTATCCATTGGAGAATGTCAAAGGTTGGGCTAAATACGCACGAGAGTTGGTTAGGTGGTTAGAGAGAAGTAAGAATAGGTCTTGGGTGAGTCATAGGGTGGGAAATAGTCCAAGGCGAGGTGTCAGGCAAGGTATCAAAGGGGAGAATATTAATAATAAATTATTATTTTTAAATTAGTAAGTGCATGTTTTAGGAATGGGTTAAGAAGGGACCAAGGGGGAAGGTGACCAAGGGTTAGACACTATTTCGGTGTCTACACCAATCTTAGAATCCCAAGATTCTATTAGAGAGTGTTTTTTTCATACTTTTGATATTTTTTTGAGTTTATTTCTTGTCTAATTGTTTCATTAATGTTTGTTTACTAGTTTATCACATTATTGAAATATGAATTTTATTCTTGGATTGTTTATAACCCATTTCAAATAATTTATAGTTATGTTAGGGGTAAATCACCCTAGTACACTAAAATGATAAAACACTATCATATTCTAAAAATTCATTTAGGTCATAATATCTAGGTAAAGGTCTTAAAGGATTAAATTCCATTATTAAAGATAAGATAGCCATATTACACTCAAAAAAATCATCAAAACTTATTTTGGAGTCACATTAAGCTTATTAAATTATAGATTCCTTATTTTTATTGACAAAATGACTTTTGTAGAGATTTTTCTATGGAAATAACATTTTTCTATGACCATTCTTAGTTGTAACTTTACCATGATTGATTCTAATCCCAAAATTAGCTTGTTTCGAAACATAGATACATTGGGATAATAATTAAGAATATTTTAATGTAATATCTTGATTTCACTTTCTCAAGTAATATGATATATCTCATTAAAATAAGTTCAAGAATTGAACACATAAACTATAAACATGAGGCTTTAAATCTCATTATTTGATGGTTCATAACTCATATTTGTAACAATTATTTTAAAATTAAGTATATAGTATAAAATTTTCTCATTTTATAATTATCTAATTTGTTATTATTTAATAAATTTAATATTTTGACTAACAATTAGTTTTAAAGTAAGCCAAGGTGAAGATATCATCAACTAGAGATATGAAAAAATTAATAGATCCACCTAGTAGAGTATAAAACCAATGAAGGGTATAATCTATTAGACATATAGGAAATAACTTGGTCAAAAAATTATAATATTAATAAAATTTTAAAAATGAAAGGATTAAATGTGATGAGAATTATCTCATTTTCCATAAACATTTAAAATTTTGCAGCAACAAAACTCATTGGAAGAGGGTATGCATGAACTTATTGATATATAAGAGTCTAGATTATATCATTAAGAGTAACTCTTATATTTAGTCCATTTAATCCTTAAAAATTAGTCTTGGTTTTATTCTTCATTTCACATAAATTATGCGTCATATTAGTCATTTCAAGATTTGGAGATGAAGCTAAAGGTGGTAAAGAAACACATTTTAGAATATAAGGATTTTAAACAATTATAGGGTTCTCACCATGTTCATAATATAAGTCAATTTTACAAGTAAAATATTTTTGATAAATTGATGGAATATTAGCATCATTATAAATATGTTGAGGAGTAATAGAAACATGTTGAGAGGGGATATAAACATGTTGACAAGGAATCAAAACATGTTGAAAAGGAATAAAAACAACATGAAAAACATTATAAGTAATATAAATAGAAAAAAAAGGTTGAGTATCAAAATAGAAAATGAATACACTATGTGGTTTGCTTTGACATACAAATTTCATAAATTTTAATTTCAGAAAGATTTGCTAAGATATATTTTCTAAATTTTCCATATCTTATTATTTGTCCATGCTATTAGATCAAATATTCTACATCATTTTCATTCACATAAAAATTACCATTCATAATATTTTCATCATTCAAACAAGAAACACTAGCAATTTTTAAAGGCACATAATGAATCCTAACAGTAGCTTGAGTATGTAAATAAGCATCATGATCATAATCATATTATTAATTTGCATTTCAATAATCATCTAGTGATCCTTTAATATTAATGTTCGTATCAACATTGGAATTTAAATAAGAAACCTTGGCTAGGAAATGATAGAAAATATTTTGAATCAATATTATCTCCTATGATTTATTCTAGGGTTTCTTATATTTTATGAAGGAATAAATTGCATGAGGATAAATAGTTTTTTAATTCAAATATCAATACAAATACATACTTATATAGATTGATTTTTTTTAAGTTTAGTTTTTTTTTTTTTTTTAAATTGTGTTTTACATAGAGAAAATTAACTTTTAATTATTTCTATTATTTATGAAATGAAATGAAACTCCCCATATATTCATATTGGATGTCACAATCATCATTATCACTATTTTTGACATAATTTTGAAAATACATTACATACAGAGAGTGATTTACAACATATTGGAAAAACACATCTAAAGAGTTTTGATAAGAAATTGAAGAAGATTTTTTTTTAAAAATTGGAGAGTAAATATTAAATATAATGTATAAATAAATAAATAAATTATAAAAATGAGGAAATATATTAAATAAATAAACAAGTGAAAAAAAAATTAAGTGAAGCAGATAAAATAACAATAAAATATAAGGATAAAAAATTGATAAATAAAGAAAGATGTGAGGAGGAAATTAAAATTAATAAAAAATAGTGAATAAAATAACAATAAAATTAAAATTAAGGACCATATATGATGTAAGAAGAAATTTTGGAATGATAGTGAATTTTTTTCAAGGAATATTGTAATCATATATTATGCCTTATATTTTTTTTAAAAAAATATGACTTGTCTAAATAATAAAAGGAATTTTGAATGGATAACTATCATAATTTTTTTTAAAAAGGATAAGTGTGTGTACTGGTAGAACATGGTGGGTGAGAGAAGGAGGAAAGTTAGGTGAGGAAAGGAAATAGATATGAGGAAGATGGATAGGTTGAGAGAATGCATGCTAGGTAGGAATCAAATTAAATAAAATTTAAAAAATATTACACAAAGTAGGATGATGGGAAAATAATAAGGAGATACTGTGGGCTGAAGATTCAAGTATGGTTGAATTATATAGGTAGGTTATAGAGATGGGATGTGGGTACTGCTGAAGGAAAATGATAATATGTATGTGGCTTTTGATAATTATGGATTAATAAAACTATTTATTGTGAAAATAGAAATGTTGAAAGTGCACTATGAAAATATTAACACAAATATTTTAAAATATTAATATTTGTCATAAAGAGCACATAATATGAAGAACAAAGAGGGAAATTTATAAAATTTAATTGATACAAAAAACCCTAAGGTAGTGTAAGATATGTTGGTTTCACATAAATATAATATAGATAAATGGATTACACCTAAATACAAAATTATAATGGTAAAATGGATCTCAGTAACCTATACTTTGATAATGAGTATAATGGGTAGATATAATATAAAATAGTAAAAATAGTGAATAAATACATGTAATGTAATTAATTAAGATTTAATGAAAGTGCTTATAAACATTGATAATTGATAAATGGTGTGTGTGTGTGTGTGTGTGTGTGTGTGTGTGTGTGTGTGTGTGTGTGTGTGTGTGTGTGTGTGTGTGTGTGTGTGTGTGTGTGTGTGTGTGTGTGTGTGTGTGTGTGTGTGTGTGTGTGTGTGTGTGTGTGTGTCTTTAATTTTTAACTCAAATGTACTTAGATGATAAAGTTAATGAAAAGAATGTGTATAAATAGTTCATCTTAGAATATAGAAATATTAGTATGATATGATGATAAGACTGGATTTAGGCTTTCTTGATAATGTTAGAATAGTATCACTATGCTTCAATAATTATCATCTATCTAGATAGTGGTAACCTAATATTTATAGTGGAAGAATAGGCCCAATCAATTTGAAACTCATCCCTTTGTTTGTACATGCTTGACAAAAAATATATTAGATAAGTAAATTGGTACATGAAATTTGAATTATTTATTATATTTTATTAAATTCTAGTTGTCCCTAAGACACCTTGTAAATACCTTAAAAAACTAGGGTTGTTTTGAGTATATTTCCTTATATATCCCCTCATTGGATGATAAATTATAAATCACCACTAATGCAAGTCTAAAAAAAATATGTATATATGAATATCCCAACCCTTATATCTACGTATGAGATTTAAGAAAATGTCAATGTCATGCATTATTTCACTAGCCTTATTTTTACAAGTATGCAATAATAACTCTTTAATTGATACAAAAGTAATAAAATGTAGAGTGTTCAAAATACTTATAATTGCAAGATCATATAATATTTTCTCTTAGTTCTTGATACTATTAAGGTATCTTTACACACACACACACACACACACACACACACACACACACACACACACACACACACACACACACACACACACACACACACACACACACACACACACACCCGCACACGCGCACACACACACACACACACACACACACACACACACACACACACACACACACATGCATGCGTGCACACACACACACACACACACACACACACACACACACACACACACATACACACACACACACACACACAGAATTAATTAAAATTAAGATCTTATTAATGTGTAAGCTCACCAATTGGAATCAATAACCCAATAATCAAGACATTAAAAACATGACAAACACAAGGTAATGGGATAAAATGACCCATGACTAAAATGACCACTATCATAACTATTTGATAATAGTTAGATTAGTATTGGACTGTTCTTATACTAGTAAAGTGATGAAAAACCTATGAAAAAAGATCTAATGAATTATAGGATCATCTGAGAGAATATTGAGGCAACATATGATAGATCTAAATGTGTTAAATAATGAATAATAATGGTAAGGGAAGGTTATATATGGACCAACATAAATGAAAATGTACTCATAAGAAACCAATTTTAAACAATGATTAATATGTACAAAAAATGATAGTAAAATTATAATTACAAGTCCTATATCTAAATTAGGTTTCTACATAATACCCTAAATTAATGGGCATGTGTGCATATGCATTAAATAAAAAAAAGCAAGTATATCTAGGAGGGTTAAATGAAGAAGTATATATGAAACCTATAAGCTATGATAAAAGATAATACCAAAAATAAAGTTTATATGAAAGTGAAATGGAGGAAACAAGTTACCTTATATCAAATTCCAACTCTAACAACATGATACTTTAAAAAATCTTATCTCTTCACTATCTACATGAACATCTTAAGTGCCACTTAGGCCCCATGAATGATTATCAATGCTCCTACATCAACACCTTATGTGTACCTATTATTAAACATGATATATGAGAGAATATCAATGTAAATTTAAAATGATATTAACATAATCATTAAAATAAAAAATAAATGAAAATAAACAATAGGAATTAATACAACTATTGGTTTATAAAACATACTACCATCTATAAACCATTTTGAATTATAATGGGTCTAATTAACCCTATTAAGTGGTAAAATAACTAAAAAATTGGTCCTAATAACCCTGTTAAGTGGTAAAATAACTAATGCATGAGTATAATTAATTCTACCAGATTTTGAAATATGTAGAATCTATAGTATTGACCCTTTTGACTCAAAAATATCTCTAATTCCTAGCTAAAGAAGAAGAATTATGGAACCTATTTGAAACCTATTAAAATATCTCTATATCCTATTAAATCCATGTAATTTAAGATAGAATAATATTATCATATTAACCATTTAAATGTGAGGTATGTCTTTGTATATCACTCATCCCAAAATAAAATGAATACCAATAACATGTGTAAAATAGAAAAAACTATTTCTTTTGTGTGTTATTTTTTTTTTTTGGTTTCTTTGGTAGGCTATTATGAGCTTTCTATTTTTTTATCATGCCTACATGTTTCTTGTAAAGGGTAGGATCCATTTATAAAACCCTTTCTACCATTAATAAAAAAATCATTAAATCACATTCATAACACGTGCATAATCATAGAAAAATGCCATCATAAAAGCTCAGTGATAACCAAATACTAATATGAAAAACCATAAGTATATAAGTAGTAAAATGAAAATAATATGCCCCTATATGCATATGATATAAAAATAAAGTAAAATAATAACATTACCTAATTTTAATAAGACTTATGAAAGGACATATGGAAAGTGTGTACCCCAATATAAGAAGTGTATAATTTAAAGACACATGGGTGAATTATTATAGAAATGGAAATATATAGGAAATGAAGCATAATTTTAATAATTTTCCCTATGGGATGCATGGTCGAAACCATGAAAATGTAGTAAATAATAATAAAATTATATAATTAGTAGCTTTAATTATAATCATGAAACCAAACGTATAACATCACATATTATAGTCAAGAAATTAAAGAAAACATAACCATGTAACCATATATATCAAGTGGAGCAACAAAAATTAGAAGAAACAAACTAATTAATCACACATAAGTGAAACAAAGAATAAGACTATAGGATCATTGAAAGAGAAAACAAGAAAGATACACCAAACAACATGCATAAGAAAAAACAATCAAAACACTCACAGGGAAAATAAGATATAGGAAACTTGTGAAGTAATATAGAAAAAACATAAAATAGTCCTGTAATGCATAAAATAAAATATATGATAGATCAAGAAATGAATAATAAAATAAAAACTCAATATTAAAATGAAAAATAAAACAAACATATAACTTGAAGCACAATCGAAAACTCCCTTAGTATAGTCATGCCCCAATGTAAGGATGCCTCTAGTGTAGACATGATGAGGTTGCAAATGTAAGCCCATAATACCATGTAAACATGTATATCCTACATTTAACTCAATGATGCTATCAGAAATACATGTATAAGTAGTGTATATATAAAACCTTTAGTAATAGGTAAATAATCATGAAATTCTAAATTGAATAATTTCATAACAAAGAAAGATTAATAAAATAATCCATAAATTGAAAGTAAGTACAAGCAATAATATGATTATACATACTAACATATATCTTCCCTAAAATTTATATGCACACTAGGGTGGAACGTTTCAAAATATATGTGTTGGCATCATTTGTAAGTGTTTTTTGGGATGGAAAAAATAATAAAAAGTAATGGAAAAATTAAAAATATAATAAACATAAACCAGATGATAGAATAATGATATACAAAACTAAATATATGAAATAAAAAGGTGACTTAAAAATTTAAACAAGATAGATGTGTAGGTACTAAAATCTAGTCTTTGGTACTTGATAATGAAAAGTTTGAGACACATTCACCATACATGACTTATGAACTTATAAAAGATCCTAATTCACTATTATATCACATGTGCATGTTATATTATGAGTTATACATTTCTTATATTCTTACACACCTACAAGAACCTCACTATCTATATTGGATCAAGTATTGGCCAATTGTGTGCTAGTCCTCTTGTGTGCATCCTATAGGATACTAAAACTTAACCTTATTTCATCATCATATGATGTAAGAGAACATTAAACACTAAAATAAAGTGCATAAAGGTGAAATAGGGTAGGTTGGGTTTAGTTTCATTCAATGGTGGTGAATTCATTACATTGCATGTTTTTTATTGTGTGTGCTATTTCCTTTAGTTTACTTGGTATTATTTACTTAAACATGGTGATAAACAAGAAAATATGTGCACAACATACAAGAATAAATACTATGATCAAAATTTCATCCTTTCATTAGATAAGCCATCTATAAACTTAGTAAAAACACACTCGTGAATATAATTTCCTTATTATAATATTGATATTTGTAGACACTAATATATAAAACACTAATTTTTTTTATTATATAATCATTCAAGTGTACAAGGAACTCATGGCACTTAAAATATTATAGTCTATTATTACTACTCATAAATCTAATTAATGCTATTTATGTATCATTTCTGCAAGGTCTCCAAACTTTTATCAACTAAAAATAATTAGTAATAGTAACAATAAAAACTAAATTTACCAACCCTTTTCTCTCTCAAGAGTATACATTTTATAACCTTCCAAGAGCATTGCATGTCACTTGGTAGCTCAAATACCACTATTAAATAGTTATTGGATGTATTTTTTAATTAGAAATTATTTCTATAGTTTAATCAAATCTGGATACCCTACTATGTTACATTCTTTATTTAACTACTTCTCAATAATACTTATTAGTTGTAACTCTCATCATGTAACCCCTCAATCCCCACTATGACACCTAGATTCACATGGTTATTGCTTGTCTCAATATTGATATTTTTTCCTTTGTACATGTGGACTTGATATTTTTTATCTCACATTATTATTCCTATAAACATATATTTAGGTGCACTCTTTTATGTTGAGTTGGTTGGCATAATTATTGTCTCTAACTCTCTCCATCAAGCACAAACTATGTTTTACTTAAGGTACTCAATGTATATATTTGGATCTAAATTTTTCATGTGATGATTGGATTGGTTATGATTATTATAACACAATATAGGGTCAACATCACCCCAAGATAACCTAATTATTTGTCCTTAGATAGCCCATTTATTCCTTTCATTTTCTTTCCTTGTCAATCCAATTATTTTCAAAGTTACACCATAATCAACTTTGTCTGGATTTACACTTTTTAGAAAGCATCATGTTCTTTACACCTCTTTTTCCTTTGAGGCACTTTAAACATTATTGTGTCAAGTAAAATTTCATGATATTACCTAACTATCCTTTAGATGGGTTAATCCACATATGGGCCTATTGTATGTTACTTGTTATCTCTAAAACAACTTAGGCTCAGAGTCATACTGACCTCTATAAGAGATTCTACAACTCTATCTTTGATTTCTTGCTAATTTTCCTATATGTGAACCTTTCATTCTCACATGTAAACATTAGATACTCTTCTTAGGGTGAATAAATTTAACTTTATATCTTCATATTCTTATTTCACTTATGGTAACCTTCCTTCGCACATCCTCCACTCTTCACTCAGGCACAATTATGATTCCTCTATTTCTCAACTTTTTCCTCCTATTTTGGCATTATCTTCATGCAACTTATACCTAAATACTTGCATCCTTTGGAATTTATTTTTTATATGCCCCTATCCATATAATTAGGGTTGGTTTCCTAGAATATTTAGTTGGGTAATTTCCCCACAGAATTTCTCTAATCTTTAAGTGGGCCTCGGCAACACTACTAAGTATAGTAGTGTATAAACCATTTATCTCATCTCCTTTCATTGAAACTTATTTTTATCTTTGAATTGTTTACATCCCCAAAGTGTAATAATCCATAGCCTCCTCCATGAATTCTATTTTTATTCATAATTCATAATATTATTTAGTGTAAAAATGCACTTGCTATCATCAACCCATTCCCTCATCTTCTGTGAGTCCTCTCCTTATTCTTCCTTCCATCTACCCATCTATGATTGATGGATATATTTGAAGATTAGGTGATCCATATCCTACCCTATCCACACTTTTTTGATACACTTTTGATAGAGAGTACCATATCTCTACTAAGTCATCTTCTATCAAAAAAATTAGTTGGAATACTATACACATGACTACTCTACTGGTAAGTGATCTTGTTAGATCTACACCCCTCTAAAACTTTTTCTCACAAGAGAAATATAACATCATGAAATCCTAACTAAACAATTTTAATGAATAATTATTATTATTTATGACATAAATATCCTATGGTATTCATATATTTAGTTGTATAATATGGTCTCCTCATCTCTCTTGACAAGTTCTCAGCTCTTAATCTTACTCTCCCTCATTGCCTACACTCTATAAGGTTTAGATCTCTTATGTCTCTACCCTCTCTCTAAGCCTCTAAAATTTCCTTACAAATCCTACCTTAAAGCCTTCTTGACCTTAACCATAACTCTAATAATGTAAACCCTACTTAAACATCAACCCTGTTCATCAATAACCTTTTTTGATAACCATTTATATTGGTCGAATGCCCTTATTTATAGTTATGGAAGTTGTTCATCAACTAGTCTAGTTTATGAGAATGCAACAACCATTATTTTAGGTTTTACATGTATTTCAAACACATGTGCTAGGGTATTGTAGATAATTCATGCCTTGATCCCTTTAATTATGATAGGTAGTGTGGTTGATTCATACCTTGATCCTTTTAATTATGACATAAATTAATTCATATCTTTACAAATCCATTATCCTCATCAACCTCTTCTAGTTGTAAAATTTACAACTATTAAGTTGTCTATTTGTAATTTTATATCCTTAGGCACTTCATGTTATATGTTTGGATTTCTATACTCATAAAATCCTCTTTCATGCTATCCTTATTATATTTATATCCATATATTATCCTCTTCTTGTGTGTTGTATCTCATATGATCACATGTGTGAACTATGCATGCCATTCATTCTATCTTCTAGGCACCACCAACCCACACTAAATTATGTGCTTAGTCCTCCAACATAATGAAACTTTATCTATGGACATTAAAGTTTGTGCCTACACATGTAATGAAAATATTTCAACAATAAAGTAGATTGACAACAATAAATCATAATATAACTGAAATATAAAAGAATATATGAATAAAAGACAAACCACTTTGAAGGAGAAACCTCCAAAAGCTTCAATAAAAGAATAATTCACAATATGATGATAAAAAACTACCCACTACCTCTTATTTATAGTATAATTAGGCTATGGTTACTCCATATGATGAATTACTAACCAAAGAAAATATACATAAATGTGATATAACCTCAAAGAGGGATAATTAATCCACAAGTTGGCATTTTATATCCCAATGTTTGAAATAAGTTAGTGGCATAAAATTCCCTTGTAATTCAAAACAATGTTTTCCTAAGCATTTAATAACTTTGAATGTTGTTGCATAAAATCTTCACCCTCCCAAGTTACATCCTCACTACTCAGGTTCTTCCACTTGATTAGATATTCCTTAATCTCTATGGTTATCAACCTCTTAGTACATGTTTTTAGGATCTTCTTTGGTTCTAAAATGATTAATCCTACTTCATCTAGTTTTAATAGCTATGTCTAGTCTAAAAATTTATATCCAATGAAATTATTCAAGAATTAAACATGAAATATTGGGTGTATGGAAGATAAATGAGGCAAATCCTAGTTTGAAGCCACACTTATAATTTTTTGTAGAACCTCATAAGGGCCATAATACTTAGGAGGAAGTTTGATGTCCTTTTTATATTAATTTATGCATATGTCATTATAAGGATACAAATGTACAACTAACTAGTCAACCATGTCAAAATGTCACTCACTATGGTGTTGATTTACTTGCTAATTCATCTTTTTTTATGTCAAGACCAAATTCTCTCTCAAACCAGCCAAAACCTCTTTCTGATGTTGAATGTGCTCATCCATGTATCAAACCTTAGTTTTCCCCTATAATGAATAACTGATGGAAGGTGGATGGTAACCATATAGTGCTATAAATGAGTACATTTTATAAGAGGTATGGAAATATGTGTTATAACACCATTCTACAAGTGGTAGCTATTTAATGTAACATTCTTGCTTATTTAGTACAAAATAGTATAGATACCCCTCTAAAAATATGTTGACTACTTATGTTTGTCCATAATATTAGGTGTGGTAAGATGAAATATGAGATAGATGAGTACCAAAACATGAAATTAGTTCAACATAAAAATTACTAGTGAAAATAGGATCACAATCACTTACAATTATTTTTAGGGTTCCATGTAATTTTAGAACTACCTCCAAAAAAATAGTTGTTATTATACTAGTTGTAAATGGGTATGATAGGGCACAAAAATGGACATATTTTTTAAGCCTATCCACAATTACCCATATAACATTCTTACCTTTAAAAAATAGAAACCATGTGATGAAATCCATGAAAACCTCCTCCCACCTTTGACTAGGAATTGTTAAAGGTTGTAACTTACCTATTGTCTTAACTGTCTCACCTTTGTTATATTAGCATAGAAATCATTATTACATAAAATTTTGTATGTATCCATTGATTCCTTCCCAAAATACTTCTCATTTGATTATGTGATAAGTTTTCAATAACCTAAATTGTCTCCCAATTGGAGATTCATGATAATTTACAATAATCTTATGCTTCAACTTTAAATCTTTGCACATGTATAATTTGTCGTTATACCATATGGAATTACCTTTCCATTTAAATTTGTTAGAGGATATAGTACCTATTTGTATCTTATGAACTATAACTGATGTATCCTTGTCTTACTTATATTCTAACTTGGCTTCATCCACCCAGTCTACCTGTAACATGGACATTGCACAAAGTAATGCTTATGTGGATGTAACTCATCTAAATAGTACATCTACTACTACATTATCTTTAACTTTATTATATATGATTTAAAAATCATAACCCAAAATTTTTTTACCTTTTTGTATTTTTACTCGTATGTTAATCTCTACTTCAAAAATTATTTGAAACTTATATGATCTATTTTCACTTTAAACTATCTACCCATCAGATAGGGCCTCCATTGTTTGACTAAATGAAGCATAGCCATAATTTATTTCTCATAGATAGGATTTTTTATATTATTACCTTTGAATTAATTGATTTCAAATTTAATTGTTCCTACTTACTACATTATTAGTACTCCCAACACTAATTCAAAAACATCACATTCAACAATGACCATCTTTGAGAAGTCTGGAGTAGCCAAAACTGGGGTGGTACACATATCTACTTTTATTTGCTCAAATGATTTAGTGGATACAAAATTACATTATAGGTCATCCTTATTTATAATTTTAGTGATTGGAGATGTTATGTTGCCATAACCTTTCAAAAATCTTCAGTAGTAACCTATTATTCTTAGGAACCCTCAAAGGTTTTATATATTTTTGGGCATTGGCTATTCCACCATATCTTTCATATTCTAAGGATCAATTTTTAGACCTTCATGGGATACCATGTGACCCAATTAATCTAACTATTTAAATTCAAAAGCACAATTGGATGGCTTCACATAAATCTAATGTTACTTTAAAATTATCAACACATATTTCACATGTTACAAGTGTGCATCCCATGTCTTACTATAAATCAATATGTCATCAAAGAAAACTAGCACAGACTTCCTTTAAAAATGCCTAAAAAAATATTCATCAAGCTTTGAAACATATATCATGCATTTTTAAGTCTAAAGGGCATTACCAAAAACTCATAACGGCCCTCATGAGTTATAAAAGCAATTTTATGAACATCATCATCCTTGATTCTAATTTGATGTTACCCCAAATGAAGATCCAATTTTATGAAATAGATATCACCATGTAACTCATAGATTATTATAATATGAAAGTTCTCTTTGATGGTGTACTTGTTGAGTTACCTATAATCTAGGCACATCTTCCATGTGTTATCCTTCTTATGCACCATGACCATAGGTGATGATTATGAACTTTGGCTATGCCTAATGGTCCCTGACTCTAGCATATCATGAAACATATTTTAAATTTCACTCTTTTGTGCATATATATATATATATATATATATATATATATATATATATATATATATATATATATCTGTCTATGTGTGTGTGTGTGTGTGTGGTCTAATAGTTGGTGTTTGACTTCTTGTAAATAGTTGAATGGCATGATATGTTCTCTTTTTGGTGGTAGCATATTTGGAATGAACCCAAAAATATATGTTTGATCATCAAGAATCATTTGTAGATCAAGATGTGTAGATGCCTTTGTGAGTTGAAATTTTATGGAATATAATCATGCTATAAATCCTCCTATCCCATTTGTATCATCTTTGTCATCTAATTTGAGCTAACCAATTATGGAATTTTTTCACATAATCCATTTAGTTAAATTTTCCTACCTCTAGAATGAAAGTACATGAATAGTTATTTAATTTCATCTCAATTATACCCAAGGTTATAATCAATTAGAATCCAAAACAAATGTATGTACCATCCATGGGAATAAAAAACATAAGAGAATCTATATTTTACATTACCATATCAAGTTTAATAATGTTGGGTGAATATTTTCTCACCAACTGACTAACAACATTATAGGTGCATCAATGATAACATAAGGAGATTTATGCAGCAAAATAGGTGTGGTGACCATATCCAAAATGAGATAAATCTCTCCTCTCAGTAAGGGGAGGTTCCGTATAAACTATTATATACTATAGCATATATATATATATATATATATATATATATATATATAAGCTAAAAATAGACACAGGGGTGAAATAATACCATCCATCTCTCTTTTTTTAGAGATTATGTTCATAGAATAAAGGATAATTTTGGTGTAATTGATGAAAGGCACTTCTCTTCTTTCAGAAATGATATTCAGCCAATAGTAGGATCCTTCCTAGGTAGTAATAGAAACCATAAGAAACTAACAAAAACATAAAGTCTTTCATGATCTCTCCTACCAATTAGGACAAAGAAACATAGTAGGATTAAGTGAAACTTAAATTCTACACCTAAAACTACAATAGAGTAAAGGATTATGAAGGATAAATAGAGCTCAAAGTCTCTCTAGTATCCTTTACATAAAACACAGAATAAAGACACTTATGGTAGCACAAAGTCTCCCACAGTCAGCTTTAGGACATCTTTTAGCTTATTTCCACTTGTTATACTTATTTGATTAAATGGACAAGAATATATTTAGGAAATAGACATAAGAACAATTTCCTAGATGGCACAAGCTTATTCTAACACAAAGTCTAAAAGGTCACTTCCTTTCTCATTAATTCAACAAAATATGATTAATAGTCTAAGCTCAAAGTCTCAAGAATGCCTTTAAATTTGGGTAGAGATTTACTTTTTATAATAAAGAGATATCCCTTATACAAAATGAGAGATAACAATATATAGCATCACAAAAAAGACTTAGGTGCTTGTTTTCATGAAAACAACCCGTGCTAAATTAAATGCATTGAATATTTGTGAAAGGGCCATGTAAGAACAGGTCATCAGTCTTAAACTTGGTATTTTAAATTATCTCAAATGTCTCCTCCTAAGCATGGGTTTTTTGGTATTATTTATGATGCTTACACTATTGTCTATTCACCTTTATTTAATGTAGAAAAATAGGTTGCATCCTTGAATGTTCATGCTATCTAATGTCCACCTGGTGGACTATTCCACCTACTAGAAATAACTCTCTTATAGATATTTCTAGATTTATTTTAGTTTTTCTCTCTTTCCTTGCCACATTTTGTCTCTTCTTAAGCAATTTGAGCTCTCGAGGCTACCTTCTCACTTTTTGCTACTCTTTCAGCTCCTTTTTGGGCTAGCCACTAAGCTTGTTCTCAGGTCTTTTGAAAATCAATGGCTATTCCATTACCCTAAATTTGACATCTATTAGGACACCATTGGTCACATTGAACTTCCTTGAACTTTTAAACTTAAACTCTTTTGGTTCAAAGGTTTAATGGTTCAACGGTTCATCGATTTAATGTTTTGTAAAGGGCCATGTTCACTTTATTTTTCTTCTTCGGTTGAACCATTTGTTTAAAATTTGAACCTTTAAACCCTTTGAACATTTTGAACCATTCTAGTTCAAGGTTCAATGGTTCATTTTATTTCTTTGAATATTTTGAATCTTCAAACTTTCTAGATCCTTTCCTTTTCTAAGTCCATCAAACTCTTTGAACTTGTTGAACCTTTGGACCTTTGAACTCTTTTGTTTCAAGGTTTAATGGTTCAATGGTTCATTATTCACTCTTTAAAGCCTTCTTTTCTCTAAGTCTTTTGAGGTTGCTAAACTCGTTGAAACTTTGAACCTTTAAACCCATTGAACCTTTGAACCTTTTAGAGGCAGGGTTGAATGGTTCAACAATTCAAAGTGGTTCATTCTATTTGTTTGAATCATATTGTTAAGTCTTTTTATTGAAACTTTGGTTGAACCATCCTCAAAACACTAAAGAAATTCCTTGAGTGTTTTGAACTTCCTTTTAAGAAAGCCCACCTATTAAACATGTGACTTCCTTAGCTGAAAAGGCTTGAATATTTGAAAAACTTAACTGCTCAAAACATTTTTGAGAAATAAAAGAGAGAGTTTTGGTCTATATGACCAAAATGGTCAGCTTGTTGTCCTTAAAAGCAAGTGACAAATTTTGGGAATAACAGCTGGATCTAGTTGGGGAACTCCCATCAATTGAAAATAGAAGCAATTGAAGGGAGTAGAAACTAGAATCTCAATGCCTTAAACTATGCCATTGGGTTATAGAGTCATGCTTACCCAAAAAGAAAGGCTCTAAAAAAAATGGTGCCAAAAACAAATGAAAAACACAAAACAAAGAAAGACTGTGCATATATACAAATGGACTTTTTTGATACTTCAAGGATTGAAGTGCTTTAAATGCTAGTCACTGTGAGGTAGAGTAAATGATATTCCATCTTGATATCTCAGTAAGAATGGTGAATGGGCCTCTCCATAGGGAATCCAATTTTCCATGCATTCCTTTTGGTTCTCTACTCTTGTCCCACAACAGGACTTGATCTCCAACCTAAAAATCATGGATCCTTGCTTTCTAGTCAAAGAGTCTCTTTACCGGACTTTGATGCACAACAATTTGGTCTACCACCATAGTTATTTGCTCATTAAGTTCAGTCAGGCACATTATCCTATTGTCAATGGAACTTTCGAAGGTTGAATCTTCGACTACCTTTGCTAACTTTAATGCTAGTCATTCTAGGGTGATTGATATCTCTGCATTCAGACCATATAGAAGTTAGAATGGGAACATACTTATCACCCTCTTGGGTGTAATTTTGTCTACCCATAAAGCATCAAGCAATGCTTTATACCAGGTTCTCTAATTATCATTTACCAGCTTCCTAATAATGGTCAATAGATTCATGTTTCTTGATTCTTTTTGACCATTTCCTTATGGATAATAGTCAGAAGAATGGGAGAGAATAATCCCATAAGAGTAATAGAATTGGGTGATCTCATGAAAAGAGAAATAGGCTGCATTATCTGTTACAATCTTGGTTGGGATCCCAAACTTGGAAATGATGTTTTCCTTAAGGAAATTACATATCACCTCTGAAGTAGCATGCTTTACTGGAATGGCTTATACCCACTTGGTAATGTACTATGTGGATGTAAGGACATAATCATGTCTATCACTGTAGGATAGATTTACAACACCAATGAAATCAATCCCCCATTACTAAAATGGCTCTACTATCACCATAGGCTTGAGAGGTAATGCAACCAACTTGGCTTTTCCAATGAACTATTGACACAGCTTGCATCTATGCACCTAATCATATGAATCTTGAAATAGAGTAGGCCAATAATACCTAGCTCATAGAATCTTATGGGTAGTCACAGGCATAGAAAAATTTCCTCCACAAGCCAAATTGTGGAAGGACTCCAAAATTTTGTTCTAATGTGCTTTATCCACGTAGCGAAGGAATAGCCCATCAAGGTTCCTCTTATATAGACCATTATCCTACAATAAAAAATTGGAAGCTTTCAATTTAGCATTCCTTTTTTCTTTATGAGATAGGTGAGTAGGACACTCACCATAGGTAAGGAAATGAGCAATATTCAAATACCACTCATTCATAGTGGTGACAAAAAGAACTATTGGCGTGTTTTCAATTTTTATTTCTTCAGGCCCTACTTCTTCTAGTATATTATCAACAATTAATTGATAGAGACCCCTTCCCCACATGAGCTTCATTGGTTTGATGACAAGATCAAACTCCTAGATTTTGGCAATTCAATTGACCCTTTTAGTTCCAAACTTTTGTTGAGTTAGTATGGACTTGACTATTGTATGAGGAACTAGAGCAATAGTGTGTGAGTTCAAGATGTAAAAATAGAAGTGCTTTACCACTTTTACTATATCATAAGCATGCTTCTCTATGTTTGAATACTTCAACTCATGAGCTTTGAGAGGAAAACTCATGAAGGATATGGAGATTCCACACCTTCTTTATTCTATTGAACTAAGATGGCTAAAAGCGTATGTTTAGAAGCATAGCTTTACATCATGAAGTCTTTAGTTGAATTAGGACAAACTAGAATTGGGGCATGGGTGATAGATTCCTTGATGTCTTGATATGCTGACTTGCCTTCTTCAGTCCAACTAAAAGTGGCTTTGCCCTTTATCATATTGACAATGTGGTGAGTCTTCTCTATGAATTTATGACTGAACCTTCACAAAAAGTTCACCTTTCCAAAGAAAGAGTGAACTTTAGTCTTATTGATAGGAAAAGTAAGCTCTTGAATAGATTTGACCCTTTTTGGGTCAATCTTTATGACTTTTTAAGACACAGTGTGACCGAGAAGTTTACCTTCTCTAACCCCAAAAATTGATTTCTTGGGATTAAGAGAAATACTATTCTACCTACATCACTCTAGCACTTGTTGTAGATGATGCACATGATCAGGATGATACTTAGAAAAGACTATCAAATCATCAAGGTATACCACAACGAACTTATGAATTTCATATTTGAAAATAAGATCCATTGCTCTTTAGAAGGTGGCACCAGCATTAATTAAGCCAAAAGGCATCCTTAAATATGTAAAGGTAACCCAAGGTGTTGTGAAGGTGGTCTTATGTTGGTCTACTTCACCAACTTCTACTTGATTATATCCTAAAAAACCATTTAGTGTTGATAACATCTTAGCACCAATCACTATCTGCAGCAATTGATCCATGATGGGTAGGGGATAGTTGTCCTTTAAAGATGACTAATTTATATTTCTAAAATCAACACACAAGAGGATTTCTCCATTCTTCTTTTTTATAGAGATTATATTTGCAATCTAGGTGGAATGATCGATTGGGAAAATAATCCTTGCATTTAGCATTTTCTATATCTTAGACAAAATCATGCCTGATATCCTGGGGTTGTACTGCCTTTGCTTCTACTTGTGAGGTAGCGACCCAATCTTGAGAGGAATTTTGTGCTTGATTTCTTTAGGTTTGAGAGGTTTTAGATCATCATATGAATATGTTAGGACATCAATGTAATGGTGAAGCAGAGTGATAAATTTTAGTTTTTCATCAGGGGTACAACAATTCCCAATGTTGACCATTTTTGGATTGTCTTCTATACTCAAATTTATTTGATCAAAATCCTTGGAGGATTTTGAATCTATTTGCTATTTCTTGATAAACCTATCATGCTTGTCAAAAAATTTCTCAAGAGAAACTGATCCTTTGGGAATTTTATTCCCTTTGAGCTAAAGGAAATCTTCATTAGCTTTTCAATTTGTTTCAAGAGTTGGTTCCTGTGGTGGAGATTCACTACTTTAAAATTGAAGATTTTCAAAGCTATCTCTTTATTCCAAAAAACCAATGATTTGGTTGTTACTATTGAACACCTACCAATGGTCAACATTATTAGGTACACTTGGTCAAAATATCAACTCGATAGTGTACTTATCAGCTTTGAAATCTTGGTGAGGGACCAAGAGAGTTGCAGAGATGGCCAATGAATTTACATGACTATCAAATTATCTATGCATGGTAGAAATAATGAAAACATCAAAGATTTTAATGCATTCCCATACTAGATTGTGACAATGTCACAATTTCTCATTCTTAGTTAGATATAAGTTTCTCACCTGACAAACTACTAGTTCAGCATGTCCTTTGGCATGAAGGATTTTAACGCCTTTATCTTGAGTAGCCTTTAATATGAGCAATAACTATTCATACTCAATAGTGTTGGTAGTGTTGCTAAACTACAACTTATATGTATAGGGGAAGATATCTCCTTGAGGAGATATTAAAACAACTCTAGATCTAGAACTAGTAGAAGAGTTGTTGCCATCAAATTTTAGAATCCAAATATCATCAAAATTTGATCTTCTTTCAAATTTTTATTCATCAGGAAGAGAAGATCCTTTTTCATGTGTACTGCACCCTATTAATCCTTCTAATGTCTTATCTAAAATTTTTATATTGTCACCTATGGAATTTTCATCTACTAAAATAGAAATGTCTTCAATAGTCAAAAAATAATTACCCATGCCTAAAGACTCAAACAAAATTTGAGCTTCATGGGCTAAAGTTTGAGTGAATATATACTTTGATTCCTTCTCAAGAAGTAGCATTTTCATGACACCCTTGACAAGAATCCTCACCTTAGATAGGTTCAAGCTCAATTTTACACCAATGTCTTTGCAAAAATTTCACCCAAGAAGAATGCTGTAGGAGGCTGGGATGTTGGCCACTAGGACTGTCATTTCAATTCTTTTATTTGGGAAGGCCACATATGAAAATTGAGCATCATTAATTTTTTCTAACAAATAAAATTATTTTATTCCATGGAGAAACATCTCCCAAATGTCTTAGTCAGCATGATACCAAGAGATTATACCACCTTGGTGGGCATGACATTGTCAAAAGCTCTTGAATCTATAATGAAATTATTTAGTTGATGACCATTTATTAGCAAGGAGACATAAAATGGTTATATCCTCCCAAGGGTAGTTGGAGGAGTAATCACAAGATTATTTTGGGTAGGTGTGTTCTTTGGGGGAACAAGGGTTACTTCCAAAATTTCTTGTCCTACAGGGATAATTTTATTCTTGATGCATTTAACTAACCTATTCAACTGCTCAGGGTTGGATTGCAAGAATTCAAACTTAGACATTTGAATTTTGGTCTTCTTAACATGGTCAATTATATCAAATTACTAAAATGAATTAGAGACAGAGGGAGGCAATCCATCAATCTAGTTTTTGGTGGGTGTAGGACTAGTCTGCAAATTTGAAGTAGAAGGTGAAGGAATATTTGAGGTACTTAATTTTTTTTTATCACCATGTCCTTTGATTGGAAAGACAATGAAGATCCTTATTTAGCAATTGAAAATGTTGGTCAAGATTCTTCCCTTATTTTTCCTTTATCTTCTTGATGAGTTGACTAGTTTTGGGAACTGGTAAATACAATGTATAATCCATCAAATGCTTCACCTTTACTTCTGGGTTCATCCTGATAATTTATGAAACCAATGTTGGAGTCACCAACTAATTATTCTTAGCCTTCTACAAAGAGATCAGCTTCATCTTCTTAGTTTAACATAGGTTGGAAATAAAAATTATATTTAGTTTCAAGATAACTAACTGCTGAGTTAGTCTGTGCCACTTCAATAGCAAGCTTCCCTAGTTGGGGAGGAAGGTGATTTGGTTTCCCTTGATTTTTGGTAGCATTGTCATAATATGACTAGTTGAGAAAAACCCTCCTTAGTATATCCTAATAATAAGGAGTAGACATCCCTTGTGCCAATTACTTTTTGAGAGCTAGCAATTCATTTGCTAGCTTTTGCACCATAGGATCAGTGGTGCCTATGGAAGAATATTTAGTAGATGAAGAAGATTTACCTCTGTTATGATCTATTGTTATCTTTCCTACCAGGATAAGATCATATTCAACCTCAGTGTCCAAAATTTGAGCTAAAACAAGATCTATGTGGCCAACCCACCTCAATACGAAACTCACTTTAGGAAGCTAAGAAATGATGAAGAAGTATTTGAGATTCCCAGATGTCAACTAAGCAATTTTGGGAATCTTATTCCTTAGCTTGTTGAATTTAGTAATGAAGTCTCTCATCGGTTCATGAAGATCCTTCTTCATTTGTATAAGATGGGCTAATAGGGTGTGTGCATCTTTTGTAGGTTTGAACCTAGCCTCAAATTTGGCTTTGAGAGTGTTCTAGTCAATCACTATTTGTGCTTACAGATGATAAAACTAGTCTACAATAGTGCCTTGTAATGTTTCTACAAATAGTCTGATTGTAATTTCTTCATATTCAATGCCTATCATGCCACATGCTATGCAAAAGGCTATGATATGTTAATCAGGATCAACCTTCCCATCACCATAAAACATGGGGACATTTTTCCTTGAGCTATAGGGTAGCTCATGTAGAGGTGGGTTCAAATCCAGGGGACCAAATGTATTACCCTAAGGGCCTTGGACTACCATGATATGGCTATTGAAAGGAGGGATAATAAATCTCTGTGGGATATGTATGGATAAATCTCTGCTAACAAAGTTAAGAGCCACTTTGCCTGGTATTGGGGACCTGATGTTTGTAGGAGGAAAACTCCTAGTTCACTAAAGGTGAGTTTGTGGAGGGGAAAGATGAAAATTATTTTGCTACATAAACTCAAATACAGGGTCAACAATACCTTGAGCTCTCTGGCTTCACATGTATAGTGGATTTACTAGAGTATAAAATAAAAGCAAAAAAGAATTGAAACTAATTTAATTTAAAGCTTGAGGCTTCAAGCTACTTGTTATTCCCCATCAAAGTTGCCAAAAACTATTGGCATGGAGCTGTCTATGTTCTATCCCTAGATGATATGAAATTCTCCAAAAATAGAAAGGGATTGGAAAAGCTCATCGATCCCCAATAAAATCACCAAAAACTATTGGGTGAATATTTTGTCACCAGCTGACTGACAACATTATAGCTACGTCAACCACAGAATAAAGTTATTTTTATGATAAAATAGGTGTGGTGACCATAGCTAGAATGAGATAAATCTCTCCTCTTAGCATGGGGAGGTTCCTTATAAACTATTTTATACTATACCATATATATACATATATATATATATATATTTATATATATATATATATTTATATATATATACATATACATATATATATATATATATATAAATATATATATACATATATATATATGTATATGTATATATATATATATATATATAAATATGTATATATATATATACACATATATACATATACATATATATATATATATATATATATATATATATATATATAAGCTAAAAATAGACATAGGGGTGAAATCATACCATCCATCTCTCTTTTTTTAGAGATGATGTTGATAGAATAGAGGAGAATTATGGTGTAATTGCTGAAAGGCACTTCTTTTTTTTTAGAAATGATATTCAGCCAACAACATGATCCTTTGTAAGTAGTAACAGAAACCACAAGAAACCAACAAAAGCACAAAGTCTTTTATTGTCTCTCCTAATGATTAGGACAAAGAAACATAGTAGGATTAAGCACAACACAAAGTTTACACCTAAAACTAAAACAAAGTAAAGGACTACAAAGGATAAAGAGAGCTCAAAGTCTCTCTAGTATCCTTTACACAAAACATAGACTAAAGACACTTATAGTAGCACAAATTCTCCCACAATCAGCTTCAAGACATCTTCCATCTTATTTCCACTTGTTTTGCTTGTTTGATTAAATTGAAAAGAATGTATTTAGAAAATATACATAATAACAATTTCCTAGATGACACAAGTTTATTCTAACATAAAGTTTGAAAGGTTACTTGATTTCTCATTCATTCAACAAAATATGATGAACAGTCTGAGCTCAAAGTCTCAGGAATGCCTTTTAATTTGGGCAAAGCTTCACTTCTGATAACAAAGAGATCTCCCTTATACAAAATGAGAGATAACAATATATAGCATCGCAAAAATACTTGGGTGCTTATTTTCATGAACATAGCCCATGTTGAATTGAATGCATTGAATATCCATGAAGTGCCATGCTAGAATAAGTCATCAGCCTTGAATTTGGCATTCTGAGTTATCTCAAATGTATCCTCCTAAGCATGGGTTGTCTATTATTCTTTATTATTCTTATACTACTATCTATTCACCTTTACTTAACGTAGAAAAATATGCCACATCTTTGAATGTGCATGCTCTCTGATGTCCACCTAGTGGATTGTTCCACCAACTAGAAATAACTCTCCTATAGATATTTCTAGATTTCATATAGTTGTTCTCTCTTTCCTTGCCACATTTTGTCTCTTCCTAAGCAATCTAAGCTCTTGAGGCTACCTTCTCACTTTCTGTTGGTCTTTTGGCTCCTTTCTGGGCTGGTCACTAAGCTTGTTCTCAGGTCTTTTAAAAATCAACAACTATTCCATTACCCTAAATTTGACAACTGATGGGACATCATTAGTCACTTTGAACCTCTTTAAACCTTGAACCTTAACTCTTTTGGTTCAAAGGTTCAATGGTTTAATGGTTAAATGGTTCATCGATTTAATGTTTTGTAAAGGGCCACGTTTGCTCTCTTTTTCTTCTTCGATTGAACCATTTCTTTGAACCTCTTTTTGTAATCTTCCATTTCCTTCATTCACTCAAAGCTTCTTTTCAAAATTTGAACCTTATAACCCTTTTAAACTTTTGAACCATTTTGGTTCGAGGTTCAATGGTTCAATGGTTCATTCTATTTCTTTGAATTTTTGAAGCTTCAAACTTTCTAGATCCTTTCCTTTTCTAAGTCTATTGAACTCTTTAAACTTGTTGAACCTTTAGACCTTTTAATCTTTTGGTTTAAGGTTTAATGGTTCAATGGTTCATTCTTCACTCTTTGAAACCTTCTTTTCTCTAAGTCTTTTGAGGTTGTTTAACTCATTGAACCTTTTAACCTTTAAACCTTGTAGAGTTCAAGGTTCAACAATTTAATGCTTCAATCTTAACTCTTTAAATCCTTCTTTTATTTAAGTCTACCAAAGTCTTTGAACCTTTGAACCTGTTGAACCTTTGAACCTTACAGAGGTGGGGTTCAATGGTTCAAAGTGGTTCATTCTATTTGTTTGAATCTCACCATTAAGTCTTTCAATTGAAATTTTGTGTTGAACCATCCTCAAAACACTAAGGAAATGCCTTGAGTATTTTGAAGTTCCTTTTGAGAAAGCCCACCTATTGAACCTATGACTTCCTTAGTTGAAAAGGCTTGAATATTTTAAAAACTTAACTACTCATAACATTTATGAGAAAGAAACGAGAGAGTTTTGGTCTGCAAGACCAAAATGGTTGGCCTGTTGTTCTCAAAAGTAAGTGATAGATTTTGGGAACAATAAATACTATGGTAATTCTTTGAATAATTAACTATGCCACCATTTGCAATCATGACTTAAAATTCTAGTGCTAGATAAATAAAATAATTAAACAAAGTGGCCAACTTATGTATTATGAATCTATGTGTGCTCTTAGAGTCAATCAACACTATCACCTTCTATTTCTTAAGGAAGACCACCACATTAAGTGTTTAAGGAGTGGTAATACTTGAAATTACATTACAAGATATTTTAGGTTGAGAATCTTCATGTACCTCATCTAGCTCTTGCTCATCATCATTAGAGGCAACATCCTCTTCATAATATTAATTGAATCCCTCAATGTAGAATAAATTCTTCTTAGCACATCTATGTGCTTTTCCCACTTGTTATCATAGCTAAAACATAAAACCTTTTTACATGTTACTCTTCAATTTACTGAGGGGTCAATCTGGTAGGTAGAGGAAATTGTGGTGTCGATATGCTACATTCTTTGAAATGAGTGAATGGATGTTTCTTGTTGGATATGAATTTTCCTCTAACATGAATTCCATGATAATAGAATTAAAAATTTTAAGTGGATTAAACATGTGTACCTCATGTTTAATGAGGTCCTTTAGGCCACCCAAAAATATGTCATTTAGGTTCTCATCAAAAATTATATCCACATGAAAAGATAGGTCCTAAAAATTATAAATATAATCCTTAACTAAACCATTTTTCCATAATTTTCTAATTAGTTGAGTTAATTCTCTATCACAATATTGTTATAGTGTAATTGTAACTCCTTTATAAAAATTGACTAGGTGACAGTAAGAGACATCTTTTTATTTTGAGCACACAACCATTGATAACAAATGAATTATTTAGGTTATACATACAATGATGTCATGGTAACCTTATATCCACACGGAATCTAATGTAAATAGAAAAATCCATTTGGTTAATCAAATTGAGTCGATCCTTTCCATCAAATTTATGGATATCTACCTTTGGTAATAGGTTCCTTTGTGGCAAGGTAATTAGATTTACATTAGTTTGGATGGGAGTTCCACCATAGTGGGGTTGTGTAATAGTGATATATAGATGATTTTGATGATTATTTTTTAAATCCATAATGATATTTTATAAACTAGATTTTATGGATTTCATCTCAGATTGTATGCCTTGCATTTCAATTTGAATGCCTTGCACATTATAGTTAAGTTGGCTCACTTTGTGATCTATCTCAGAGAACCCTATTAAAAATGATCCAGTAAGTCCCCCTTATGACTCCATATCTTCCTTGTGGGGATTTTTACCTATAGTTTTGGAATCCTTTCCTCATTTCCTAGTTTGTGGTCTTGCCATAAAAGGGCTTGATAATATTGATCCTAATTGGCACTTTTAACCAAACTCTAACCAAACATTATTGAACTTATGTTAGCCTCAAACTAGAAAATACAAATAACATACCCCAAATAGTTATTTTTAATATTTAAAAGAATTTAAACAAATAAAAAATCCTTGAATTGCATAGTATAGACTGAATTTATGAAAAACACTAAAATAAAAATAACTCGCATAAAAATTACCTCCAAATTATAGTTTTTGTTTTTAGATGTCCTTGACTAATTACACAAATTTAAGTAAAAAAATTCAAAAAAAATTTAGTGGATTCAAATATATAATCAAATCTCTAAAATTAGGGTTTCACTCATAAGATTGCCTAAATCACAACTCTGATACCACTAGTAATGAAATTAATTTAACAATAAAGTAGATTGACAAAAATATAAAACAATATGATTGAAATATATAATGATACATAAATAAAATATGAGCCACTTTGAGGGGGAAACCTCCAAAATATTCAATAAGAGTAGAATTTGTAACATAATGATAAATAATTACCAACTACCTCCTATTTTTAGTCTACTTAGGCCATGGTTACTCCATAGGCTGACCTAATAGAAAAATAATGAATAGATAAATGTGATATTACATTAAAAAAATGGATAAATAAGCCATAAGTTATCTATTATTATCCAAATACATGTGCTAGGTTAGGGGTGTAACAACACAAGTATCAATATTTTTGGCTAGTGTAAAACACCATTTAAAAAAATTCAAGGAACAAATATTCTCATCTAAAAACTTAGACATTTGGTATAAAGATCTAAAAAAAAATCCATCATTTGACTCACCTAAATATATATATTAGGTTTGAGTGTATTATTAAAACAAATGTTACACACATATACTCTACTTAGAGACTAAACTAATATACTATAATAAAATCAAAAGTACACAAAGCAAATCATTGAAGCCTTATTACATAATTGGCCAAAGACTTATTACACAACTAGTTGAGTGGCATTAAGCCAAAGATAATTTGGGTTTCCAACCTTTGAAATTATTGTGGAGAATTTTTTGTTTCAATGAGAGCATCAAACACTTACTAGTTCCAAAAATGTCATGGGTAGTGGCATATTCACATAATAAATTTCCCTTGATATGTTCATTATTCCACACATCATGTTGGGTATTATTCATAATTTTTACCCACCTATTATTCATGTATTGTTGACATTATTACATGTGGTATTATAGACATACATTAGATGATTAAATATTTTTAGGTGAGATAAAAAATTTAACACATAAATATGGGACTATGATTTTCACTAGAAACATTTCCTCTATACTAGTCACTTATGTCACTTTAAATATAACCAATGACATCTAAATTTGATTACTACTTGGATAATGCTTGAAAATGACATGTGGGGCCTTGTGTGTTTTATATAACTAGGGTATTGACCACACTATGCCACATATTTATTTAGTAACTTTATATGAGGATCTATCATTGGTATGTTTGGCCTTGTGCACATTTTCAAACATGGGGTTTGAGTGCACCACACTACACATTCTTCTAGTGACTTTATATATTTATTTCACCCATTATTCAAGGAAAATATTTGTGGTATCAAAGGTAGACTAGTTTTCATCCTAGATCAGTATGTTTTCCCTACTTAAATTAATGTTATCCATGTTTTGTGATATGATGTATATATTACTAAATATATTTGTTAATTAAACACTTTAAAAATATGGGGAGCCTTGACTAATTTTTAATGGAACCACATAATCAATTTCATTATCTTGGCTGA
This sequence comes from Torreya grandis, assembly GCA_037957365.1. Lineage (NCBI taxonomy): Eukaryota > Viridiplantae > Streptophyta > Pinopsida > Cupressales > Taxaceae > Torreya > Torreya grandis. The sequence goes on from JARHVA010006330.1 coordinate 449,078, forward strand.
TACAACACTACCTGAAGTGAAATTATAAATTATTAGCATAACGCCAAGGTTTTCCTAGTAGTGATAGTTAATTTTAATCTAAAACAATCTTAATCACCTCAAAGTACACACAAAATGTTGCATTTGTGTAATCACCTAAAAATAACATGTGCATGATAAGAGTGTTACTTGAGACCACCTATCCCTAGATTAGCCCTAAACCTATCTTAGGGCATATTTTCACACTTATCCAACTTTTTTGTGGTCCACAAGCATCCCTTGACATACCTAAATTAGTTTTAGACCCTCATTCTAACATCTTGGCCCTTCATGCCTTACGTTTTTTCACCTAAACACTATTACCATAATAGGGATAGTAGGACCAGATGGTGATAGTGTCCCAATTTTGGAAATATTTTAATTTCCCTCATTCTTACATAAATGGATATTTTTTCAAATTTTATAGCTCCTAAGCTTGAATTATACCTCTTTTATCACCTACATAAGCACCAAAATAGTATATATACATGTATTTTAGCTCTCTAACCACTAGATGGAAATTAAATGAAAATTAAACATACAAACTTAAAATAATTTGTGAAAAATTTAGGTTATCAATCCCCATTGTTATCTACTTATGTATACAAGCATATATAATATTCCTAAGATCATATTAATCAAATTTCCATTATCAAGCACATTCAAAACACTTGGTTATACAATAATACTAGCTTCACTTGTAATTACACTAGAACATAGGTGAGGATATATACAGTGGAATTGATCCCTATTAAAAGTATTGGTATGTAGGTGAATCTCATAATAATGTGGTGTTGAGGATATCCAACCTACCTTGCTAATAATAATATTGCTTGTATCAACTAAATTTCCAAGAAAATAGAGGATTAGGGTTTTATCCTAAAATCAATAAAAATAGGTCATCTATAGGGTTCTAAAACTCATGCATGCAAGAACATGCTTAACAAACCTAGACACAAGCGCACCTAGAAGCATAGAATAGTTATACATAGAGGGAACTACTTCAAAAATAAGGATACTAGTGCCACATGACCCTACTGTCCAATTAGGGAAATACTATCCAAGAGGGGTTTTGAGACCTAAATCCTATTTATGACACTCAAACCATCCTTTGCCTCTATTTTTAGCATATATATTTTTGATCCCAATCATTTTAAAGCTAAATTATCATTTTAATTATTTATTACTATTTTTATAAAGGTCAAATTTAGTCAATTCTATAACAAACCATTGGCTATATGTATTACATATTTATACCCTAATTTACTATACTCAACCCTTTAGAAACATAGGGTTTACATTAATATAATTCCTAAAAGGTTAAAATATTTTGTGAACCTAATTTACATTGAATATTACTAAAAATATAACCTTAGAAAATTTTAGGGTCTATGTTTCTATCCTTATAGGACCCTCAAACAAATTTATATTTCATATAATCATGATAATAATGATAGATGAAGTTAATTACCATTTTGATTCAAAGTTTAATAGATTATATTGCATAAATGTCTCCTTTCATTTGGAATGAATTCAAAAATGACATAAACCCATGTATATACATGATGTTTTCTGTTAGTTCAAATATATGTCATATTTTATAGCATGTTATCTTTCTATAGTCATATAAAATGCAAAAATTGGTAACTTGAGCATGGATAATGACACCCAATCTTTATTTACCTTTTTATTTTTGTCATGACTCTCTTAGGATTACTTTCATTGATTCTCAGTCATTTGTGGCCTTCCATACTTGACCCCAACTGAGCCAGGACCCTCTCTTCATGACTAATACATTCCCTAGGTCTTGTATACTCAAGACAATAGTGAAAAAGTTAGAATATAGTGTTGGACCCTAAGGTTTCCCCTTTTCAATGCTCCTATCTAACCCCATTTTGATCCCAACTTATCATTTGTCCCTGATTCCTCTTATTCATTATGTCATCCTAGTCTACTTTCATCTAACCCATGACCAGTAGAATCCTATAAAATCCCAATCAAAGATCATTTGGAAAGGGTTGGAAAATATTATTCAATCAAGTAAGAATATAAGAAATACCACTCAAACAATCTTCCCTATTCTTTGTATATAACCATCCTATACACTTTCAAGTTAATTCAAGTCTTTAGACTAGTCCCTAGTCATCTCAAGTATACCCAATTTTAGCATTTCTTGCATTTCATTCATTATTGTACTAAGCATTATTAAAGTGAGAACTAAATATGGATTGATCCCTCCTTAGAGTTTTGATATGTAGGCAGTGTGCCGACATATGTAGTGTGAAGCATGTCCAGTGCATTTTACACTCATTAACCCCTTTTTCCCATTTTCCAAAGTTTTTTTCAATTGCATATAATATACAAGTACTTAAATAATAATATCTATAGGGAGTTATATTGATAATGAGGACATGAAAATTGGTACATAGGCTCATACTAAGTAGGTGAACAAAACCCATAAAGCTTAGATCCTAAGGATAGTAATGTTGGGGAATGACTATAACACTAAAGCCCAGGGTGTCTAGTTCCAATGCTCCTATCCAATCAAGAAATTAAGTTTAAGAACCTATTTGTAATAATGTCCCAGTCTCACATGAAAATTCTAGACTCAATTAGAATAATCTAGAGAAAGGTAAATTTAATTCTCTCTCTCTTTCTCTCTCTCTAACTGTTATTTTTAGAAAAGGTCTAATTATAATTTAATATCACAAATTAGTGGATTTAATTAGGAATAGTATTTAATAATTTATCCTTCTTAGACTTATTTATTAAATAAAAATAAAACTCCATTATTCCCAAAAATAACAAATCATTTGGTGAACTTGACTTCAAATTTCACATAAAACCCCTAAAAACCCTAGGGTAAATTTATAACTAATTTTTCTCATTAATTTCTAAATTTTTTATTGAATATTAAAATAAAAAATTTATCTCAAATTTTAAATTTTTTTAGAAAATTTTAAAATAAATTTATTTCAAACCCTAGTTGCATACACTAGGTCCTAGTAATTTTCTAGCATTAATCAAATAATTTCTTGATTTTTTACTTGCACATATAAATAAAAATTTTAACTCAAATTTTAAAATTTTGTAGAAATTTTAAAATAAATTTATTTCAAACCCTAGTTACATCAACTAGCTCCCAATAATTTTCCAATAATTTTTTGAATTTTTAGTTGCATATTAAAATCAGAAAATCACTTCAAATTTTAAAAATTCATAGTAATTTTCAAAAAAATATTTTTATCAAACCCGTAGTTGTATCTACTAAGTCGCATTAAATCAAGCACTTGCCCATAAATTTTTGAATTTTTTCTTGAACATTTATCTCAAAAATTCAATTTCAATTTTAAAAAAATCATCATATTTTGCAAAAATATTTTTGAAAAATCCCTAGTTACATGTACTAGCTCCTATTTTGATTCTTGAGGAATCACCTTAAATGTTTGGGAGCTCAGAATCCTTTTTATGCATATTCTAGTTTCTTATTTATATTACATTAGTTTAATATTTTCTACTATTATCTAAGTTATTTTGCTTATGCCACCTAAGTTCCTTGCATCTCTTCCTTCAATATGAAGTACTTGACTTAGTGGAAATCCTATTGAATTTACCTAGATTCCATCAATTTAACCATACACCATGGGAAAACAACTAGATTAGGTTATTGTTATAAATCCTACATATCCATATTACATAATTTTTCATGAAGATAAATCTAATAATGAATAGTATGAAAATAAAAATGATGGTGTACACACTAATGCTCATGCTCCACCACATTGGACTATTGATCCACCTCCACCTATTATTGATAATGAAGTTATCCTCAACAAATATTTGATTTTACAAAGTTTTAGAGAAAGACTCAAGGAATAACCCTAAGATCATACTCTTATCTTGCAATCTATCATGGAAATTAAAAAGGCTAAGCAAGTTGAGTCTTCCATTCCTTCATACCAACCACTTGGAAATGACACTATTAGGGAAACTATGTCTCAACAACCCCATGTAGCAGCCCAACCTACCTCTATGCCACCAATTACAACTAGTATATACTTATCTCCTAATGTGGCATCCCTTGTGAAAGAGACAAGATCTCTTCAATCTAAGGTACAACATCTTAAGCAAGGTACCACTAGACCTACACAAGCTTTGGACTCTTTTGCTCTTCTACATACAACATTGGCATGTCACATTACTTCTACACCCTCTCCAAAAGGTTTTGTTCAACCCAAGATTACTATTTATGATGGAAAGGGTGATCTAGAGACACATTTGAGAGCTTTTCATGTAGCATGCTTGGATTATGTACCAAATGACTAGCTACTTACCAAGTTATTTCCATGGAGTCTAAAGGACTATGCTTTAAAATGGTTCTATAGTCTATAAAATTAGTTGGTCAATGCATTAAATACTTTTTTTGACATGTTCCTAGCACACTTTAGTATCAACATTGGTGTAAGGTTTCATATGCTCAAATTGGTCAACAAAAATAAAGACCAAATGAGCATCTCATAGATTATGTTCTTCGATATAAGACCATATTAGCTAAGATGACTATCCCAATGGTAGATTAGGAGTTATAGGAACTTTTGAGATAAATTCATCTACTATAAATTCATGAATAAATCATGTTCAAAATATTTTCTTCCTTCACTAAATTGTGTCCCACATTAAAGGAAAGAGAAGTCAAACTAATTTTACTGGGAAAACTAAAGTACATTAATACATTAGGGGCAACTAATAAGAGTAACAAAAAAGTCCCATATAATGTAAAGTTAAATGATAATAAGGGGTATAATCAACCTATAGTTAATGTGGCTTTAGAGCCTCCTCATTAATTAGATTTGTCAGCACCCCCTTAGTGTACTTTTTCACATCTTCTAATTCTTCCAGCCAAGGTTTTACAAAACCTTTTGGATTTTAATATCACATCTCTCCCTCTTATTTAGGAAGTTGATCCAATAAATCCTCTTCCAAGGAGATATGATTATTAGGGATTTTGTGACTACCATAGGGCACTAGGCCATACAACAAATAGATGTATCAATTTAAAGCACAAGATACAAGAATTAATAGATTCAAATGTTATTGATCTTGGCACTTTAGTTGAGCCTCCAATAGTAAATAAAACATAAGATAAAGCATTAAAAATATTCTTAGATCCATTTCCATAACATTAAAAATAGGATATAGGGGACACATAAAATGTTCATCTTGCATATCATGCACATCCACCACTAGAAACATATAGGGCACCTTTAGTTGAGTTACATCATTTGAGTAATATGATAAATGTATATAATTCTAGAGTTATAGCTAGAAATTATATCTACTTCTCATAGTTGGATATCATTAAGGATGATTCATATTATCATGCACTCTTTATCATAGTTCACATTCATAATTAGCCTATTTGTAGTGTGTTTATTGACAATGGGTCTAGTATTAACATGTGCACCCTGACACTACTATAGAATTTGGGTTATTTAGAGTACGATATCACTATGATATACATATTTATTAGTGGATTCAGTGGGCATATAAAGATTTTATTGGGTGAGATATTATTTCCACTATAGGTTGGTCCTATACATGTGGCCACACTATTCACTATACTTCCCAATGTAAGAGTTTTTGATATGTTACTTGGTTGCCCACAGATTTAAAAACTTAGATAAATACCATCTATAATTCATAGATGCATGAAATTAATTCATGATAATTAGGTTGTTATTATTGGTGGAGTTTCATATGAGTTACCACTCCCCATTTTAGAGACATTATCTACTTCATATTCACCAATTTTAGTTTCATCACTAGTTTCAATTTTTCCACTAGTTTCAGATTCTCTTCTAGTTTTAGTTCCTATTACACTTTATATTTAGACATAGTTGAGGCATCCATCACTAGTATAGAGGGTTCATACACCTTCATAGCTTATGGATTATAGATAGATTCTAGTTATAGTATTCACACCTAGCGCAATTTCATTGAGATCTCATGCATCTACATATAGAGCACATGTTTAGAGGTCTTATCCTACTTCTATATGGATCCCTAAGATTCCTACAGTTGAATCCACTTTCCAAAGTTATAGAGGAAACACACAGTCAGTTTCTACTTTAGATATTTTCTAAAATTTACAACATATACAACTTTCAAAGCCACAATATGGACATTTTCATCATGCTTCATGATCATGCATGATTCTAATCCTTGATATAGGACACCATGATAGGGAGTCTCACATGAGACTCATCAATTGGTATTATTTATCCTTAGCATTAACTATACATATTTTATTCTACTTGATTTTACATAGTTCAAATATTTAAAAATATAAAAACAATATAACATTTCAAAATCCAAAAACATTCAAAAATGTCAAAACACCAAAAATATTTTGATTATTGCATCATCCATGCTTTAAATTGGTACTACTATGCTATAAATTTCATTTGTTGTTTCATGTTATTGTATGTCAATTTATCTACATTACCATGATTCACTTGCTCTTTCTTGAGTGTGTGTAGTGACATCAAGCTACTTGATTGCTTCACTCTACCCCTTGAGGGGGCATCCTTATTCTACATTTGAGATACACATCGATATGCATACCCACTAAAGGAATCCTTTACATGACTACACCATCCAGGTTTTGTCATTCCTACACTACACACTCTAAGTTATAATGCTAATTTGCATTACTTACTAGATTACATAGATTACTAAATCAACATTTCACTAGTATTTAGCACTTGTATATTTATTAGCATATACCTAGTCTTGTACTAAACATGTCTTGCATACTTTCCCTCTTACTTTGATTAGCTAGATGTGATTGTATCTTATAGTATTTACATGCTTGATCTTCTTGCTTAGAATAGCTTTATATGATTACATTTCTAGTTATTTCTTGTCTCTTGTATGTTATTTAAGACATTTGACAATGTATTTTTATTTTATTCATGTGTTTGTTTTAGGACATTTTCCAATGTCCTTTAATTTTACTCTTATATGTGCCTATGGCCCTTGTGCCAACTTTTGGTGCTCCACTTGTATGTGTATGTGGAATTTTAACATGCCTTGTATTCTTGTTTTCTAGTTTTAGTGACATGTGCCCATGCCCCTTATTTGTATGGCCCCTTGGGTACGCTTGTATGCTTCTTTTTTCTTATTTTATATGCTTGTTACTTGATTGTTTATTAATTTTTTCAATGCCATGATCCATATCATGAATTTTCCTATTTTCTTGGATGCCATGATAGACATCATGCTCCATCACTCCAGCTAACAACTAAAAAAATAAAAACTAATTTTTTTAATTATAGTTTAGTATATTTTACATGTTATTACATTCTTATATTTATCTAGGCATACCCCTATTATTTTAACAATCTCTTCAATCAAACCATGTTATATCTTAAGATATCTTGTTGATTATCATTACTATATCATCTATATTTCTAAATTAATAAACATGTAGGGCTTCTTCTTCTAAGGTCATTCATTAAAAGGTACCTATTTCTACCCTCAAAAGAATGATCAATAATTAGGTGTTTTGATATAGAGATTAAAGCTCATAATTGGTCAAAAAATCTAAGTTTATAACCACAATAGTAATGAGTCATCAAACCACTTAGAGAAGACTAGGTAAATAGTCAATATTCTATAAAAAATATTAGTTTTAGCCTAGGACAACAATACTAAGGGTAGACTATAGTGACAAATACTAGTGTGTCTATTTTAAATGATCTTATCCAAACACCTAAAAACTAGGTTTTTTAGATGCAAGAAGAATGATAGGTTCAACTATAGTTTTTGCACAATTAGACTAGTTTAGATTAGTAATTTTTAGTGTAGTTTTCTTAGAGAATCTAGACATTGGGGGAATCATGCGCAACATGATTGTCCTCACTTCTAGTTTTAGATATGATAGTTGATATAATTTATAAATAAAAATCCATGTTTCAAACACTAGTGATTAGGGGTAAATTGCACAACACTTTTATTTCTTTTCTTTCATTTTTTAGCATTACCCAAGCATTCTCAGTAGTTACATACTTTATTCCATCTTTAGGTGGTTTGCATCATTTTAGAGTGGCTTTTATACAAGCCTAACCTCCATATTCCTAAGTACATGAGTTCTCAAGTGTCATAAACATAAGCCAGATTTTAAGTTTTGGAGTGTCTTTCATACAAGCCTAATTTCCATATTTTCCAATTTGGTCAACATTGGCCTAGTTTCTAGCACATATTCAGATATCCATGCCACATTGTTAGATTTATAGAACATTCAGGGGCTTAGGAGCCATCTCATATGACATACTTATTCATACTAGTATTAATTTATAGCTTCGCTTCATGGGGAAACAATGGAGCCAAAGGGACATCCTTTATATTCTTGAGCCACCTATTTAGAGGGATTAAACACATAGTCTAGACATTAATTATCACATTCATGATCATCTAGCTTCACCTAGTAGGTAATGATGGAGCCAAAGGGTTATTTTTTGCATTCTTGAGTCACTTTTAGGGGGATTGAGCACTCATCTCTATTCATGATATAACTTTTGGTACAACATCATTCAACACATCCAACATTACTTAGCCATACTCAGTATCATAATAGGTTTTGCATTGGTTCACATACCTAATGAGGTGTATTCATTCCTTTCTTTTATTCTCTCTTACACATCTTTATATGTTATTATTTTATAGTGCATATGATAAGAAATGATCTACTCTTTGTTTTCCTTTCAAATATTCACACTTACACAACATGTTGTCTATGAACTATCTAGCATTACTCAACATCATAAGCTTCATGGGCTTCACCTTTACATGTAAGTTTTAGTACACTTTCTATTTTCCTTTATCCTAGTATTTCACTTTGTTACATCACTAGAATAAAAGGGGGGGATGTAGTAATAAAATGCAAAAATTAGTATCTTGAGAATGGATAATGATACTCAATCCTTAAGTCCCTCTTTGTTTCTCTCATGACCCTCTTAATCTTACTTTCACTGATTCCCAATCATCCATGGCCTTCCAAACTTGACCCCAACTAAGCTAGGACTCTCTCTTCATGATAAATCCATCCCCCTTGGTCTCCTCTACTCAAGATAATAGATCCAAAGTTGGACTATAGCACTGGACCCTAGGGTTTTCCATTTTTATCTATCCTATTCAATCACATTTTGAGCCTAGGTAATCATTTTCCCCTGATTCCTCTAATTTATTATGTTAGCCTAGTCTGGTTTCATCTAACGCATGACTAATAGATCCCTATAAAATTCCATATAAAGATCATTTGGAAATTATTGGAAAACATCATTCAAGAAAACTAGAATAAAATAAATTCCACTCAATTAATCTTCTATATTCTATACATATATCCAACCTATACACTTTCAAGCTAATTCAAGTCTTTAGACTAGTCCATAATAATCTCAAGCATACCTAGTTTTAGCATTTCTTGCATTTCATTCACTATTTCATTAAGAAATATTAAATAAATAAATCAATATGGATTTATCCCTCTTTGAAGTATTGGTATGTAAGTAATGGGTCCACACATGGGGTGTGAAACACATCTAGTGCATCTTACACACACTAACCCCTTTTCCCCATCTATCAAAGTTTCTTTCAATTGCCTAGAAGATACAAGTACATGAATAATTATCTTTACAAGAAGTTTTGTTGACAATGATGACCTAAAAATTGGTATATAGGATCACAATGAGTAGGCAAATGGAACTCATAAATCTTAGATCTTGAGGACAACAATGTTGATAAAGGACTACATCACCAGAGCCCAAGGTGTTTAGTTTTAATGCTCCTATCCAATCAAGAAAAGAAGATCAAGAATCTATTTGTGATAGTTTCCTAGTCTTGAATAAAAATTTATATACCCTATCTCAATTGAAATAATCCATAATAAGCTAAGTTTAATTTTATCTCTCTCACTACTATTTTTAGAAAAGCTCTAATTGTAATTGAATTTCACAAATCAATGTCTTTATTTAGGAATAGTATTTAATATTTTATCCTACTCAGACTTGTTTATTAAATATGAATAAAACTCCATTGTTACCAAAAATAAAAAATCACTTAATTTTATATGAAATTCCATTAAGAATCAAACCCTTACATACATAGATAATTTAGTATATAAGCTAACAACTATGTTTCAAGTTTCAATGCCATATCTTATGCTCATGAAAAAATATCCTCCTCCTCATGTCCATGATGGAGATATCTACTTTTCATCTAACCACTTCCATGCCATCACTCCTCCATGAGATGAAGTAGATTATATTATTTTTACTAATTCCCATAATCAACCTATTCACATCTCTCTCTTATAGGGTGTGTGCCTACATGTTCAATTAGAAACAACTATGGTATCCACTTTTGAGACTTTAAGGGATCAAATTATTATTACGATAAAGATAATATCAAAATTATAGAATAAAAATCATTTACTAAGTGAAAAGGTCACATTATTTTCAAATTAGATTACATGTATAGTCTTTAAAATATTCTAGTGTAAACCATGTATATGGATCTACATGTATAAAAGTTGTGCCTAATATTATTTCATATCCAATTCATAAATCACAACACAATCCATATTTTATAAGTGATTCATGAATATTATAAGGATCCAATAATATTTCATGTGAGATACTAAGGTAATTTATCAAATCTAATTTCATCAACCTACCTCCCCTACACCCACTGAGGAGATCTAACTATTATTGTGCATATCATAAAATGCATAGACATCACAGTGATTCATGGTTACAATTCAAAATGAAAATAAATTAGATATTAGATAAAAATGAATTAAACAATGATACATCATATAAATAAAATATAATGACACAAATAAAAATTCAAAAAGGGCTAGAATTATGAATAGTATAAAAGTGATTACCAAAGCATAACTCATAACAAAAAAATGTTTAGAAAGTAAAATTAAATCTATAAATAGTACAACTAACATAGAAAAAGAAATTAAAAGATGAAAATATAGCTCTCCAAAATTAGGCTCGATTTTTAAAATAGTATGGGTTTGGTCAAAAATATCTACAACAATCTAAGTATCATGGTCAATGTTTTAGTAATTAGGCCCAAGACATCACTTCTCCCATTATAGTAGTTGATAATGCTGGTTAACAAGGTTTGTAATTTATTGAACATCCTAAGGGACATCATTCATATATATATTTTATCAAGGAAAAATATCTATATGCATATTAAATGTTATATAAAGAGAAAGAACTTAAGTTATAGAGTTAAAATCATGCTAAGACAATAAGCATTATCACAAGAGGCTTTCTAGAAAAAGACCATCCAAAGCACCATACACCTAAAATAATCACCATTTTTAATGGAAAAATCACAATAAATATTTCAAATTAAAATTCAAAAATGTCAACTCCAAAGTATAATCTAATTCCCTATGTTCATCCAAATACAAGAGAAGTCAACACTAGCATTCTAGGTTATTATGATTATTATGATTTCGATGACGAACAATATACATATTCATACTACAACACCATTAAAATATAACATAGTAATCAAAATACATGATCTATTACCATTCCTATTTTTGACATAGGCTAGATTGATAATGAGTCTCCCATGAGATTCATCAATTAGTATTGTTCCTCCCTTATTATATAATACTTTCCTTATTTCTTGTTCCTTGTATATACTATCATTTGCATGTTGTTTGTACATATATTATATTTATAAAATACAAAAAAATATAATATGTCAAAATTAAAAAATAAATTAAAATATTTATTCAAAACCATAAATTATATATTGTATGCATTTTTATGTGTACATCTCTTATATTTATCAAACACTACATATGTTAGATATCTTAATGAAAGTAGGCTATATCATATCATATATGATCCATTTGTTATTTTTTAGTGATTTTACATTTATTAAAAGACTTAGGTCCACTACAATGATCCATATTTTTTATTATCATATAGATAGATACACATGTTCTTCATTTGAAACATTCACCAATTCAAGGGTACCCTATACATAGCTTTGATTACCAATTTATATTTTTCTAAAATATACATCAAAAATTTGACATTGTCATATATTGATATTGATATTGAAACACCTACTCTATATTTTTTATTGAATATAACTACTTTAGATGTAGTATATGTACATATTAGCTCTTGCACATATTTTTATTACATGTTCATGCATATTTTCATTTATAGCTTTTCTAATCTAGACTTGATTATCTATATGTTTATTATATTTTAGGGAATTTGAGTATTCCATTTCGATTTGGATTTATACCACTTATTTTCATTGTATGTATGCTTTGGACATGTGCCCATGCCCTTGTGCATGTCTTCTTATTTATGTATGTGGACATTTAAACATGTCCTTCTATGTGTCTCTAAGATAACTCTATTTTTGTTTACATATGTGGACATTTGAACATGTCATTTTATGTTTTTATTTCTCATATTTATTTACATGTGCCCATGTCCCTTGTATTATGGCACCTTGGCCTACTTTGCATGCCTCATGTGTGTTGTATGTATGTTTTCTTGTATGCATCGTGGCCATGACCCTCTTTTCATGCTTTTGCACACTCTAGTTTTAGATGCCATGAGGGACCTCATGTATATCAATTTCCTAAATGTGTGTCATTATGGGCATCATGTCCCATCCCCCTAGCTAGATACTCTATTATTACTTAGATTTATTGTTAATTTACATTATTATATATATCTTTATATCCTTGTTATTTCTAGAATGAACATACATAGCACATTACAAACTTATGATCATATTACATTACATTATAATTTAATGTATTCACATCATATTGGTTTATTATGTAGATATAATATATGATTTAGCTAACACACAATTTGTAGAGATTTTATTTTTAAAGATAGGTTTTACAAGAGTTCAAAAACTCCCCTCAAAAAAGGGGAAATTCACAGGGGTTTTTCATAGAGATTGGGTTATTAGAATGTACTCACAATATAATTTTAAACACACGGGATTAGATTATAAAAATAAAACTTAGGAAAACATAGTGGGAATTAATGACATAAAGATCAATTATAATTACACATAAATTATAACAGTCAAAATTATCACCCAAATTAGGACACTAACACCACATGGCACTACTATCCAATATATGGTGCTACTATCTAGTAGCCTTAATTTCAAAAAAAATATAGATTGGTTAGAAATTTATAACAAGTACAGTCTAGATTTACATAGGTTTAGTTATATATTCACCAATTTTTCTCAATTTAAATAAAATTCATACAAATTTTATTAGATTGGGGGCATCATATGTGAGATTATCATTCCCATTTTTAGTTCATATACTCATAAACAGATAATTAAAACTCAATCCATAATACATATGCTCAAATATAAGATTTGGGGGTATGTGCATGGCACATTGTTTTTGTATTGTCACTTATACACAGGTTGATCAAATGAAATGACAAAATCCATGTCATTCTCTACACTTTACACGTCATACACCATGTTTTATGGTACAGATTATATTCATTCCTTACTCCATTTGCATTGGTTGGAATTCTTGAGTGGCCCATATCCACCTAATATACTTGAGTGGCCATAGAGATGACATCTCTAGATAGACATCTCAAGTTATACATTTCTATTTAAATTATGGAGTTTTAATTTTAGATTCATCTAATACATATGTGTAGGCAATGATGAATTCATAGTCTACTTGAGTTCTTGATCCACCAACATGATAGGGTTGGACATGCAATCAATCCAATCTATGTTATAAATAGTTTATAATCCACTAAGCAAGGGTGGCAAATAATGGAATAAAAAATGGATTGACTTCTTGAGCCACCCACACATAAGGATTGAGAAATCCATCAAATTAGTCCAAATTGATCATTATATACACATATAAGTTGTCACCAATTTCATATATTAATTCATGTACCTAGTGAGGTGTATTTGCTCCTTTCCTCTCTCTTATCCCTTTACTTAGGTTTGCTCAATTTTACTTCTTTACTCAGTTCTATCTTTAATTTTGATATCACTTAATTAAGGACTAATCTATGAATATTTCACTTACAAGACATGTAATGGATCATGTTCCATATACTTATATATAGATTCATGGGATTTGCCTCTTAGGTAAGTCTAGGTATGCATATTTTTCCTTTACCTTAGTCATTTCACTTTTCTACATTTCTAAAATAATAGGGGGAAAATGTAATGACCTAAAAATGACACTTGAGTGCTATTAGTGCTAGTTTAGACCACCCATCCCTAGCTTGTCTGTAGACCTATCTTAGGCCCTATTTTCATATGCACCTAGCCTTTGTATTGGTCACAAACATCCATAAACATATTTTAAGTAGTTTTAGACCCTTATTCTAACATCCTAGCCCTTCATGACTCAAGTTATGCCACCTAGACACTATCACCATAATAGGGATAATAACACCAAATGGTGTTAGTATCCCAGTTTTGGTCATACTATCTTTTCCCTTATTTTTACATAAATATATATCTTCTCAAATCTTAGATCTCCTAGAGTGTACCTAGAAATCTTTTATCAATCATAAATCAGTAGAACAATATATATACATGACTTTTATCCCTTTAACCACTAAATGTAAATCATATGTAAATTATAGATATGAACTTAGAATAAGTTGTGCACAATTAAGGTTATCAATCTTTATTCTACTCTACTTTTGCATTCAACCATCTACATCATTCCTAATCTCAAATTACTTAGATTTATAGTCTTAATCACATTTAAAGCACTTATGTCTATAATATCACTAGATTCACTTGAAATTATACCATCACTTAGGTGGGGAAAACTACATCAAGATTGATCCATATTCAGAGTATTAGTATGTAGGCAACTCATATCAAATTAGGGTGTTGAGGATGTCTAGCCTACCCCACAAACACTCTTTACTACTTGTATCAAATAGATTCCATAGAAACATAGAATATTAGGGTTTGATAATAAAATTAGTCAAAACATATCATTTATAAGATTCCATAAATTATTCCTATAGGAATAGGCTTGATAAACCTAGACACAACTGCACCCAAAAGCTTAGAATAGTTTTGCACATAGCACACTACCACCAAAATAGGGATATTAGCACCACATGGTGCTACTATCTAATTATGGAGCTACTATACATGATGGGTTTTAAAACCTAGATCCTATTTATAATAGTCAAACTAGTCTTTACCTTAATTTTCATCCTCTAGATCATCCATCATAGTCACTTTCTAGCTAAGTTTTCATTTGTATTATTTATTACTATTTTTAGAAAGGTCAAATTTAGTCAATTCTATAAAAAATTATTAGTTGTATTTATTCATATTTATATCCTAATTTATTATACTCATCCATTTAAAAATATAGGATTTACATTCATCTAAGTCCTAAAATGTTAAAATAGTATGTAATCTTGACATCAAAATTATATACAATTACCATGGGTTGCACTTGGGTCTTGTTTGCCATGAAAAATACATGAGGTGATGGTTATAGCATGGGTTTTTTGATTTTTTACCATGAGTATCATGATTGGATATTCAAATTAATAATTTTATCCACCAATATGTCACATACCAACCAACTATTGATGTATGCACCAATGAGTAGTCTTAGTTGTATCTTATGTTTTGGGATACATTCCACTCATGACCTCATATTATATCTGGTGTAGGTGCATTATTTAGTTACCTTAGCTCATACTCATTCAATATATTATTGATCATGTGAATAATTCCCTTATAACACATGATATTTATATTATTAGAAATATCATTACCCTGATCTTCATGTATTTAGAGTTCCATTTGAGCCTTATCCTCTAACTATTGGTAAATTTGAATATCTATTAGAAGATCTTAATCACCTCCATATCCTCACCCAACACCTTATCTTTTTACAAACCATTTGAACAAGGGCTCATGGGGGGTTCAAGGTTGGCCATTATACCTTTAGATATTCTTGGCTCACCCCCTACCCAAAACATTTGTTAGAGAGCCTTTATAGGGTGTGTAGCTAGTCCATTACAACTCATCAAGTGCAACTTTGGGGGTTTTTATTGGCTTTAAAAACCCATTGGTTTGAGTTGTGTGCATATATTATCATTCGTAAACCCTTATTAGCTTAACCTTGTGCATGATATTTTCATATAAGTCTAAACATTACTCAACCTTATATGGGCTATGGTAATACCCATAAGTAGGATATTGAGACCAGTCCTTTTGGTAGTGGTCTAATGACCCACACATACAATAAGATCACTATTGGAATATTCCTCCTATACATCCTCTATCATGGCCTCTATAACCATGATGTTTCCCATAGTTAACATAACATATATAGGACCATCCATCCAAAGAACATTACACCAAGGTATGTTTCCCATCATAAACTTGGTTTAAAGGTCCTTGGATGGATGGTCTAGTAGTGTCCTATCACACACCTCACTCTCATGTCTTGTGGAGTTCATTTATACTCTACATTATTTAGTTTTATGGGTGGATGTATCATAAATATTAAAATATAGGACAAGTTTTGATATATCATTCATTATAGAAGAGGGTAATTTCATATGTCATGGACCTTATGGAAAATATCACATGAGGCCAATATGGCACATACATTACAACTTGGTAAATTTCTCTTATTATGTTCTTCCACCTCATAGTTTGTGCACCATATCCTAGTTCATGTTTCATGCACGTTGTTGGCTTTAAACTTCTATAACTATGATTTTATTAATCTAATATATGCCTCCATGAATTGGATGACTCTTGTATCTATGATCCTAATAACCTTAGATCTAAATGTTTCCTCTAGTGCCTCTCTTGATTTGATGAATGTCTTGATGGTTAAAGTGCATTGAAAGGGTACCAATATACCTCTAAAAAACCATTGGGTATGTTTCACTAGGTGACTCTCATAAGAGATCTTGGACACTAGGGTTTTAATCTAGCATCATATACTTAAATTCTCTCCATTAATTCCTACTTAATTGCCTTGACTATAATAATGATATATTGATCAAATTTTGGAATGTTAAACTCATTTAGTAACATTATTTTTAAGAGGTCATAGTCCACAACCATCTAGTTCAAAACCAAAATTTGATATTAGGTATGTGCATGATCTAGTAGAGTGGTGGAAAATTGACTTGTTTTACACTCTAATAAAGTCACTACCTTTATGCACCAGATGAACTCATAATTATGAACATAATTAATGGAACTATCAACCCCATGATAGGTAATTCTAAAGAAATACCATAATAGATCTAATGTGGGATAGGCATAGGTGTGCATAGTAATTATAGGGATTATGTTATCATAACAATGACTAAAGTTATGCTTAAGCCTTGAATTTAGTATACTAGTGGCACAATTACACCATCTCCTATAGTAGGTTACACCACTACTCCACTAACCACTTGGATGTATTTTTTAGCCATGAATGGTCCCCTAATTCATACTAATCCATTATGTTTCTAATTACTTATCTGAGTAGATATAGACTTTTTCATTAGGGGCATGGCATACTACATTATTCCCACATATTGTACTAGTTGGGTGACTTCTAGTTCAAGTGGTGGGTAAGGGATGAATTTTTGTAGTAGGCTTCCTTCCTCACGTGTAATAAATCCTCATATACCACCTAAATCTATGGTGTCTTAGTTATCATCTTCTAATTTTAAGATAAATGCATGAGCATGTGATTTAACTAGAGGGTAATTAGGAATGAATTCATAAGTATCCTCCCATACTTCTTTAAAATATTCAATTTATTCCTTTAGAATTTTATTTAACTCTATGGAACATACTTCTTTATAAATGGAGTGCACATCCTCTACATGATAGTCCTCATTTTATTCCCATTGTACATGCATCCTTAAAACATTTACTAATTCAAACTCCCACTTTCCATATGTTCCTTTTCAACCATAAACTTATGCCAAGTCTCATTATACTTACATATTTTGAGATCACACTCATGTAGTTTCTCCTTGTTAAAGTATCCCTTACTATATCTTAAAAACTATGCCCATTCCAAATTTTACCCTATACACTTATCATAAAAATATGAACTCAACAAAAAAATTATAGGTTATATTTATCACCACCACTAATCATTGTATCAAAAATTTGACCTATCTTCATAAAAAAACCAAAATATTGGGTCTAGTTTTGGTTAATCATATGCCAATTCTAGTGTATGCATCATATAAGATATAAAAGATTAACCTTCTCATGCTAAAATATCATCTAATGGAACCTTTCATGATCACTCAAAGTATAAAGATGGGAACTTAGGTAGTTCAAGGGTAGCTATGTGTAATGGTGTTAAGTGCATTTCCTCATATACTGCTACTCACATGTGTTGGTGTCTATAGTGCACTTGGTACTATTTACTTAAACCATGGTGATAAACAAGCATAGATACACAAAACTTAAAAAATCAATACTCTTTTCAAATGTTAAACTTTTCCTTAGAGAAATCATCAATTAATTTAGAAATAATATAATCATAAAATAATATCAATTATATAATATTCATAGCCATAAATAACAATATCTGAAACAATAGTAATTTTGATTATATAATAGATCAAGTATACAAGGCTCTCATGATTCTTACAATGTTATAGGGTATTATTATTACTCATAAATCTACTTAATATTATTTTTTTATAATTTTTCTAAGGCATTGAATATGTTAACAACTAATAACAATTAGTAATATCAACAACTAAATTGGCTAACCCTTTTCTCTCTTAATATTATTCCTTTTATAGGCTTATACATGCCCATGTGTTTCACTTTGTGTCTTAAATTCTGTTTCTTAGCATTTATTAAAATGGATGTCCACATGGTAGTTATTTATATGGCATACTCAATCCATCTATCTCACCCTTTTTTCACTTCTTAACTACCTGTTAGGGTTAGTTGTCAGTCATAACATTCATCATATATCCCCATGATCCTTGATTTAGTTTATGGATTCATGCAATAATTTTTGTATCCTAATAGTTTTTCATTTGTGTATGTGGAATTAATCTTTATTAGTTCATGTCATTCTTATTATCTCTATCTACTCATGTGAGTAATTTTATGTTGAATTAGTTGGTGCACACCATGATCTCTAGTTGTCTCTGTCAAAAGTATGTTAAGCTTTACTTAACGTACTTAGCCTTAGACTTTGACTTTACCTTTTTCATGCATTCATGGGATTGATTATGGTCATTGGAGAAAACTCATTGGTAAATATTATACTTCAAACCTGATAACTATACTACAAAAACATCTCTAAAATTTTAGTTTAGTCCACTTGTAATACATTGGTTCTACTAGATTTAGTCAATAATGATAATTGATACCGATTTGATATTATTGGTACAAACTGACTCCTACAAATTATTATTTTTCAAAATAAAATATCACCTTAGGGTTGGTCCATTTTTTTAGTGTGTTGGTGGTGTGATAAATTACATAATTGGAATAATATATAAATAAATCAAAGTCTCTTTAAAAGTGGGACTAGGCACTTATTTGATATACATATATACACTATTACACATTAAGAAAATATACCCTATTATTCCCAAATTGTAAACTTATCACTAGAAGTAATAATAAGAAAATTTTGAAAGACATTAAAGCCAAGTTAAATAAAAAATTATCAATTATAAAAGCTAAATCATCAATTACATACATATAGAAAAGGAACACAATTGAAAAACAATACTTGGTGGGAGAACTATATGTGGTTTGATTTATCTCATCAGAGTATCAAATATGTAATAAGTGATTAATAATCAAACATGGGTGATTGCATCCATCTTAGGTGATTAAAATTTATATATTATTATAGGATTTTAGGCCTCACAAGTACACTTAGGGTTTCAAGGCAAAGAAGTGAAATTTATAGAGCTACACACATCATCAAGAACATTAGGATCATAAATAAAAAACATATTGAGATAGGCATAGGCAACTACATAGTCATAAATACTCAATTAGTTATAGGTTAGTAATGACCATTGCATGTTAGTATCAACGTATGACACTAACCCAATCTAATAAAATAAACACTACACATACAAATAATTATTTCCTAAACTAAACAAACAATATGCCTATTTTATCTTTATTTCCACTTATAGAATATAGTCATAATTAGGTAATCACCTATAAAACCTAAGTAATCATTTCTTTATTGTACTTAATATATTGATCATATGCCATTTATCAAGTTAGTATAATTAATCTCAATATTTACATTTAGATATATGTTGGAAAATCATATCTTAATATTTGAATTATTATACAGGTTTATATCTTGATTATATTAAGTAATTCATATGAATAAAAGTTAGGGTAAAACATATTGGTGAACCTGTACACATTGATCACACCATCCTTCCAAGGTTTTATATTTTAGTCTTAGGGTTTAAAATATTCATTTCATATTTCCATATTCAAAAAATCATTTTAATATTTTTTGTCATGGGTTTCATTATCTATTTTTTTGATTTACATACACAAAGAGTATTTTCACCTTTGACCCTAAATATTGATTATGGTTTCATCCTTATGATGCATTTTATTTTATTAATATATATTTTCAAACCTAATTCCTAATCGTTTATACTCCCTTTGATTCTAGGGGTCATTCTTCCACTTGTGATCATCGATATTATAAGGTTTTGTATTATTTTTATACCTAAATATCCTTGAAACCCTAACCATTTTCTAGTGGATTAATATACTATGCTTCCTACCTTTCTTCAAGTTGATTATAACTAATTTCCATATAAGGAGGCCCATGCTATCATTATCCAAAGAGTTAATATGACCTTTCCTATTTAAAATAATAGATGTCATTTGAATGTTCCCCCTCATCCCAAACCACCTAACATAAACCCTCTTGATGGCCTTTATATGCATATTTAATCAGAAGTACCTTAGGCTTGTGATAATGAATCCCTTTAAGATAAAATAATAACTATAATAATGTACATAGAGAATTTTATAAAATATATATATAGATATATATATATATATATATATATATATATATATATATTTCAATTTGAAGATCACATCACTTTAAAATTAGATCATATATAAAAAAACTTAGAATATACTAGTATCAGTTATATATCTGCATCCCTGTCTAAATAATTTGTGCCTCTAAAGACTTATTATAAGGATTAGACATTGATTAAGACCATAATTATCCCTTATATTTATTATTAAACTTTCTTAATGTATTTTTATATTGCTATTAACTCCATTCTATACTACAATATGCATCATGATAAATGCACATATTATATGAGTAATGTATATGCATATTATTTTAGTTAAAATTAGTTATCTTTATATAAATTAGTATAATTTAATGTATTTAATATTTATGGTGTTACTAATATAAATTAAATTATTTATTTTAAACTTATTTCAAGGTGTCTTATACCCTCTAATATTAAGGAGAGATACATTTGACTTGATGCCAACTTAGTGGCTACATGAATTTCAAACTAAAATGGACTAATTTGGAAATTTAAAAAAAACCCATCAAAGACATTCCTAATTTTAAATATGATTACATATTTGGATTCCACTTGAAAATTTATATTATTAAAAAAATTACATATTGTTTAAATTTTGTATGAAAAATTTATGGATCCTGGAAGAAACCTATGGAAATTATTGTTCCAACATGTACCATCTATTGTGGAAATCCATAAAAAATATTATGTGAACCCATACCAATAGTTGTATGTAGTTTTTTGAGAGTTGTGACTATTTTTCATGTTATAAACACTTATAAATAACTTTTAATTAAGGTGGAAAATAATTTTAATGGTTTGGAGGATGTTTTAATCACTTGAAACTACTTCATTCCATTTATTTCTTACATTTATATTTCCTGCAAGGTTGTTGCAACAATGGAAAAACTAAATTTCATTTTATAATTTTTTTTGTAACATCATATATTATCTATGGTATCTTAGTGTGGTTTTTTATATTATTTTTATAACCATATATCATAGTTATAACCTTTATATTATATATATATATATTAATAATACCTTGCCTCCTCTATTTAAGAGAGAAGTTGCAAGTTAGCAGAGATAAATAAAAGTTATTAATGAGTATTGAATTGGCAGATAGATAATATATAATTTAGTACTATCATAAAATTTAGATCATATTATAATGCATCTGTATAAAATACATTTTTATGAATAAATATTTACTTTTCTTAATCTTATCTTAGGCAAGGAGGGGATTTAACTTGCACATATTTAGTAGTCTGGTTTCCCCATCCACTAGATAATTTATTTATATTGTATGTGCATTCTAATTTATTTAATTCCTATAATTTTTACATTGCCATTTTGTTTATGTATTTCAATTTATGTGTGTTCTTTCGATATCATGTGGGAAGCTTCCAAAAACAAACATTCATATCCCAGTTCCAAACATAAATATATATTTAAAATTTTATAGTTTACTTTCATGTACTTTCCTTTAAAAAAAATTAATTTTATTAAATTTAAATTTTATAAGTGTTTTTCCTTACAAACAACATTTAATCACCTCAATCTTTTAAAGAAACTATTCTTACATATATAGTACCAACATCTTGCTAAAGTACATGCACCTTGGGTTGATAATTAATAATAGTAGCATAATCAATAAACTAAGAGGTTTCCTCATGGGGTACCTCTATTGTGTTGTACATGAGTCATAAATTTAATTTGGGAGTTGATTTTTCTCAAAATTTTGGCACCGTTTCCAAGGATAGGTGTCAACCATTAGTGTCCTAGGACGTTGAGATAGATTATTTACTTTCCTAGATTAATATTCCATGCTTTGTTAGTTTAAAATTTCATGATTTCATAGTTAAAAATTCAGAATTTTATAGAATAATATTTCATTCTTTCTATAAAAAAATGATTTATTTCTAGTTAAAATTTTAATTCCTTCATTTGGATTTAGTAAAAATGAAAAATCCCATTTGAAGCTAACCTTATGTAGGGTAGGACATAAAAATTACAAGGAAGGTTGAGTGATTGAATGAAGGGTGAGAAGGATAACTTGTTTATATTTTTCCAAAGGAATACCTTAAAGGATAAAAATATTTTAAGGAACCCACAAATTTTAAATTTCCCATCAACATCCCCACATATGCTATACCTATGAAGAACATTCACACTTCTGTATTATCTAATTTCAAGGTTATGGTGAGTAAGGACCATGATATATTTATTTTTGAGTTTTACATCCTATTTAAAATTAATTAATAAAATTAAGATGAAAAAAGGTACAAAATATTTCTATCCACTCTTAAAGATTCAACTCTCTAATGGTTCATGAGTATGGTAAGTAATATAATTATTAACTCGGAGGACATTCAGAAAATATTCCTTTTCAAATATGAGGACTAATAAAAAGTAAAGGATTCCATAAGAGATAACATTTTTTTTATGTTTCAAAATGAATATGAGATACTATAATACTACATGGAAAAATTATTTTTTATCTTACAAATATTTAAGAAAAACAATCTAGATAAAGAGACTATTAAGTTGATATTTATGAAGGGCATAATGAAAGAACGATTAGAACCCTTACATGACATGATAATATGATATTTACATAAATTATAATTTAAATATATCATCCTTATATGTATAAAATTCTCAAGGTCTATCATGAATAAGACATGCAAAAAAGGAACTTCTCTAATTATGGACTCTCACATTTGGAAGTCGATAACTTGATGCAGGATATGAAAAAGGACATCATAAATAATTTGGATACCCAAATAAGAAATTTTCATACAAAAAATAGGAAAGTATATGTATAACAATATTTGGTTTAATATTTCCCATATTTTTGTAGAAGTAAATCATATTGTAAATGTCATACTGCTCATGTAAAGATGGTCAATTTGTAGTAGTTTCAAAACCAACCATGATAACCACAAAATCAATTAATCAATACATCATAATTAATTAAAAAAAAAATGGGAATGAAATAATTCATGGTTAAAACAAAATTTTAGGCTTCAACAAAAAGTTTTGATGCCAAACAATCCCACTCATCTTGGAAATATAGGGTGGTTGAAAAATACATAGTTTGTTATTGTACAACATGAGATGTTAGTTTTGAAGGATATGATCAAATAAATACATTAAAATAAAACCATGTTGAAAGATTAAAATTAAGTGGATGAAAAACTTAAGAATAATATCACTCATGCTCTTGTACATCAGAAAACTACTCATATATAAAGGTCTAAATCTACTAAAGATGAAGGGTCATGTATAACTATGCATGAAAACATGATCAAACATTGATGTAGGATGACTACCTATATAAATAGCTCATGTATCAATGCTTACACCTATTATTTAAAGACAACCCATATCACATAATAATATAATTCCAACATCCACTAATGAATAAAATTGATGTGGAATGTTTTCTATGGGTGAACTGTAGAATGTTTCTCATGAATTAATTTGTTAAAATCAACTTATAGTAGTTGATATGGGTTGAATACAGACTATTTCTCATGCATCAGATGGTAAAAATATTCCTTTATCAATTTATATGGGTTTCATGTAGACTATTTCTCATGCACTTATTGGTAACCAACCTAAAGTAGTTTTTATTTGAAACTTACATGCTAATTTTCATATGTCTACTAAGAAGGAACATGCAACGTTAAAGAAGAAACATGAAGCATTAAAATTTATAACAAACCATACAAATATTTATAAATAAAATAATACATGTATTATTGATCATGCATAGTCTTAATAAAACATGTTATATGATTATTGCTAGCACACATGAGAAATCTATAAAAGATAATGGTGGAGGAAAGCATAAAAATAATTGGATTAAATCATTTTTAGGGCAATTCAGATATAATTCAATTTATAAAAAAATTATTTTTTCATTAAAGATTCTAATGGTTATGAAAAATGGGAAAAGTCATATGGATTCAAGGGCTCCACACTTCAACTCCACCCTATATTGTGACAAGGAGTGTTTCCCCTTAACCTTGTTGGGGGCTACCACCCCCAGACCCCTACTTTAATATTCTAGAACTAAAGAAAAAATTAATAGGGGAGTTGTGTTAATAAAAAGTTAATTTTTCTGAGTTAACCACATATATATATATAATTTAAATGCTCTTATTATTCAAGAAACAATGCTAAAAAATATGTTCTTATTCCTACAAGAATGTTTCAACTACATGTAGATGTTCTTCCCAAAAATAAGCATATGAGCATAAATAAAGATGTGATAGAAATAAGGTATTTTTTACACAACAAAAATAAATTATTTCACCAAATTATAGACAAATATAAGGTTTATCTAACTCCATTAGATACAAATGAGACTCAATAAAAATAAGCTCAAAGAGGACTTTGGACACCAATACAAATAAATTCATTTATGTCTACTGGCTCTTTGTTATTTAATTCTAATTACATTGACCAAAATTGATATAAATTTAATGTTTGGAATTCCATACAAACTCTATCTAGTTTGGAAAATATATCACATATCGAATGGCTGAGGTTTAGAGGCCACTCATGTAAACCTCCACCCTAATACTTTCAATCATAACATGCTAGTTTTTAACAACACCCATAGCCAAAAGGGGTTGTGCTATTATAAATATTCAATAATCCATCCTAACCTTCACCCAAAACATTAAAAGGTAATAATAATTCTCAACCTACACATAACCCAATAACAACCTAGTCAACCCTAATTGTAATAATAAATGATGGCATTCACACCCACTAGATTCTATTGACATCAAAATAATTTTATTAGCACACCCAAATTAATCATAAAAATTAGACCCATAGAAGGATTTTATTGATGCCACAAAAAAATTACATTACCAATAATAAGACAATCTTTGAACTACATCCACTCACTAGTAAGGCTATACCATTTTCAAAATTTTCTTTTTCAAAAATGACCAAATCATACAAAGAAACAAACTAAAACGTGTTAGTTTCTATATTACATTATTTTAGATTTATAAAAACTTTATGAATCCATACATAGGCCATCTAAGAAATATGTTTAAATAATCCCAAACATAAGATATCAAGTTTTCAAATAGTCTAAGCACTTGGAATATTTGTTGATATTTTAATTACATGATTTATTTTAGGATACTAAACCATTAAACCTTTTTTGGATATATAAATACCTAGCTTGATTATCAATTAAATCCTTAAGAGTATCCATAATTGACAAAATAATGGAATAAAAACAAATCCATATCCTTCACCACATCCCTTCTCACTTCTAATTTTTGGAGAAACCATCCATCAAACTTGAGGGGGTAGTAAAATATTTTATAAAAATAATGGAATTATTGGACTAATACATAGCTCGCATGATAATACAAATTAAATCCCAATTTGGGATGAAACCAAAAATTCTTTGAGAGACCTTGTTTTAAAACTTGTCATTTCTTTTTCTCCTAACTATATTTTATGAAACTATGATATTTTTGTGATCATCCTTTGATTTTTATCCATTCAAACCCATTATATATATTATGATTTTTTTTATGATTTAAAGATTATAACTTGATTTATAATATTTATCATGTTTCAACTATAAAAAGTAACCTTGTATGCAATGAAATTAATTCGATGTTTTCACAAAGAATAATATATCAAAAAAATGAGTAAAGATAATAGATCCACAATAATAATTGATAGAAGAGAAAAATGCCTGATAAATATAACTGAGACACTTTGAGGGTACAACCTCCATAAAAATGTAATAAGATAATAATTTTCAATATGATAATCACATACTAGCCACTACCTCCTATATATACTCTAATTATCTATGGTTACTCCATAGGCCAACCTTAATAAGAAAATAGAGAAATGAGACAATATAGTATATTAGGTATGTAAGCTTCAAGTTGGCCACACATATCCCTAGACACAACATAGGTTAATGGTATAACATGCCATCCCACTTCAAAAACATTTTGTCCTCAATGTTGAATTAACACTAGATGTTATTATAAGAAATCTTCATCCTCCCATGTTTCATATTCACAATATAGATTCTTACATTTGATCAAATACTCCTTAATCACTCTAGTTCATAGTTTCTTATTACATATTTGAAGGATATCTATAGAATAATCCTACCTTCCACATCTAATTTATGTAACTCAAATTGAGTAGAAACTCTATGTCTAATTATCTTCTTCAGGAAAGATATATGGAATACTAGATATATACGAGTGGACTAGGGGAATTCTTGTTTGTAGGCTACACTATAAATTTTTTGTAAGATCTAATAAGGGCCATAATACTTAGGAGACAAATTATTATCATTTTTATATTACTTCAGAGACATATAATTATATGGATGTAATTGTACAAATACCCAATCACCTATGTAAAAATTCTACTCACTATGGTGTTGATCCACTTGTTACTTTATTTGATTATGTGCCATGGCCAAATTTTCTCAAAAAATGGGAAGTACTTCTTGTTGATGGTGAATGTCTTCTTCAAAAAATCAAACCTTGGGATGCACCTTTAAGGTTAAATTATTGGATGGAGGGTGATATCCATACCAAGCCAAAACAGGAGACATTTTGGATGAACTATGAACATAAATACTATACCACCATTCAATAAGTGGAAGCCAATGAACCAATTTATCCTATTTTCCAACATGACAATGGAGAACCAATAATAAAAATTTGTTGACTACCTATATTTTTCCATCAAATTTAGGATGATAAGATGATATATGAGCCAATTGGGTACTGAAACATGGAGGCAATTTAGTTCAAAAATTAATAATAAATATGAGATCTTGATCACTTAATATGATATTTTGAGTACCATGTAATTTTTTTTCTATATTGAGAAAATCATAAGATATTATGTAGGAAATAAATGCCTATGATAAGGAATAAAAATGAGCATACTTTTTGAGTTGATCTACAAATACCATGATAATTTAATCACCTAAAAATGGTATTTAGATGCTAAGAGTATTTCTTGAGACAACCTTTTCCTATCTTACCCTTAAACCTTTCCAAAATACTTTATCACACTTTTCCAACCACTTTGTGGACCAAATACATCTTCATTCATCTCAAAAATAGTCCTAGAATAATAATTCTAGATTTAACCCTTTGTTCCCAATAGCTTGCAAGCTAGACACTATCACCATATTAATGACACTAGAGCCACATAGAACTAGTTTCCCCGACTTGGTGATAGTGTCCCTTACCCTAACTATACCAAATGGTTATATTTTGAAATGTATGCCCATACTAAGGGAGGAATAATAACATTTTATTATTCACATAAGATATGGATCATTATAAATATAAGACTGTTAGACCTTTATTTGGTAGATGGAAAATAGATGTAAAAATAGTATTCAAATAAAAAACAAGTTGATCAAAATCAAGGTTATTAATCCTTATTCTACCCTAATTATGCATACTACCATCTAAAACTTCCATAAGCCTATATTTCAAATATTTTCAATCTTAATCACACTTAAGAAATTCAATGCCACTATCATTCTAACATTCACTTATACTTGCACCAAGTATTAGGTGGGAGAACTACATCAGGATTGATCCCTCCTTAGAGTATTGGTATGTAGAAAAATATCGTCATAGTATAGTGTTGAGGATGTCCATCCTATCCTCCTAATAAACACACTTTTTCATCTCACTCTATACTTTAATGGAGGATTATGGTTTTCATACCAAATCAAATATTTCAGGCATAATACAAAGTTCTACATTTCATAGACATAGAAACAAAACCTATAAAAATAGGTGTAGGTGCTTCCAAAAAATAGAAAAAATATTTTAAAGAAGACACTAACATCATTTTGAGGACACTAGATCCATATGGTGCTACTATCTAGGTGGGGGGGCTATTATTTAGTGAATAATTTGACTTAGAGACCCTATTGATGACACTCAAACATGTCTGTAACCAAGTTTTCAACATCTAGATCTTCGAATAAAATTATTTTAAAAATAAATCTATATTTTTACATATTTACTACCATTTTTATAAATTAATATTAATTCAAAATTTATAACAAATAAGTGGTTATTTATTTCATATTATTTCACTAATTTAGACAATTTATCCCTTTAATATAAATTAGGATTTACATAGTAAAACCCTAAAAAGTTAAATTATATAACATTTTTATCCTCAAACTACAATAATGTAGTAATTAATTCCATGGAAACCTCCTCATTAAATTGGGTAGGGATGGATAAAGGTTACAAAAGTCCTAGGGTCTTAATGGTTTCAGTTTTTGTTATTGACATATCATGTATTCATCCATATATTTTTAGACATATCCCTTGAGTCCTTTCCCAAATAAATATTTCTTCATTATATGATATTTTAAAAAAACTATTGAGTGATCTTTTATTAGGGATGCATGAAATTAGTGAAGGATTATGTATTTGAGGAGAGAATTATTACATTAGTATAATATATCTTTATACCATAATGTATTCCCTTCCATGTAAATTTTTTAGATACCCTAAAACCCTATTGTATATTTCAAATCTAATCATGGGTAGCATTGTCATTGCCCCCTTCTAATATTCCTTTCTCTAGAAATTTTGCTTGTTAAATGGTCATTGCACATAACAATTTCTCAACTAGTTTATCTCTTTGAGATAGTGCATTTACCACCAAATTATATTTTCATTTCATATAGATGACTTAAAAATCATATCCTACCATTTTAATTGCCCATTTTTGTAGTTTTTTTATTAAATAATCATTTTTCCAAAAAATATTTGAGGCTATCATGATATGTCTTTACCTAAAAGTGATGACCCATCAAATAAGGTCTCCATTGTTTGTCTACATATAAAATATACATCATCTCTTTATCATATATTAGATTGATCATATTTTTCCCCTTAATTTGGTGATTATGAAAATCAAGTGGTATACCTTATTTCATGAGTACATACCCTATGCCATATCATGATGCATGATATTCCATAACAAAAGTTTTAGAAAATTTAGGAGTAGAAAAAAATAGAGTGGTTCACATAGATGTTTTCAACTATTTGAATTTCTTGGTAACTATGTAAGCCCATTGGAAGGATTAATTATTAAACAAAAATGGGAGTGGGCTACGATGATACCATAATTTCTTATGAACCTACAATAGCAACCAGTCAGCACCAAAAATCCTTAGGGGTAATTGAGGGTTTTGTTAACCTACCACTCCATAATCACTTGAATATTTTTAGGATCAACTTTCACTCCTTCACGTGAAACAAAGTGACCCAAGTAATCCACCTGTCAAACACCCAAATCATATTTTTAAGGTTTGAAAAGAAATTGTTTCATAACTAAGATTACATGTTTCACATGATACAAAATTGTCTTCTCAAATTTTATCTATAAATGAGGATGTCATAAAAAACACTAATACAAATTTTCTCAAAAATGGTCTACAAATAGTATTGATCAAACTCTAAAATGTATATGATGTATTTGTGAGGCCAAAAGGCATCAACATAAATTCATAATCACCTTCATGAGTTATGAAAGCTTTTTAGGTACGTAAATTTTACGAATTCAAATCTAGTGATACCCAGAGTAAAGATATAACTTGGTAAAATAAACAACACCATGTAGTTCATCTAACAAATCATAATTTAATAGAATAGGAAACTTATCTTTGATTATGTACTTATTGAGTAATATGTATTTTGGTAACATCTTCTAAGTGTCAATCTTATTTTTCACCATGACCACTAGGGAAGAATTTTTGCTTTGGTTGTGTTTGATGATTCCTACCTCTGACATCCATTATACTATATTTTCAATTTCACTCTTCTAGGCATAGGAATACCTATAGGGTCTGATGTTGGATGGTGTTTGGGAAGTATTCTAGTGGAATGATCATGTGTTCATGTTGGTGGAATTATTTTTGTTATGTCACCAAAAATAACATAATGGTCATCCTAAACTAGTTATAAATCATGATGGGTAAACTCCTCGGTTGGTTGAACCTCTATGGGAAAAAGCATGCCAAAAATAATTTGGCTCATTTTTGAATAATCCTCATTATCTGATGAGAACTAACTAGTTTTAGATATTTAGATCATAATCCATGTAGTTTAAATGTATTACATTCTAAATGGAAGTGTATGAATAGTTAATAGAAATTCATATCAATAGTGCCCAAAGTGGTGATCCATTGCACTCCTAGAAAAATGTCAGCCCCTCCCATGGGAATAGAAAAAATTAAAAAATATAACAGGTAGTCTCTCATAACAAGATTAATATTTTTCATTTTATAGAATAATTGATTGTACAACCATGTACAATAATTAATTTATTGTTGATGAAGTTGTGTGTTCTATTAGAGTTAATCAAAATAGTCACCTTTCATTTTTTAAGGAAACCCACCACCTTAAGAGTTTGAGAATTACTAATACTTGAAAGTGTATGACATGAAATAATAGGTTTAGAATATATAGATTCATCCTCATGTTCCTAATCAAATTCATCATACTCATTGGTTACTTCAATGTAAAACAACTTATTTTTAGAAAAATGATGTCCTTTACTCCATTTTATATCATAACCAGAACACAAACCTTTTTCACATGTATCCTCAATTTGTTGAGGGGTCAATCTGGTAGGCTAAGGAAATGATGGTGTTGGGAAAGTGAATTCATATAAATTAGTGAAAGGTCTTTATTTTATCATCTCTTTTTCCTCTACTAAGCATGACCTTGGGATGGATTTAGATACTAAATTGGAATTAAACATGTAAAACTCCAATTGGGTGTTGTCTTTGAGGCCACCCAAAAATAGGTCAGTCAAACTTTCCTTAGTAATGTTTGTCACATGTAAGGATATATTCTAAAATTAATGCATATAATCCTTTACAATCCCTATCTAAAATATTTTAACTAGCTATACGAAGTAGTTTTATGAGACATTGTTGTGATAGTGGAGTTGCAGCTCCTCAAAAAATATATATACTAGGAAACCAAGAGAACCTTTTTTTTAGCACACAACCATTAATACCAAATGAACTATTCATGTTATAGATATAGAGATGCCATAACCACCTTCTATGAACATGGTTTCTAATGTAGATCAAATATAATTTCAATTTGAGGGATCTATGTGATTGGAAAATTATCATAAAATATATGCAATTCCACTTTTGGAAACATCAACTTTAAACCAATATTTGTAGTGAGATTATTTGGAGGAAGAGATCTAAATTTGAGTGGTGGAGGGTTATTTTGTAAAGAGTAAACTAAAAAGTTGGAATTTTTTTTAGTTATTTATTGAGATTAATCCCACAATCCATTTAGGTCCCCTCTCATCCCCATGATGTCCCCTTTAATTGAATTTAGATAATCTTTTTGGACCATGCCATGAAACTAAATTTATTGAAACACCTCCAAAATACATGGATCATATGTTCCAAATTCCATGTCATCCTTGTGAGGATTTTTAGGAGTCTCTCTCCCTTTTTGTATTCATGAGTGTAAGGACCATCCATACATAAAACCTATGAGGGTTTCATCACCAAAATAAGTGTATCAATAGATGAGAGCATTATGATTTCCCCACTAAAATACTAACCAATGATTTTTATTATGTAAAAGGTTGGAATTTTTTGGCCTAAAAAGTGTGATAATAGAATATATCATTAAAATCATCTCAAAGAAATGATTCTAAATATTGATAATTTTCACAAGGTTGAAAAAAAGTATAGATTTTTTTTACTATTTATTTTCAAAAAGACCTTTTTAAATAATACTGCAATGATGGAAAAATTAAATTCTTCTCAAATCATAAGTTATGTTTTTTTGATCTTTTAGTTCACATGAGGCACACAACATTAGATCAAAAATAAATTACCACTACATAAACTTTTCC
The DNA here is from genome assembly GCA_037957365.1 of Torreya grandis. Classification (NCBI taxonomy): domain Eukaryota; kingdom Viridiplantae; phylum Streptophyta; class Pinopsida; order Cupressales; family Taxaceae; genus Torreya; species Torreya grandis. The sequence continues at coordinate 482,209 of JARHVA010006330.1, forward strand.
ATGTCAAAGCTCTTATACCATTCGTAATGAAATTACTAAAATGTTCACAAAGTAAAATCAAAGATAATAGAAGAACAACAATAATTTATAAAAGAGTAGAGTTTTTTATAAATATAACTAAGCCAATTTAAGGGGGAAACCTACACAAAAATTTAATAAGATTAGAATTCAGAAAATGATAATCACATAATAGCCACTACCTCCTATATATAATCTAGTTAGACATGGTTACTATGTAGGCCAACCTTTTTAATAACATATAGAAACATGACAAGATAATATAAGATTGTAGAATTTTAGCTATCCTATAGTAGTTCATGTAACAATCGTATACAAACTCATGTAGCATTACTATAGCAACATTGTATAATTTTTGTAGTAGTTCATGTAGCAGTCCTATATTAATTCTTGTAACAACCCTATAGTAATTTCTATATAATTTTAGTTGTTATTGCAACAGTTCCTATATAAACTACTACAAGATAACTTGTAGCTACTAATGTATGAAATCTTGTAAAAAATCCTATATGTTCTTAAAGGCTATTTTTCAAAGGTCTTTTTAAAAATTAAACATGAGGTAATACAAAAACTTGAATATTTTTTTTTTACCACAACTAATGCATACATGAGTTATATATAACATTAATTAGTCATTTCAAGATGAATCCAACATTTTGAATTTAAACTTATACCAAACCATCATTAAATAAAAAATCATTCCTAATTCTAGAAATCATGAGAAATGATTAATATTATATTTTATGAATTCCCATTATTGATTAAAAAAGATATAACCTTATGAGCACAAATCTATTCACTTTCATCTTTCACTTGTATAAAACATATTCAAACTAAATTAATCCATTTTTTTAAGTAATATTAAATTTTACTCATTGAAATATCATCCTAAATATAGGATCCTTGAATCATATTTGGGACATTATTACTCTTAATTATCTCTATCCACATCAATATTACCTTGAATATATTTTATAAAAATGCAGTCCATTTTTGTTGTAATTAAGCTTATTTCCATCTTTTAAAGGAAATTTATCTAGAGCCTTACTGAGAGTAATTATGAACATCATCAACAAGATTGTAAGTAGACTCACATGAGGAATATATGATCAAAAATTTATACATCCCTAAAAAATAAAATAATGACATAATTTACCAAAATCGTAGCACTATTATTTGATTCTAATTTTTATTAGAATAAAGAATTTTAGGTAGACTTTCAAGTCTCATGTCTATACGTGTTGTTTGAGGATTGGATTGCACAATTAATTTTCATATCCTTACTTAAGCCTCTAGAAAATAACCATGATTTTTCCTTGACCTAAAAAAAAGGGAATTTGAACTATGGCATTTGATATATTATGAACAACCTTTTTCTAAATAGAGCTCAATTATATGGTAATCATGAATGAGTTCATTGAATTTATATATTTTATTAATAAATTTTATCCATTATGAAATTCTATGTTCTTGTGCATGTTGGTTTTCCACTCATTTGGTATCTAATACATAAATTTAATCTTAATGTTTACACTATCATATAGTTATTATTACTTAAATAATTCAATTTTTCCATCCCAACTAAGCCTAAACTAGATAATTTTATTATTGATCTTATTTTACAACTGACATATAATGAATCTAGTCTATCAGTGGATGATACACATCTATTTGTGTTTGGAATTCTAATAATTTTGTTGTAGAAATTTTTTATTTACTGAGATATAAAATAACACACACTCATAGTTGTGATAAATGGTGTCATATGGAGAAATACACATGCTCCAATGTACTCTGTCAAGTAGCTTCATATCACTTATATACTATTTACAAAACAAGAATCATGTCGTATGATGGGTCCACTCAAATTAATATATTTCCATTGGAGGACTAAGTATTTATTCATGCTTTCACATACACAAAATTAAAATTTAGTTAAGATGGATCTAGGTTGATGTTAGTTAACAAGATCAAACAATGAATAAATTGATATGCACACTGAAGCTTCAAACTAATTTATAAGATATATAGGCTATGGTATAGCCACTTTCTAACTTTCATCATGTCATCATTTTCTCAAAAAGTCCAACAAATAAAATTAAAAAATAAAATCTCAATAATGAAAACCCTTTGGTGTTGTTGATAGTATTGGTTAAAAAATCAAATTGCTAGCTAACAAAGTAGTGAATAAAGAGCCTTTATTAGAAAGCCAATTTTATGGCTAATTAAGGGGGAAAATTAGAAAATTCAAAAAAAAAATTAAGAAATAAACAAATCTCTCATGTATTTTAAATTTTAAAATTATATCTAATTTTTTGTAGATACAATGCTTATAGTTTTAGTATTCTATTGTATTTGCATATGTCTAAAAAAGCTATTGGTTAACCTACCATTTATATTTTATTTTTGACAATGTTTATACAACACTACCATTATTTCATATAACCAAGACATACATTTTTAGAGATTGTGGGTTCCATGTTCTTTTTTCATGTGTCATATTTGTACATACCTTGATGTAGATTTCTCATATCCATAATAAGGATTAAAATTCATTATCTCACTATGTCTTTATGGTTTTTAATTCACTTGTATAACTTTTACAAGTCCTAAATCTTAATATGTCGTCATTGTTACCTTGTTTTTATTTTAGAGCCACTTCTAACAACTTGTTCATAGATCTTGTTGGATTGAAATTTTCATCTTTCATACTTAGTTTTTGTTCTTTATTAAAATCATAATACTTTCAAAAATACTATTGTCATTGGTTAACATGAACACACTTGGTTGACATTTTAATCATGACTATTATTTGAGTTATTACACTATGTTGATATTGAACATTATACACTTTTATATTTTTAGTACATTGAGATATTTTAGACTAATTTTAATTAATTAATTCAACATTACATTTAATTTATTTAATATATTATTATATTAGGTAGGTACTACTAGTGTATCTTTTTTGTATGGCTACAAGTGTTTCCAAAGTATGAGCTAGGCTGAAAAGTAGAGTAGATTGTGAACTCATGAAAATAAGGTAGACACGTGTGATTTATAGTGAAATGTGAATGAGATATAAGACTAAACCTGACCATTCTTATTGTTTATTTCCAATTTTGTTTATACTATGTATTTCATTATTATGTGTAGTTCACTTTAAATTGTTAGTTGATTAAATTATTTATTATTTGATAGTATTTGTTTATTTATTTATATTTTTAAAGTAATTGGGTAGGTCATGGGTCAATAATAATGTTGTTCTGACATTGATTAGCTAATAGAAGTAAGTACATGTGATTGAGTTCTAGTTGCATGTATAAAATTGCATAGGTGTTAGAGGTATTTTAGACCTTTAAATGTTTCTAAAGTGCATTCAATTATAGTCCTTAGTCATTGAGACTAGAACATGGAGAAAGGGACCATAAGATATGGCCATGGTATTTTATTATGTATTAGAATAAAAAATAACCTTAATTAATTAAGACTAGGTCAATGAAATTTGATAACATTAGGGTTATGAGGCACATGTTTCATTACCATGGTAACTATGTGGTCAGTTTGACTTGTTTTGGAACACAAACCATTGATAGGGTTCAGTTACAAATGTTTATTGAAGGACTTGATAATTTATGGTTTTGGTTGCATGTAAATCATGCATATTTACATGGCACTGAGTTTAGTTTACATGAAGGATGATGAGGGTTGTAGAATCATTGACTTGCATCTAGAATAATTGATAGCTAGAAGTTATGCCATATACATTGAAAGTTATGTTCAATATAAAGGGAAGACTTTTCATAGTTATAATTATGGATGGGTATGGATGTAAATCAATTAAAAAAAATTATTTTGTTCATTTGTAGTTGGGAAATAAAAAGGAAGGATGATATAATAAAATAGCTATAGTCAATAGATAGATTTTGTAGTGGACAAGTTATGTTGTCATTTTGTTTGGTAATGCATAAATATTTTTTCTTTCTTAAATCAATAAGAATATTTTAGGTTTTGTAAGTATTTTTTTTAAAATATTAATTAATTGACCTAAAATTAGTTTAATGGTTGAGGATGTCCCTTTAGGGAGGATATTAGGTTCAACCTCACCTTTGGATGGTGTAAAGGTGAACTTTGGAAAAGAGATATTTTCCTTTAAAAATAAATATGGATGTGGTTTATCATTCTAGCTTTTATCCAATTTTTTGGTTTGTATTATGGTTTTGAATTAGTGATGTTTTTTGGATTCATGCTACTATTTCTTACATTCTAGTTTAAAATATTTTGGTCATTTATATTTGAAACCCTAGACCCTTTCTTGTATCTCATTCAAATTTGGCTATAAGGAATATCTTGTGTGTTTTGTGTTCACTTTTATGTATGTTTTCCCCTCTCTAATTGATGGTTGGGGTGTGTATGGATCCACTCATGGTGTGGCTGATTGCATCACAAGGTAAGCTACCTATAGGATTATTCATTATATGTTTACCCAGTTGGATGAATTTCTATCGATTATTCCTTATATTATATTATTTACTTGTTAAGTTATTTGATGGCTTAAGTGATGTAATTAATGATGATTATATTCTTATAAGTTTTAGGCTCCATCATTATGAACCCACAAATGAAATAGGTGTGGTTTGTTGTTCTTTACATGTTAATTGATAAATTGAATTCATTGAAATTTTCTCTAAAACCTATTTCAATCATTCTTAGATGTTATGATTTAGTTATTAAGTATAAATTGATGGGAATTACTATGCAAAATGTATATGTGTTATCCAATAATTTTTAAATGTTTTGAATGAAGTAATTATGGGGATAAATATCTAGGATGAACATTACTAATGAATGTGATTTGCATGATTTTATGTATAATATAGATAATGATTAGGTTTCATTTTGATAAAATTGGATTCATTCAAGTATTTATTATATGCATTTTAAATTGAAATTATTTGCTTATTTACACAATAAATATAGGGAGGGTATGTCGACCTGAGTAGTGTTTTACTACAAAATGACATGGTTGTATATAAGTGATGGAATGTTTTTTATTATCTAGAAGTAGAAATTGAAAAGGATATTCACAATTACTCACTAATATGAATATGTAATTTAGGTGTATTTTATCTAATTAATTCAAAAGATATTAGATCTAATAACTTTAATACTATTGATAGGCATTGGGATGGAATTACTATTAGATGTTATCAAGGTTTTATTGGTTACATAATCCATTATTTATAAAATTAAAATCATGGATTCTCTTGTTACTTTCTAATGAATGGATTCTTCTTTCAATTCACATAAATGGAATTGATGTATTTAGTTTCATTTAAGTCTTGAGGATCCTATTCATTTTTTTTAAATAGTATATAATGGTGATAACACTTTGCATAGTATTAACTTGATTAAATGTATATTAGATTAATAAGGTTTAAATTTATTGTTAATATCTTGGCCTTAAATAAACCAATTATAGGATTATTATAAATATTGAAGCATAATATGGAATTAATTTTGATGTATTACTTTATAAGAATCAATTAATTGAGTTGGTTTTATGTTTGGTATTTAATTAAATTTTGAGTTATATATTACTCTTGTTATAAGTTTCATTATCTCTATAGATACACTAGGAAGGTGAAATTATTATGAAGATATTGCTGAGAAGTAAAAAATAGTTACTCAACACGAATATAAAACACCTATTAAAATCAATGGAATAATATGTCTTAATCATTATCTTTATGCATGATGTTCCACTTCTTATAATGTTGTGTTGGTTTTGTATTTAAATTTGACTCTTTTGAATGATAGTTGTATACATAATATTCTCAACCTTTTATCAAATACCTATGCTTTACATCTTGAATGAACCTATGAAGATTTAATCTCTCTAAGTGCACGCCCTAAGGGGTGCACCAAGAAAGGGGTGGGCAGACCTTTGGTGATTCACAAGATTATTTTCCATTTTTACCACATTATTGCTAATCTAACCAGATCCTAAAACCATTCCCTAAGGTATTTCTCCTCCCTTGAATACTTCTCTAGTCTTTTCTTCTTTCCATTCCTCCTTTTCTTATCTTGAACCCCTTCTAATCAATCATATATTCTAGGTCGACTGGGTTGACCCAGTATAGTTTATGTGTATTTTCCACTTTCTTAGCTTGTTAGCCTTTTGGTTAACCTAGCTCAGACCTAGTGAATTATCTTCAAAAACATAGTATGTTGACTGGGTCAACCCTATACAACTAACATTTTTGGGAGGATTTAGGGAAATATCTGCCTATATATACAAGATCATTTTGTCATTATTTATTATGTGAAATCAAGAATTATTATTCACTCATGCTTTTTCACAATCTACTCTTCCACCATTCTACTTGAGAAGACATAGCTTAGGTTTCTTATTTAGAGAATATATTCTTGTGGATAAGTCTTGGATGATTTGGCATTTCTTAGTTATCCTTATAAACCAAAATAACCTCTTGCAAATCCCTATTGGAAAAGGGAGAGATTGAGTCTCGATAGGTTCACATTCAGATAAGTATATTCTAACTTTATTCTCTTCTCTTTTAGTAGATAGAATTAGCATAAGTGTTAGCTCGAATAATACTATCTTTCATATTCTATGTATTAGGATGTTACTCATACTTACTTTAATTTAAGTTACCTATACATGTTTATTATAATTTCTGTAACCCCCACTTTCTGACAAACTTTATTGTGCACTAGACTAGTTTTACTTTATTGTTATTAGAATATGTGAATATTTTAAACCTTATGAATCTATTAAGGTTGTTGTGTAATTTCATTAGACTATAGGCTTTGGAACCCTTCCTAGCATGCTATGTCATGATAAGTGATCCCCTAATTAGGTCTAAAAAGTCCCCATATTGGTCATGCTCTTGCTTAATAAGTGTATCCCAATTAGAAGTGTAGGTATGCTCTATCTTCTTTGAGTCCTGATTGATTTATAGACATGATACATTTTTTATTACATACATTTTGGTGAATCCAACATGAATCCTATCCCACCACTAGTTGGAATATCTTCATGTTTCCATTTTTGTTTCATTTCTTATTAGCATAGATTCACTTTGGCTTTATCTTCATATTACATTCTAGTGAACCCAACATAAAACTAACCCTTACAAGATTTATTTTAATGATTTTAGTCATTATTTTTATCATACTAGATTGACTCTATCAACTTAATTTTCTAACTTCTATGTATAAGTTTCCAATAATAGGTAATTAGATCTACCCAATATACCTAGTACAAGTTTCCAAACTTTCAAACATACAGTTCAAGCTACTAGGTCAACCCAATCAAACCTGTATGTTTTTAGTACTTTGTAGTAGGTTACTTCATAGCTTGATCCATTATGTTGACATAGTTCATAGGTTTACCAAACATACTTCAAGGTTTTTCATCAACAACCTTTATAAATTGCATCTTTGATCCACCAAGGTTCATTTATACCTCTTTATTTACTTCTTTTCTATCTTTCCCTTAATAATCAATTGGATCAACCCTACCAACCTAGTTATGCATTCTATGTGTTGTCTAAAATAACTAAGTTGACCCTAGCCAACCCTGTATATTTTTAAACCTTGATTTCATAGTACAAGTTTGACCCTATTAACCCTATTCTATAGTTTTTGCATATATTTTCAACACCATACATTGTTTCAAATTGGAATTAATCTCTATATTTTAGTAATTAGTTCACACCTTTCTTTTCCTATTGCATGTATGCTTATAATAGATCACTTAGTTTAATTAAGGTATTTTTAATTAATCACCTAGTGTCAATATTTATATTTTATGCACACATGAACAAACCACATAAATTTAAACAATTAATTTAACATTTTTCTACCCAAGGCTAACCTACTTGGATTTAATTACCAAGGGATAAGCTAACTTGATACTCTAGTCAAGTGTAAAGCATGGTTAATGGTATATTCTAGCTAATCACCTAGCACCCTTATCATTATGGTGTATTAAGTAAGGGGGTAATCCCTAATACTAAGCCTATATCATTTTCACTATAATCCCTTTCAGCATAAACTACCTAAAACCATACTTATATTGATATCTAGTACCTTGATTACAACCAACTTCCAATCACATTAAAAATCATATCTTAATAATTAATAAACATTCAAGTTGACCAATTAGTTATATCTTTACTTTTCAAGTTGATTAATTACTCTTTACTCAATTACGTATATAAAAGCTTGTATTAGCTAACATTAGTGTAATGTTTTATTTTATGTGTTTCAATTGGATTGGCCAACATTGATCCAATTAATTATTATTTTCTTGTCAACTCTTACTTTCCTAGATTAGCTACACAAATTATATTTTTTTAGTTCATAACTTGTTATCATATTCCACTTTCTCCTTGTCTATTATACTAGGCTATCCTAGTAGACCCTATACCTTTTTTAGCCCCTATCAACTATACTAGATTGACCTAGTTGACCCTATATAGTTTATAGACAATTTTACCTCTTTTTCCTACCTTTATTTACTGTACTATATTGGCCTAGTCAACCCTATATAATATTCAAGTCCTATTTTCTATGCTATGTCAACCCAGTCAACCTTGTACTTTTTTCTACTTTTCCTATTCATAAATCTAGTTCCTTATCTTTCCAATTTTGTATTTTGTTCATCTCTCTTCAGTCAAAATGAAATATCCTATCATAATCTTCTTGGATAGATTTAATATATTGAGATTATATATGGGATGTTCATTCTTCCCTCTCTTTTCCTCCCAAGAACACCAGCACTCTTAGGTCACCTCTTCTCCTCCATCTATAAATTGTAATATGGTGAAAATAACACCTCAAAATGAATTTGATGAATCTGATACTTTCTATACTTATCAATAAAATTCTCATCTTCAAATTCTTCAAACCAATTTGGAAGTGATTGATACAAGTTTACTTAACAATCCCACTAGTAATGCTTCTTCTAATAATCTTGCCCTAACACCAATTTGGAGAGTGCTCCTACAAAAACCAACCCACCTCTTGATACAACCCAAATTTTTGCCCAAGTAATTCAACAAATGAACATTACGTAAAACTCTAATACCAACCAACTAATATAAAGTAATTTAAATTTAATAAAACTTAATTAATGTGGCTAATCAACCTCCAACTATTTATCCTTGAGCTAATCCTAATTATATTCCTCCACCTCTTAGGGATGCCTCAAGTAATGTTATTCCTCAACCCATAGTGAATAACAAGATGCTTTAAATGATTTAAAATGAGCCATTATCTCCCTTCATTACTTCCATTTATATTGATAACATATCTCTAACTATCAAATATGATGGGACTAAAGACCCTACCTCATTTATTAATGCCTTTGACAACATTTAGAAAGAGTGGATCCAAACTAATAACTTCACCACTACTAAAATCTTAGTCAAAACCTTCACTAGTGATGTATTAAAATGTTATAATCAAATTCCACAACACTTTATATGGAAACTTGAAGATTTACTTAATCCTTTGGTTAAAGAGTTTCAACATAATTATCTTCTCTAAAACTATCTTATCCACTTCATTAATGTTAAGAAATATCCCACTAAATTAGCTCATGACATTATCAAAATGTGGAAATCTTAACTCATAAATTTAACCTTAACATTATTAATGATATCTTATTTAAAGTCTTTATCTCCACTTTGAATCCCACTCCTCAATATAAGGTTTGAACCTTTTTTCCTCAAACACTTAATGAATCTCTTGATCAAGCTATGAACCAAGAATTTATTATGAATCAATTTGAACCTAATCATAAAATTATTAAAGGAAATTTCCAAACATCTAATGATAACACTAATAATTCTCCACAAACCAAACATGGAGTTACCAAAATTGATATTCATTCACTTTCTCATACACCTCTTATGGCTTAGCAAATGAAACAATTTCTACCACCTTTGAAACCCTTCATTTATCCCAATGCTCCTCCTAAGTGGTATGACCCCAATATAGTTTTTTGTTTCCATTATAACATTGGGCATTATCATGAATCTTGTTGAAGGTTCAATAAAAAATTTATTTCCTATATGCTTGGTGATACATTCAATCATGAATCTATGATCAATCTTTGTCTCGATAATACACTATTGGTTTTCAAAAATGACAAACTTTCAAAGATTCTACTTTAAATAACCAAAACTCTTCTTCAAATAATAAATCAACTTATAATGATGTTTGTCCCATTGACATTTATTATGACCAATATTTTAACAATTCTAAATATGTCAACACTACTAAGGTCAATTACTATTGTAAACTGGCTCATAAAGATCCCATTACTAATCCTAAAACACCATATTTATAAGAAAAACTTATTAAAGATACTACCACCACTAATGTTGATTTGAAAGCATCTGAGGAACAAATTTTTCATTTTGATCCTTTAACCACATCAGTATCTTCCAAATGTAATTTACCTCCTAAACCTCATGTTGGTTCTTCTAAATCACATTGGAATTTTCTTGAAGAACTCAACTCTATCCCTTGCAAGATTCCTCCTATGGAGTTAGTTCATACTTCACCCTCTCATCATAAATTCGTTATGTAACAAATTCAAGAGATTGAAGATCCATATTCCTTAGATAAAGAACCACCTTGTATTGATTATCAACCTACCAACATCAATACCATTGAAACTTTTTGTCCCTCTTCCAATCCTTCCATTAAGTTTCTTGAAGAGGACATGATCAACAATGAAATTCTTTTTCATGATGATGATCCTCCACTCTTAATAAAAGTATCCATTAATACCATTGTTATTTAAAATTTTCTATTTGATGAAGGATCTAGTTTTAATGTGACATCTTTATGGCTCATCAAAAAACTTGGTTATAATAAGGATCATCTCAAGCAAACTCATCTTATTTTTTGTGGTTTTGACAAGACTATTAAAAAACTAGTTGGTTGTATCTGGCTTCTATTAACCATTGGACCTAAAATTGTTCAAATGAAGATTATGGTCTTTGATCTCCATTTATCTTAAAATCTCATTCTTAGTCTTCCATGGACTCATCAAATGAGGGCCATTTCTTATTTTGGTATTTAATGTATTAAATTATTACATAATGGAAAATGGCATAATCATGAAGCTAAGCCCAATCTATGGAGTATTAAACTACCTAATCCTGAATCTCAATATAATATTCCTACAATTTTTAAGATTAATAATGCTCCTTTACCCAAGTTTGTCAATATGAGTCCTGATTTACATGTTACTCTTGTGGATTCTGATGATGATGAGCCCAATGATTTATGACATACTTGTTATACTACCAAGTTACCTCCATACATTTCACAACGGCTTCCTCCTTCTCTCTTACAAAGAGATCATACCATTCCTCTCATTGATGAGATTACCCATTTTACCCCTCCATGCAATGCTTAGGAGCCTTCTTGACCAGAATATGCCTTCACTTAATATGATTTTAGAGTGGCCAAATTATTTCAAGATCCTCTCATCATGTCTCCTCATACATTCAGTAATATTAGGATTTAATCTTCTGAAACTCCCCCTGATTCTAAAGCATGTATGATTTCTCCAACATATGATTATAACTATATCTTGGCCCAAGATCAATCTAGAGACTTGGATGTCCATCACTATAAAAAAAATTATCCCAAATTCATGACTTTACTTAGGATATGCATACTATTTATGTGGATTGTACCTTAGATATTGATGGTCATGTAACTCCCATCAATCCTCCTCTTATTAATACTCTCTGCATGGTAGATTAAATTATGCCTTCTATTTATTTGGAATTTCTTACACCTTTAGATCCTATCATTCCATTAGATCCTTTTCCCACCATTGAATCTAGTAGTAATCTAATCTCTTTTACTCTATCTACTTCTTCTACTCTAAAAATTACACTAGATGCTAAGGTAACTAATGTTTGTCAGATATAATTTGAGTTTGATCACCATGGAATTCAAATTTTATATCTTGAAGTAGATGTTGAGTATTATGGTACTCTTCCTAATTTTATTAGTGATGAAGCTATCTTTAAGTTAATTTATGCCTAAAAACCTCAACTTCCTTAGTAGCATCTTAAACTTGGAAGCATTAAGACTAAAAATCCTTTCTTTAATAACTTTGTTTCTAGTGTTGATCCTAAAATAAATTCAATCTCTACCTTACCCAAGGGAACATACCAATTTCAAGATGGTAATTACATGCTTATTGAAGAAACCACTCACATCGAATATGGTACTCAATCTTGTCCTCAACCAATTAAATTTTCTTGAGAGATTTCACCTATCGGACATGATAATTTTAGCCTATTCTTTGACAAATATCATGAGCCTTTCACTTGGTCCTACATAGACATACCTAACATTAACCCTAGAATTGTGGTACATAATATCATTACTTATCTTGATGCCAAGCCTATGTGTCAAAATCAAAGAAAATTTAAACTTGAAGTTTTAACTTTATGTCATAAGGAAATCATCAAATTACTTGATGTTAAATTTATCAAACTAATGGATTATTTAGAATGGTTTTCCAATATTGTCTCATTCAAAATAAAGTCACTATGGTCATTCAAATTTGTATTGATTTCAAAAATTGTAATCTTTCTTATCCTAAGGACAACATCCATTTACCTTCAATAGATTCCATCATTAATTCCATGAATGGTTACAAAATGTTCTCTTATGGATGGTTTCTTAGGATATAATTAGATTCATATTACCCCTAATGACCAACATAAGACTACTTTCACCACATAATGGGGCACCTATTTCTATGAAAAAATTCCCTTTGGTCTAAAAACTGCTGGAGACACTTACCAATGAGAAATGACTCACATTTTTCATGATCTCATTCATAAAATTGTTTAAATGTATGTGGATGGTTTTATTTCTAAATTTAAACATTGTAAGAATCATCTTTCCAATCTCACTATCATATTTGATCATCTCTTTAAATATCAAGTTAGACTTAATCCTTACAAATGTGTCTTTAGAGTCACATCTAAAAAATTGATAGGATAATTAGTCTTTATTTTTGGAATCAATGTTGACACCACCAAAATTAGTGCTATCATCAACATGTCCATTCCTCATTCTATTCGCGACATTCATACTTATTTAAGCAATCTTGGGGTAATTAGATGATTCATCCCAAAAATGGCATATCAAATTCACTCCATCTATTCCCTTCTCAAGAAAGGTAATACTTTAGAATGGATAGATCCATGTCAAAAATAATTTTATAACATGAAAGAGTCATTTCTTCATCCACCTACACTTCATCCTCCTTCCAACAATAAACCTTTAATTATATATACTTCTTACACACCTATTTCAATTGGGGCAATGCTTTCTCAACAAGATGATATAGGAAGAGATTATGATATCTACTATATTTTTTTAAGGTCTCATTGATTATGAAACATGTTATACCAAAATCGAGCATGATTTCCTCACCATTTATTTCAAAGCTAAAAATCTTCACCACTATATGTTTTACCAAACTACTTATGTCATCATTCATTCTCACTCCCTTCATCATTTATTCTCTAAATCCTTTCTTCTTAGAGATAGAATTAGTAAATAGATGGTCTTACTTATGGAATTTGATCTCTACATCATCACTCAAAAATATATCAGAGGGTAAATCATAGTTGATTAACTTGTCATAGCTCCCATTCTAGCCACTTCTTCTCGTTAAGATGATATTATAGATGAAAATATCCTTTAAATTGAAATTTTTAATCAATATATCTCTCTCAAATATTAATTTCATAGATTTATTGCTAATCTTAAATCCAATCACCTTGATGAATCTTCCACTGCCTCTAGTACTACTAAACCAGAATCAATTATAGAGAAGCTTATTGAAATCAATGTTGACTTACATGAGGATACTTATACCCTTCACATTGATTTTTATAAATTAATTCAAGGATCTAGGGTAGGTTTCATTCTCACAATTACTCTTATAAAAATCACTTCTTTATCTTTCCTCTTGACCTTTGATGTCACCAATAATATGGTTAATTATGAAGCTTTTAATTAGGCATGAGAGTTGCTCTTCATTTAGACATTCAATACCTTCATGATTTAGATTATTATTAACTTATTTGTCATAAATTTAATGGTGATTACCAATGTAAAAGTGGAAACCTTATCACCTATCATCCAATTACAACCACTCTTGATAAAGATTTTATCTCTTCCACTATTGAGCATATTACTAGACATCAAAATTCCACTGTTGATTCTCTTTTCTCTTCAGCTTATTTATTTCATCCACATCAATTTATTTTCAATCCTTCTTTTTTTATAAAAATAAGAAAATATCCATCCTCTACTCAACCACTATATTTACTTATCTATCATATTGAGGTTGTCACCATTTGAAAAATATCATGGTACTATGATATCATGCAATTCTTAAAACACCAAACTTATCCTCCTAATTTAGACTCTCATGAAAAAGCATGCATTCATAAACAAAATTTCAAATATGTATTTCAACACAACAAATTTTATTATCATAATGCTTAAGGTACATTTCTCTATGTTGTCATGCAAGATGAGGTCCCTCCTCTTCTTGAACAAGCACATGGGGAATTTATGGTGACCACTATAGCAGACATGCTACAACCCAAAAATGCCTATGTATGGGTTACTTCTGGCCTAATATTAAAAAGGATGAAATTTAATAGGCCAAAAAGTGTAATCCTTGTTAGCTTCATGAGGATATAATAAATTCACCTCTTATTGAAATTCAAACTATCAAATATCCTTGGCTATTTTACACATGGGGATTTGATCTCATTGGTAAAATTCCTCGCTTCCAAGATGGACATGTTTTTATCATCACCGCTACCAAATATTTTACCAAGTGGGTAGAAGCCATGCCCCTCATTAACATCACTGGTCTTACCATTTCAAAATTTATTCTTAACCAAATAATTTTCTACTTTGGTGTTCCCCATACCATTAATTTAGACAATGGTGGTAATTTCAAAAACAAACATGCTAAATAAATTTGTAACAAATTCAATATCAATCACAAATTTTCCATGCCTTATCATCCACAATGTAATGGTCAATATGAAGAAATTAATAAAATTATAAATAAAATTATCCAAAAGATAATTCTTGAAACCTATATGGATTTCCATATTCATCTTTACCTTGCACTTTGAGCTTATCAAACTAGCATATGTACTGCCACTAGGGCAACTCCATTTTTTATAGTCTATGGTCATAATTCAATTCTTCCTTTTGAATTTGAGCTTCCCTCTCTTCTTATATATCTTCATGTAATTATTCTTGATGAAAAATTATGTGAAACTTTCCTTCACTCCCTTGATCTTCTTGATGAACATCATCTTTCTAATTTACAACATAACCAACAATATAAGGCTTGTATCACCCAACAACATAACAAACATTTTAAAATTTATGTTTTTAATGTTGATGATCTTGACCTTAAACTAGATTACACCCATGATAAATAAGGTAAATATGCCAAAAAATGGTGGGGCCCATATTTAGTCAAATATAGTCTTGGTCTAAGCACCTAACACCTGCAAACCAATGAAGGTCATGTTTTCAAAGAGCCTACCAATACTCAATTCCTTAAAAATTACTTTTCTTAATCATTTTCCTTATTTTTATGCTTTATATCTATATCTATCTAACACACCTTTTTTAGGTTACTTAAGTATGTGGCACTCCCTCTACAACGATTCCTTCTTTTTCAAAAATATTTAGTCCTCCCTTTTGGTCTTTTAGTATCTTTATGTACCATAGTCTTATTCATCTTATTACATTTTTTATTATTTTTTTCACCCCTTGGGTTTATATTTTTTTATTTTGCTTTGTAATACCATGGATATGACCCAACATTCCTCACAAAACCACCATATGTTACTTATTTTGCACATACTTTTTTCTTGCCAATGTTGTTTTGTCATCCCTTGGGTTTTTCTTTTGTGAGTTGTTTGGTAAGACCATGGATAGGACCCAAAATCCCTCACAAAATTACCATCTTTTTATATATTTCACTTTGTTTTTCATCTGACTTGTTGGCACCCCTTGGGTTTCTCTTTTATGTAATTGTAGTGTAAGACCATAGATAGGACCTGACTCACCTCATAAAATTACCATCTTTTCATTTTCTTGATCCTTGTTCTCAACTTTAGCTTTTGATTCTTTTATCATATGGAATCTACATAATAATCTATGTTACACATGTTTTACTCCATTTCCCTCATTCTTATGATAATAAATCACACTTTACTATCATTGTATCCCTCTTTGCCTTTTGTCACATTTTTTACAATTTAAAGCAATCTAAATTATTCCATGTGCAATTCCTATTTATTTCCCCTTCATTTCACTCCACATTAGATAAAACAAGGTTGAAGTCAAGATAGCACTTTTATTTCACCCAAATTTATGAGACTTTTAGACCCCAGGATCTTTGAAGTTTCTCTCTCTTAGTAACCTTGTCTCAAGTATTCAAATGAAAGTTATATTTAGTACCCTTTTTTGCTCTTTGAAATATGTATAGATAAGGAATCAAAAAATCCGTCAAGAAGTTAAAAGGCAAATCATATGAAAACAAAAGGCAATGATATCTAAAAGGTAACATACAAATCTTAAAATTCAAATTCACACCAAAAGACATGATTACAAGCACATCACTTATCTCCAATCAAAGCTAAAAATCCAAAATTGGCCTCACATAGATTTGAGGTCCTTTGGGGTGTGGTAAGCTAGTAGATTGGAATAGGGGAATTCAAAAAACCTCTATGGTGCTACCTAATTTCTCGCTCAAGTACCTAATCTTTTTAGTAGACTAATGGCTCTATAATGGGTCCTGAAGAATGAGAAACACATTATGGGGAGGTAGGTCTATTTTAATTTTCATTAATATAGCCTTCATGAGATGATCTATATACTCGATTTGTTGACCTAAGACTTGTGTAGCTAAGAGATGTTCTTCATATCCAAATATCCTCTTGTTTTGATAAACCTAATTTGAGTGTCTTATCTTCACTAAAGAATTTTCTACCTTGGTTTTTCCTTCATTCTCCCCTCCACCCATTTCATTTTCCCACCTTGATAGACAAATCATGATTCCAAATCTATTTTACCTTCTTTATTCCTTTTTATTCACCTCTTTAAAACATGTTATCACTACTTTTCTTTACTTTTATCTATCCTTAGAGTGAAACATCATGTTTGTGCAACTATGTATTACCTTCCTTTACACCATTGCTTTACATTTCCTAGACTTGCTTTACTTTCTCTTACCATTTATTATTGATTTTTCTTTCCTGTTATTATAGACACCTAAGTTCATAACCTTTCTCCATTGTTTAGTGTGGTTGGATTGTTACTTCTCTCTCGACAATGTTGTTTTCCTTTTTTTCATCCTTCTTCCATTGATGATTACGATGTGGATTTTTACTACTTATTCATCAATGTTGTTTTACCATTTTGTTTATTCTTTTACCCATTGATTTATTTATTTTTACCATCCTGTTTGACATGTATCCTTGGTTTCAATTGGTGAGTTTGCCTTTCTTACATAAGGATAACTTATTTGAGTTTTTTGGTCTTTAGTAGCCTTGGATTTTTAGTTAGCTAATTTACTCTTGTTATTTGACTTGTTCATTTGGTATAACATAGCACTTGTCACCCTAGATTACTAAATTTCCCAAGTAGATCCCATCCTCATACCACCTGATATCTTGGCTTTTATTGCATTTGTTTGTTTTTTATCTTTAGTTTTATATTCTTGGGTTTGTCATAAGTAGTTTTTGTGCCCTACACAATCAAAAATAACAAAAAAATTATACAACCATCCCATGATAAAGGAATGCCAAGGTACATATTTTATTTAATTTTTAGATTAGTTTCCCCTTCAATCATTTACTTTTAGTTATTTTCTTGACTTAAGTACTATAATTCTTTTAGCATCAAAGTTATGTGTTACTAAGTTATTTCTTAAAGGACTATCCCCTATTGCACCTTAGTGTCACATGATGAGATTCAAGTGGGGCATATGTATACACAATATTTTCTACCTTTTATCAAATACTGATGCTTTACATCTTGCAAGAACCCATTGAGACTCAATCTCTCCATGTGCACACCCTAAGGGGTGCATCGAGAAAGGTGTGGGCAAAGCTTTAGTAATTCATCAGATTATTGTCCCTTTTTACACATTATTACCAATCTAACCAACCCTTAAAACCATTAACTAAGTTATTTATCCTCCCTTGAATACTCTTCCAATCTTTTATTCTTTCCATCCCTCCTTTTTTCATCTTCAACCCCTTCTAGTTAGTCATCTATATTGGGTCAACTGGGTTAATCTAGTACAATTTAGGGGTATTTTCACTTTTTTAGCTTGTTAGCCTTTTAGCTAACCTAGCTCAGACCTAATGAATTATCCTTGAAAACAAACTAGGTTGACTAAGTCAACCTTATACAATCAACATTTAGAGGAGGATTTAGGGCAAAATCTGCCTATATATGTAAGATCTACCTATATTCTCTAAGCTAGGATTGATTTATAGACATGATTCATTTATGATCACATAAAATAGAATTCATAATTACTAATATATTATTACTCATTATGATTGCCATCAGCCCATTACCTTACCTCGTAAAATAAATTACTAAAGTTATAGTTTTTTTTGCATTGATGAAATACTAAATGAGGTGAAGTAATTTATCTCATTGTAAAGCAAAGTAATTAGATTGGAATAGTATTAAATCATGTATTCATTTTTATTATCAAGTTGTTTTTGAATTTGATGGTTGTAAATTAATTAATGGGATAACCAAGTAAATAGGTTGCCATTTGAGTATTGCATATTTTAAATGATTTTTTATTTATTAGTAGTTATCATGAAGTGTTAATAACCTATGTAATACTAATTCATAAAGGTAGTTTTTTAGAACACAAATGTTATATTTTGACATAAATTTGTCCCTAAATAATGTCATAATGGAATTTATGCTGAAGTAATGTAAGTTAATTAATGGTAGATTTAATATTCTTAAGTTAAATAGTTCTTAATCTTATTATGATTGAATTATCTTTATGCACTAAGTGATGTACATGCTCATGAATAAACACACGGAAAGAGAATAGAAGTTGATAAATAATTTTGTAAACCTTGTAGTGATTTTAGAACTATTTATTTAAAGTTGTAGATTGAATAACTATTATGAACATGATTCTCTTATTATCAATTTTTAAATCTGGGTTAATTAATATTACCTAAATTACTAATGAAGCTCGTTTGGGTGAATTAGAATTTAAAATATTACTAAATGGTTAGTATAGCTACATAAATACACTAATGAGTAACCCACTATCATATATATGGTGGAAATTATGCAGGTGGCATGGTAGACTCAAACCATTATTTATTAATCAAATAAGTTAATTAATAATAACATTATTAAAATTAGTGATTAAAGGTGGCATATGACTTATCTACGACCAAGGTTTCCTAATTTAAGGATCTCACATTAGTATTTATTATTTGAAACTATTTTAATTATTTATGAATTAGCAGATGTAAATCCTAAGTTATTAAAGGATTGGGTATAAAAGGTAAATACATATAATGCCATAAATAGATATATTGAATCGATTTAACTGAAATATAAATAAAATGAAAAAAATCCACTTACTTGGAGTGAAACAAGAGTATCTAAATGATGGGAAAGATAGAACATGCCTAGAAATCAGTTATAAGTCCTTCAATCTAGAACTAGGGTTGAAAACTATCTTTAGATAGTAGGGTGGTCAGAGGGATAGTAGTGCATTAAGCTACTATCTCAGGTATCATGTTAGTGTCATCTTGTGGATAGAAACCCTGAGACTTTTGAAGATGGTGTAAAAGGGTTTCATAAACCTATATGTGTATTCAAGAGCATCTGATCATTCATCTATGTCACTATTTTATTTATTCCTATTCAAAACCCTAATGAACACCTACACTTATGAAATAAAAATGGGATCAAATATAAAATGAGGGAAAATATGGGTTTTGGGGTGCTATGATAACATGATAAAGAACCCATGTTATCTTGAATATTTCCTACATTAACCCAATGATAGTTTTCTTAGATTACATGTAATTATCCATCAAGGAACATGTATAATCATCATACATGGTATGCTAGAATGACTTTTACTTAGTCCTTTGTTTGATCAATTATGTAGATTTAGGTGTGATTGCTGAGTAATATGTAGAGTGTTAAGCTATACTATTGATTTATTTTATGTAATTATGTGCCAAAATAGTAATTTCTAGTTATAAAATTCCTTTTGAGGCTCATTATATAGGAATATATTTAATTTGTATGTGATACCCTTATTTTCTAGTTAACAAGGTGCAAGAGAAATATAACATTATAAGAAGGGACTCAAGGAAGGGTAAGGACCCAAAATAGATTGAAAAATTTACCATTATAAAATAATGCTAAAGTGGACACTAGAAAAATATGCTAGCATCCCAAAATGTATTATTGTCTTGAGACCATAAGACTAAGCAAAAAACTATAGTAAATAGGCAAGAGGGGCCTGTGATTAAGATAGGATGACATAAGACCACTAGGGTACATAAAATATGGAAATAATAAGTCAGAATAAAGATAAAAAGATAGAAATGACCTATAAGTAAGACTCACATCCATCATTAAAAACTTCCCATTAAAGAGAAATAATAAATAGTATTTGTGTTTGCTTGACCAAATTAGGGTTTGTATATTTTTCCCCATTTTATTCTATAATGCAATGAAATAGAAGTGCTAAAATAAAAGTAGATATAAAATTCATACATGTACTTACCTATGTGATAAATCCATGTGGGGGATGGATGTGCACTAGGCATGGCCCACTTCTTGGCCAAAGAAGTGGATACGAGCTAGAATGTTGTTTGTAAAAAGGAAATCCACAATGTGGATATATGTTGTACTAAATCTATGTAATGAACTAAATTATGAGGAAAAAACCCTATTTTACCCCATCTTGGTATGGATCTGAGTCTAATAAATATCTATAAATTTGGAGAAACAAGCCCTCCTTACCTCACTTTGATATGTAAACTGAGTCTGAAAAGTATCTATAAATGTGGAGAGATAATCCATGCTTTCCACCACTCTAGCATGTGAACTAAGTTTAAGAAATATATATATATATATATATTTGGATAAATAATCCCTATGTTGCCCCATTATGGTATGTGAATTGAGTCTAATAAGTAATCTGATTGGAGGTCAAAATTGTTTCTCAACTTTTGTAATATGAGTATGGTGAAAACCATTGATCAAACACTGAAAATAACCATATGACCTAACCTAGTGAAATTATAGTGACATCTTGGTGAAAATTTGAGTGTAAGATGGTAACATAAACATAAATAATGGTATAATTTATCATTCCATCTATATAACCTGGTAAAATCTTATAAGATTGAGGACACATGCTCTACATGATGCCCCCAAACTTGATATCTAAGTAATGTAAATGTGTACTCTATGTATAAAAATTTGTCCATATATGGATGAGGTGCCGTGTACATGCCCCTATAGTCATAATCAGATTTTGTAACTATGTTGAAAACCTATATAAAGTTTGAGAATCTAAAATAATATCTAAATAATCATGAAACTTGGTAAATCTAAGTCAACCTATGTGTTTAAAGATCTGAGCCAACCTACATATCTGAACATATGTGTCAACCTATGTATTTGAATATCTAAGTCAACCTATGTTTTTGAATATCTAGTCCAACCTATGTGTCTAAACATTTATGCCAACATGTGTATCTAAACATCTAATTCAACTTATATGTCTAAATCAAGAAATTTGAGTGTAGGTAAAACAATGTATTTGGTTGAACAATATCTATGTGAGTGGTGTATGTATGCCCTTCTTTTGGTGAGAGAGTCAAAACTATGATAATTGTGTCAAACTAAAAGTGATGCGAGTAAGCATGTTAGTGGTAGTTGACATGGACAATGTGAGCATAAGATCAATTATTTTGATTTTTGTATGAGAATTATTTGGAAATTGGGACCAATATAGGCCTTGGGGTTTATAGTGAGTTTTTAATTAAATATAGGTTTCTTTCATTTTATGGAGTAAAATTGAATGGGATAGTAGTGTAATTGGTATCCTATAGGGGATGTCATCATTGATTCTCATAGACAATAAATAGATCAAAAATCAAGGTTATGTTTCTTAATATATCATGTTTAAAATAATTTGGTATTACTTGATGAAATTTGTGTGCAAGGTCAACCTTAGGCAGATGTCATTTTAAAAACATGGTTAAATATATTCATTGATTATTTTTCAGATTCATTTGAACTAATTTAATTGAAATAAATTGTTTTTCTAAGCTTAAGAACATGGTGAGGAGACAAGGAATGAATGTGATCAACTATGAGGAGGTGGAGGAACACATCTAGGTGGAGGAAGAGGTTACCCTAGTAAGGAACCTATAATTTTCCCTATTTTTGAAAAGATAAATGTTTTTTTTCATATTATTTTTGGTGTTATTTAGTAGGTTTAGGTCATTATTTAAGAGAGCCATGATAGTGTGCTAAGGACCACACTAGTTCTTGGTTTACCATGTTACCATCCTATGGCTACACTACTATCTAGCACTAGTGTCTAGGGTGTATTACTGGTGTTTAATAGAGCTAAAATTATTGATTTTGATTCTATTTTGTGTTTTAATGATTGTTTTTTCATGTTTACATGTCATTTAGAGATACTAATGTTGCATTATGATATGTTTTATAGGTGGATATTCACATGAGGGAGTTTCATAGTGGCTAGATGATGGAGTGATTATGTGTACTACCCCTAATAAATGATGAGAGAGTAGTGATTGAAAGGGATAGTCTGGGTTATGTGGCATCACTTCCACTGAAGCTCTTAGATTACCATATGATGTCTACCTTCTGAAAGAGGTGAAATGTTGATACCTATACATTTTAGCTACCCACCAGGGAGATCACTATGACTCTAGAGGATGTTTATAGGATATTAAGAGTTCTCATTATTAGTTAATGGGTTATATTATAGGGATTACTAGATATATACATACATATATATATATATATATCCATCCTCTAGGTACTTTTTAGGAATACCTATGGGGAATCATAATCGAGAGAGTTAAAATTATGTTTTATTATCAATGATTATTACAGCTACTATTATATGATTGTATAAGTTTCTTTAAATGTTACTAGCTTTATTTATTACTATGGATGATAGTAGTGTATCCATTTCATACAAGATGCATGGGATTATATATAATACAGAGGACAAAAATACTATATAATCATGGGTTAATAGTATGATAGCCCACTTGTATCAATATTTTTACCATTTTACTCAATATTTTTATGTGGGTGGCATTAGGTATTCAACATTATTACACTGATGATATTATGAGCATATTGCAGTGACTAGTCCAAAGGGGTTTTTGTGGATGGATTAGTCCTATGCAAAAATGTTTATAAAAATATGGAAACATACATATCACATGTGATCAATGATCATGATGAATTATCAATAGGTGTTAGATTGGTTAACATCTAGAGACATTATTTTGATACCCTACAAAGGATTTTAGGGGTGGCCCAAGGATGGTGTTCATCTAAAATAGGTTCAATTAACACATTAGTTTCATGACCTTTGGGTCAATGTGTTTGAGATATTTTAGTATGATCATGTGACATGATAGTTTTTTTAATCTATGATGTGTCATTTTCACCATGGGTGTGGTTAAGGATTTCTCAAGATCAAATGAGGCCAGGTCATAGGATGAGACCATCAATGGCTAAGATAGCCTTGATTCAATTGAAAAAATGAGATTCAATGTTAGATATTGTTGATATGGATGATGTGGGGATGATTAATGCCTACATAACATGATATAGGCAATATATATGGAAACCACTATTTCCAAGAGATGGGGCTATCATTAGGATGTATTGAATCTAGAGCTTATTAGAGAAGTTGAGGGTACATTATGATTTTAGATTTGTATGTTATGTTTAGTTTAGTGTTTGACTTATTTATTAAATATCTAATACAATGTTTTGGTATGTTTACATCCACAAAATGATGAGTACTAAGAGACCATTATTGAGTCCATATTATGAGAGATGATATGACATATCCCTAATGATGTCATAAATGATGGGCCAGTAGAGAGGGCCATAAGAGTTGTAGGTGTTCATGTCCACATTTTTTACTGAGCAACCATTGTTACCACTATATATAGATGAGTAACTAAAAATAGAGATGATGCATATGATGAGATATAGAGGTGAGATATGCCCACACCTAATGTTTTGGGTGGGGTAGGTGCTAAGATCATAAATGACTATATTCTTATATAATGAGAGCATGTGAAGCTAGTATCCCAGGTGGTAGTTCTATGGGATAAATAGTATAGACACAAGTCTTGATTGAGATCTAAAATGATGTGAGGGAATATATCTCTAGTTTGGATGTATCTAAAAGTGATATTGAGGAAGGTGGTCTTGGTGACCAAACTCTGATTATTGAGTGATTATGTATTATTTTATTAAAACTTATTTTGAATCATATATATATATATATACATACATATATATATATATATACATATATGTATATATATACATATATGTATATATATACATGTATATATATACATATATATATATATATACATATATATATATATACATATATATACATATATATATATATACATATATATATATATATACATATATATATACATATATACATATATATATACATATATATATATATATATATATATATATATATATGTATATATATATATATATATATATATATATGTATGTATACACACACACACACACACACACACACACACACACACACACACACACACACACACACACACACACATGGATTTTTTATTACATGGGTATTTTGTTATCTAGAATTTTGATTTATGGCATTGATTGCTCGATTAAGTTTTTTGGTTACATTCATTACTTATGTTTTAATACAAATAAGTATTTATTCAACTAGGGAATTGTAATTGATTGCTCATATATATATGGATGGTGGAGTACATATGTATATCAAAATAGGAATGTTAGTTTTTGGTTATTATAAAAAAATTATAGTATATTTTAGTTTGGGTTATGTAACTATAACATGGACTATCTAAATTTAGATGGCATGGTAAATAAGTAATCATATTTCACATCTTATATATTCATATAAGTAGACTCTAAAATTGATACTACTCATGATGCATTGTTGGTAGTTAGATGTATAGATTTTATAGTAAACAAAATAATTAACTATCATACTAAAATTGTGTTATGATTTATATTATCTTTGGAAAATATCTTGATCAGTGGTCATGCTGAAATTATGTTATAAGCTTTGTGATCTCTAGAAAACATCTTAATTAGTGGTTGAGCTGATACTATGTTCTAATTTTTGTGATCTCTAGAAAATATCTTAATATATGATTGAGGTAACATTTTGATATGATCTATGTGGTATTTATTAAATATATTAATTATTTATTAAACTAAAGTTGGTGGTTGAGTTACTTTCCTATTTTTTACAATGTTACTATAGGCAGGTTAAACTCTATAAACTGTTTTCCATTTACACTAAATTTATGGTGCATGAGATCTCACATAAGTAGTCATCTTATAAACCACATGGCTTGTATGATGAGTAACTAATGGATCATTGAAAAGAATGTCTTGGGATAACTCGTAGAGGAGTGAAATCTAGGAGAGCGTGGATAAGGATACCTTGATTCCCCTATGTGAATGTTATAATTCTTCTATTAACACATTTACCAATATGACATTTTAGTACACAATAGTGATTTCCCTAATGTCCATTGATTTTATGATAATTTAAATATGGTTTATTTCTTAATATTAAAAAATGGTGCATGGGATGATAATGAGTAGGAGGAAGGGTGATCATCCCTTTGTCTAGTAATGTAAACAATATATCATGAGGCTTATCTCCATCCAAAAACTATATTGACTTATTGTTGATATCCTTTAATCTGTTCACTATGAGAGATGCTCTTTGAAGTGGCTCTTTGATATATTTAATTATCTTTATTATTTATTTCAGTTCAAATTTTTCTTAAGGCATATATGTATCAAGGGTTTGTACCATATTGGATGATTATATATCTGATAGGTGTAAATCTAAATATAGCTCCTCAAAATCTATTTCTGAATGTGGCTCTACTAATCCCAACTCTTTTCCTAATGTGGCATCCTTGTAGCATAAGTGGTAGAATGATTTGGATGTATCATATAACAATTCATTCTTGAAGATGAACATGATACATCTAATTAATATGTATTGTACCTCTAAATTTCTTAGTTGGTAAATTAATTGTTTAATGCATGATTCAAATCATATAATGTAATCATTTACTATTTTTGACCCACCATAGTCTAGTGAAGGCAACCTTTCATATGTGAATTAAGCACCCTTATTCTAAATATAATGCATGATAAATACTGATTTTACATTATCACATATATGTAGTGAACCATTGGGGAATGAGTTATGGAACCAATTTAAGGCCTCACCCTCTAAAGTCTATGGAAATAACTATAAGAGAATTAGACTACTAATGAAATGTGCCATAAATTTTCTATAAGCTTTAAGGTGATATTATGGGTCCCCATGTCCATTTAAATTTGGTAATATGGGTATCTAAAAATCCTTTTGTAACTTAGTATTTATGATTCTATGTTAGATAGGATTGCCATGGATGGGATTATAATCAACCCAAGAGTATAATGTTTTACTTTCCAAAGTGAGTTGGTGTACTTGTTATTGTAAATCACACATGGTATACATAAAGGAGATTACCTCTTATGAAGGTATATTAACATCATAAAGGGGTTCATTTAACTCTTGAATCTTATTATTGAATTTATCCATTGGTACACAACATCAAGGAATATTTTTAGAGAGAGTTGGTTTGCTCATCGTAATATTTGGAGGGGTGATAGATTAAACCTAGTGAGAGAGAAATGGGTTATCAACCTAGTGGAACTTAGGATAATAAATAGGTTTTAATATATTAATCGGGGTGGTGAGGGAGATTCATTGGTATCTCTATTTTTTTTAATTTGTAAAGAAGTGTCACATGCTAATGTAATTAACTATACATTATTATCATGCAACTTTAAACTATGTAAACTATGGACATAACTATAAGTTCATTTGTGTTTATCTAAAGATTTACTACCATTTGAACTAGAATTTGATAATCAATCAATTTAAACATGAGAGATAGGTGAAGTAGGGAGAAAACTAGAAGGACTAGACTCAATGTTTTCTTCACTAAGATCAGAGTAAATATTGTTATTACAAGCTTCATCAAGTTGGAATTTATTTCTCTTATAGAAGTAAGGAAAGAAGAGGTTTCATTTTCATGATCACTAAGAGAGAGAGAGAGTAAAATAATATTTTAACTTTTTACTACTATGAAATATATCATCATGTGTATGTGTAATTTGTATACACATAATATTTTCAACTGTTATCAGTTATTGACACTTTGTATCTTGTAGAAACCCATCAAGTCTCAATATCTCTAAGTGCATGCCTTAAAGGGGTTCACCAAGAATGGGGTGGGTAGACCTTTACTGCTTCACAAGATTATTTTCCCTTATTTCTACATTATCACCAATCTAACCATCCTTTAAAACCATTCTTTGAATTATTGCTCCTCCTTTACACACTCTTCCAGTCTTTTTCCTCTTTCCATCCCTCTTTTCCTCACCTTGATCCCCTTTCACTAGTTTACTATACTAGGTCAACTAGGTCAACCTTGTATAGTTTTTATCCTCTTATTATAATGTAGGGTTCCCTCAGTTGACCCTATATTATTTCTAGGTATTATCACTTGAGAGTTTAATTATCCCTTTGACTAACCTAGATTGGGACCTAGTGATTTATCTCTAAAAAACATATAGGGTCGATTGGGTCGACCCCATATAGCTAACATATTCAAAAGGATTTAGGGTGAGATCCACCTATAAATACAAGATCATTTTATCATTATTTCAATATAAAATCAAGATTTATTATTTGTTCATTTTTTAAAATCTTCTCTTCCACCATTCTACTTGAGGAATCTTAGCTTAGGGTTTATACTTTGAGAATCTAGTCTTGTGGATAAGTCTTGGATGTTTTGGCCTTTCTTATTTATCCTTATAAACCATTAAAAACTCTTGTGAAACCCATTTTTTCAAAGGAGAGGTTGAGTTTCGACATGTTCACATTTAGGTAAATATATTTTAACTTTGTTCTCCTCTCTTTAGTAGATAGAAATAACATATGTCTTCATATCCCATGTATTAGGTTCTTAGTAATAATTATCTTAATTGAGATTCTATTATAAATTATTTTATTTATTTGCTAACCCCTTTATTGTGCCACAATATTTGGTGTGTACTAGATTAGATTTACTTTCTTGTTTACTAGATATAGAGTCAACATTAAACCTATTACTCTTTTAGGTTTGTTCCATGATTGTGTTAAATTGTAGGTTTTGGAACCCTTCATAAGATGGTGTATTATCACAATTGATCCCCTAATTAGGTCTAATGGATTCCCATATTGGTCATGATATTACTTAATAAATGTATTCTCAATCAAAAGTGTAGGTATGCTCTATCTTCTCTAAGCCAAGATTAATTTAGAAACATGATGCATTTATAATTATATACATTTTGATGAAATTGATGTGAACTAACCTTTGCATTATTTTTTCACCTTATTTCATTATTTCATCATTATTTTTATCATATATTTTCCATATGGGATCAAATTTATTAACTGAGTATCTAACTTCTATGCATAGGATTTCACGTACAAACTACTAGATCAACCTTGTTGACTCAGTATAGGTTTTCAAATTTTTAGACATCTAGTCTAGACTACTAGCTCAACCTAATTGACCTTGTACATTTTTAGGCACTCATTAGTAAGTTTTTCTAAAGCTTGATTGACCTAATCAATCCAATTATCAAAATTTACAAATATATATCAAGGTTATTAAACATCAATCTTCATTCTTTGTATCTTTGATCCACTAAGGTTCCTTTCTATCTCTTCATCTCTTTCTTTAAAGTCTTTAATTTTATAATTTTAATTATTTAAAACTACCCCTACATAGTCAACTAGATTGACTCTACCAGCCCAGTTATATGTTCTATGTGTTGTTTAGATAACTGGGTCAACTATGTTGGCCCTATTCATTTTAGACCTTACTTCTACCATACAGGTTTAACCCTATCAACCCTATTCTATATTATGTGCATACACTATTGGGTATATAAATATTATACCTTGTTTCAAAGTTGAAATCAACCTTATATGCCAGTAATTAGTTCACACTTTATTTTCTTAATGGTTGTGTGAGTAGAAGAGATCACATAGTCTAATTAAGTGGTTTTCAATTAACCATTTAGTTTCACTATTTTTTATTTTATGCACACATGAAAAAATAAAAAAATATAAGAAATAATTTAAACATTTGTCTACCCAAGGCCAACCTACTTGGATTTCGTCACCAAGGGGGAAGCCAACTTGATGTTCTAGTCAAGTATAAAGCATGATTAATGGTATATTCTAGCTAAGCACCAGATACCCTTATCAGTATAGTGTGTGAAGTGAGGGGGTAGGCCCAAATACTAGGTTTGTATCATTAACACTACAAATCCTTTTCATCCTAAACTACCTAAAACCATCTTTAAATTTCCATTCTGGTTCCTTACAACCAACTTTCCATCACATTTAAAAACAAATCTTAATAATATAATTAACATTTAGTCTAACCAATTAGTTAGCTCTTTAGTTTTTAAGTTGATTTCTTACTCTTTGATCAATTGTATTTTGTATTACAAAAACTTGCATTAGCCAATGTTGGTACACGGTTTTGTGCTATGTGCTTAAATTGGATTGGATAACATAAATCCAATTGACTATTTTTTTCCTTTTAGCTATTTTTTTCAAATCACTTGAAAAAATTATCTTGTTTCAGTTCATAATCTATTATAATATTCTTAATTTTCCTTTTCTACTATACTAGATTGACCCAATTGAACCTATACCTTTTTCCAACGTTTGTTCATTGTAATGGATCAACCTAGTTGACCCTGTACTATTTTTAGACCTTGTTTTCTCTTTTTCTAGCCTCTGTTCACTATGATAGATTGACCTAATTGACCTTATACTATTGGTAGACCTTATTTTTGTGCTAGGTCAATTGAGTCAATCGTGTAATATTTCTATCATTCCATATTTATCTCTCTAATTCTTTATTTCTCCTTATTTTCATTTTGTTCATCTCTCTTCACTCATAATGAAGTATCCTATCAAAATCTTCTTGGATAGCTTGATTCCATTTAGATACTATATGGTATGTTCATTTCTCCCTCTCTTTTTTCCTAAGAGCACCATCACTCTTGGGGCACCTCTTCTCCTTCTTCAACCATGAACTATAATATGGTGCAAATATCACCTCAAGATGAAGTTAATGGATATGAACCTTTCCTTAACTATCAAGAAATTTATAATCTTCAAAATCTTCAAAATAATGTGGTAGTAATTGATACAATTTTAATTAATAATCCCACTAATATTCCTTCTTATAGTAATCCTTCCCTAACACCAATTTATGGAGTGCACCTACCAACACCAACCCACCACATGATACAACTTAACTTTTAGCCCAAGTTATCCAACAAATGAACATAATGAAAAAAAATTACACCAACCAAATGATGAAAATTCATCAACATTTAATCAATATGGATAATTAATCTCCATCTATCCATCCTTAAGCTAATCCCAATTTCATACCTCCACCTCTTTAGGATGCTTCAAGAAATGTTATTCCTCAACCCATAATGAATAAAAAGATTACTCAAACTATTCAAAATGATCCTTTGGACCCCATTATTATTTCCATTTATATTGGTAACATAGATACAACTATCAAATATGATGGGATGAAATGCCCTACCTCATTTCTCAAAGCCTTTGGAAACCTTTACAAAGAGTGGATCCAAACTAATACCTTCACCACTATTAAAATTTTAGTAAAAGCATTCACTAGAAATGTATTAGAATGGTATAATCAACTTCCCCAACATTTTATTTAGAAACTTAAAGATTTGGTTAATCCTTTGGTTAAAGAGTTTCAACACAATGATCTTCCCAAAAAATTTCTTAGCCACTTCATCAATGCTAAGCAATCTCCCACTCAATCAGCTCACGACTTTGTCAAAAGATGGAAATAATTGGCCCATAAATCTGACCATAACATGACTAATGATAACTTATTCAAACTCTTTCTCACCTCTTTGACTCCCACTCTCTAATATAAGGTTTGAACCTTTGCTCCCCAAACACTTAATGAAGATATTGATCAAGATAAATGTCAAGACATTCTTATGAACCAATTCAAACCTAATCCTAAACTTATTAAATGATATTTCTAAACATATAATGATGTCATTAGTAATGCTCTATAAACCAAACTAGGAGTTTCTAAAACTAATGTTCCTTCACCTTCTCATACACCACTTTTTAGTTCAACAAATGAAACAATTTTTATTTCCCTCAAAACCTTTCATTTATCCCAATGCTACTCCTAAGTGGTATAAACCCAATCTATTTTTTGTTTCCATGCCAACATTGGGCATTCTCATTAATCTTGTAGAGGGATCAATAAATTTGGTGTCTCTTATATGCTTGGTGATTCATTCAATCATGAAGATATGATCAATATTCATCATCAAGAATACATTGATGCCTTTCAAAAATGATAAACTTCCAAAGATTTTACCTCTTATAAACAAAAATATTCTTAAAATGAACAATCAAATACCAAGGATGTTTGTGCCATTGATGTCAATTATGACCAATATTATAACAATTCTCAATATGTCAACATTGATAAGGTCAATTATCATCATAAAATAGCTCATTAAGATCCTATTACTAATCCTAATAATCCATATTTGGAGGAAAAAATTATTAAAGATACTACCAACACTAATTTTTCTTTAGAAGTTCAAAAGGAACAATCTCCTCCTTATGATCCTCCGACCACATCTATTCTTTTTAAAATAGTTTACCTCATAAACCTCATGTTGGATCTTTTAAGCCTCATTAGAACTTTATTAAAGAAATCAAATTTATTCGTTATAAGATTCCACTTATGGATTTGGTTCATACTTATCCCTATCATTATAAATTCCTTATGAAATAACTCTAATAAATTGATGATTCATCCTCCTTAGATGAAGAACCATCTTCTATTAAATCTCAACCTACCAATGTAAATACCATTGAAACTATGTGTCCTTCTTCCAAGCCCTCTATTTAATTCCTTGAAGAGGATGAGATAAGTGATGAAATTCTCCTTCATACTGATGATCCACTAGTTTTCATCAAAGTAGCCATTAATACCACTCTTATCCATAAATTTCTAGTTGATGAAAGTTTTGGTATGAATGGCTCATCTAACAACTTGATTATAACAAAGATCATCTCAAGTAAACCCATATTAACTATCATGGTTTTGAAAAAACTAATCAAAACCCACTTGGTTTCATTTGGCTTACATTATCCATTAGACCTAATATTGTTTTAAACAAGATTGTGGTCCTTGAATTACCCCTATATTATAACATACTCCTTGGTTATCCATGGACTCATTGAATGAGGGCCATTGCTTCTTTTGGTAGTCAATGTATTAAATTTTTACATAATGGAAAAAACATGAAGATTATCCCACCCCATGGAGCATTCAACTTCCTATTCCTAAATCACAATATCATATTCCTACCATTCCTAAGATCAATAGTTCTTCTTTACCCAAGTTCATCAACATTAATCCTAATTTATAATTTAATCTTGTGGATTTTGATGATGATGAACCTAATGAGTTATAACATACTTGTAATACTACTAAATTACCTCCCTACATTTTGGAATGGCTTCCTCCTTCTCTATTTCCTAGGGATTATATTGTTCTTCTTATTGATGATATTACAAATTTCCCCCCTCCATGCAATACTCAAGATCTTTCTTTACCTAAAGATGCCTTCACTTCCAATAATTTTGGAGTGTCCAAATTATTTCAATATCCTCTTATCATGTATCCTTGTACATTTAGAAATATCATGATTTCACCCTCTAAAACTCCCCCTGATTTTCAAGCATGTATAATTTCTCCAACATATAATGATATCTATAAAATGACCCAAGCTCCATCTAGATACTTGGTTGTATAGTATTATAAAAAAACCTTTCCCAAAATTTATGATTTTAATCAAGATGTATATACAATTTATATGGATCATACCTTAGATCTTGAGGGTCATGTGCCTCCTACCAATCCTCCTCTTATCAAAACTCCTAGGGTGCTAGAGTAATTTATACCTTATGAACATCTAAAAATTTCTAAATCTCCTTTATCACCTATCACTCAAATAATTTAATCTAATCCTTCTCCCATAATTTAACCCATGTATATTCCAACCCCTTTTGATCCATCTTCTTCTTCCACTCCTAAAATTACCCTAGATGAAAAGGCAACTGATGTTCATTAGATACATTCTAAGTATGATCACCATGGTAATTAAATTATAGATATTGAAGTAGATTCTGAGTACTATGGTCCTATTCCTACCTTTCCTAGTGATAAATCTATCCTTGAGTTAATTTATGCTTGAGAACCTCAAATTCCTTAGCAACATCATAAACTTGGGAGCTTTAAGACAAAAACTCCTTGATTCAACAACTTCATTACAAGCATTGACACTAAAATAAATCCAATTTATGCCTCACCCAATTCACCATACCACTTTCAAGATGGAAATTCCATGATTATTGAAGAAACCACTTGCATAAAATATGATACTCCATATTTTCATTGACCAATTATTATCTTTCATGAACTTTCACATATCGAACATGATAATTTTATCTTATTTTTTGATAAATATCATGAGGATTATGCTTCATCCTATGAGGACATGATTGAAATTTACCCTAACATTATCATGCATAACAACATTACTTATCCTAAGGCCAAGTTTATGCATTTAAAACAAATTGACCTAAATTTTACACTTTATGTCATAAAGAAATAATAAAATTACTTTATGCCAAATTTATCAAACCAGTGGATTATTCTAAATGGGTTTATAACATTATTCCCATTCAAAATAAAGTCACTATGGTTATTTTCATGTGTATTATTTTCCATAATATTAGTCTTGCTTATCCCAAGTAAAAATTTCCTTTACCTTCAATAGATCCCATTGTTTATTCCACAACTCATTATGAAATGTTATCTCTTATAAATGGCTTCCTAGGATATAATTAGATTCGTATTACTCTCGAGGACCAACATAAGACAAATTTAACCATAAAATGGGGCACCTATTGTTATGTCAAAATTCCCTTCAGTCTTAAAAATGTCAGAGCCAATTAACAAAATTGTTGAAACTTATGTGGATGATCTCATTGCTAAATCCAAACATTTTAAGAATCATTTCTCTGATCTTGTTATCATCTTCTTAAATATAAATTTAGACTTAATCCTTAAAAATGTGTCTTTGGAGTCACATCTAAAAAATTGTTAGGATTATTAGTCTCTCTCCATGGAATATATGTTGACCCTACCAAAATTAGTACTATTACCAACATGCTCATTCCTGATTCTATTCCTAGCATTTGTTCTCACTTAGGAAAACTTGGATCAATTAGATGATATTTACCCAAAATGGTATATCAAATTAACCCCATTAAGTCCCTTCTCAAGAAAGGTACTACTTTGGAATGGATGGATCCATGTCAAAAAGCCTTTGATAATATGAAAGAGTCATTGATT
Source organism: Torreya grandis (assembly GCA_037957365.1). Lineage (NCBI taxonomy): Eukaryota > Viridiplantae > Streptophyta > Pinopsida > Cupressales > Taxaceae > Torreya > Torreya grandis. The sequence continues at coordinate 517,284 of JARHVA010006330.1, forward strand.
TATCCACCTACACTTTGTCCTTCCAATGACAAATGTTTTCACTTATACTTTCAACCTTTGAGAGGATGTCTCAACTCTCCTCATCCAAGTGGCATAATTGAAATAGCTCTAGACTATGGGTAGCCTAAGAATGAGATGAATCTCTAGATAGGGTTATCTCCCTTGATACACCACTTGTAAACCACTACTACACCTATGCTTATGAGGTAAAATGAAGAGATAAAACTAAAATAAAACTATATTAAAGGAGGTGATACACCAAATTATTTGATGAATACCAACCAAATACATATTACACATGATAACAAGGGACTAACCAAACATACACTTCTATAATCTACCTCATCTCACATCAAAATTTCATTATGAGGTTATGGTGAATGTTTAGGATAAGATAACTAGACAAGAGGTATATATTTACACTATTGAAAAGGATTACTCACTCAACTTTGACACTTCCTAAAACACTTCACATTACCTACAAGAAAAATCTTTCCAACTACAAATATGTGAGAGAATGAGACAACATGTTAAGGAAACAAGAGTCATCACTAAGCAAGATCAATCATATAATGAAGTAAAATTATTAATAGTCATGGAATAGGTAAAAATCAATACTATTTATTGATCCATGGTATGAAAATTAGTAGGGTTTCACCATACTGAGGTGGAACATAGTTTATAGAGGCCAAAATAACTAGTTCTTATAGAAATTGAGAGAGAGAGAGAGAGGAGAAGAGAGAAGTAAAAAGGTCATAAGGAAACTTCTAAAGATGATAAAATGAGATAATTTTGCATCATAAAAGGGTTTGAAATATATCATGTGAGGTTAGAAGATATAAGTGGCTTTTCAAGTCATGAAACTCATGAAAAGTGACATGGAATCCTCATTACTGGCTCAAAAAAGTGACTTCATGATTTAGCCTTATTTTAACATCTAAAAACTAAGGATAGGTATAATGATTGGAATGAGAGGGAAGTATTTCATAGATAAATTTCCATTCATTGGTTTTAGTCATGGTTATATAGAATCTTCCCAAAATGAGCTATCACCATCTGTAATCAAAATAACTCTTCTTTCACACACCCCACACACTTAGCCTCCAAAAGGAATTATTTTTACATGAAAATACATAAAAGGAAGTTAATTAAAAGTTTAAATACCCTCCATTTCCTTAGAGGCATCAAGTATACCTTAACACATCTTCTTGAATTTATCACACTTCTCATCATCATGTTCACTATGCTAATTTTGACTAGCTAAGATGAAGTAGATGGTAAACACACTTAGGATTATTCACAAGGAATAAAACTAGAATGGGTATTTATATTATGTCTCATTATTTCTTCCAAAGTTTATTTCATCTCTTGAAACCTCCTAGAACCTACATAATGCACAAAATAGCTAAGAAAACCCTAGTTTATACTCAATATGTACAATTTTGTACAACTAATCTTGATGGTAAGGATCTTGAGAGAGTATTATGAAAGTTTCAATCAATTTACTAGTCATTAAACCTCACTTTGATATCCATAAAACATCATCTTCCCAATTGGGTGCTTCCAAGGATTTAAGAGGGGTTTGGTCCTATTTTACCCTCTTAGCCATTATTCATAGAGATTTCACATCTCAATTTCAATCCAATGCCAAAAAATGTTTGATTAGGACCATATATAACATCTCCAAACGTCTTGGATCTCCATGGAAAGCTTTAGATAAGATGTAAGATTCCAAAATTTCTCTATCAAACTCTTATTTTGCTTTTCATAGGCCTACAGTTGCCTTTGATCCAAAATATATCTTCCTTATACTTCCTCTATATTATAATTTATAATACATGTCAAAATTCATCTTATAAAAATGTTTCAATTGATTATAAATTTTACTAAGAGCTAGAAGTGAATGTGACCTACCATTTGGCTTATAGGCCTAGACTTGCTTCCTAGTCCTACCTACAAACTTAGTAACATAGATGATCATGTTGGGTTCTCTCCTTATATAAGGTATTTATATTTTTTAATTAGGTTCGTTTCAACTACACACACATATTATCAAGTTTAAATTAGATCTTAGTTCATTCCTTTCTCTCCATTCCTCAAGGTTTCATGTTTTTCTAATAAAGGGAGTGTCCTCTATCTAAGACAAAATATAAGGCAATCCCCCTTTTTCCCTAGGCAAGCCAAATAGTGGAGGTGTTTTTCCTAGTTTTAGATACATTATAAACAAATCATCATCCTTTTATCATGTCATTTACCTTTCCAACTCCTAAAAACCCCAAGATAGACTATGAATGGGCAGACTATGTGTAGGGTTTGTTATGTGAAATGTGCCTTGATTGATAGAATTCTATCTTTGTTCCTTATTCACCATGAGAAATCCATGAGACATTATCACCTTTAATAGGGTAATTTTTTATCATGTAAACCATTATGCCTTTTCCAAAACTCCACTTAGGAGGTCTACCTTGATTTTCCTAGATTGGAATCATAGACTATGATTGTATTCTTATTTCGTATAGGAGGTCACACATGATTTAAACTAAGAGATAATGTCTAGAGGTTTATTATAATATTAGAAAAAATATTTAATTGGTTTTAACTTATTTATCTCATCCTTATTCACTTTATACACTCATGGTCCCTACACCTCCTGGTGATTTGTCATCTATTTTGGAGCCAAAAGGATCCTATAGGTGAAGATTTTCTTTTTGATAGGCTACATATCACTTTTGGGTCTCATGAGGAATTTTAATTTATCTAAAATAAACCAACATTTATTATCCCATGTATAATACCTTGCTAAATGTTATGTATGAGTTAAGGTTTGTTGTAGGTACACATTTGTGAGAGCAAAGGACACTTGTAGGTGTAGATTAGGGCCCCAAATAGTTCATATCCACCTATAATAATGATATTTTTATGACAAATGAAAATTTCACTATATGTAATTATTTAATTTTTATGGCATGGTCTATTAAAAACGTGGAAAACAAGGTTACTCAAATACCCAAAATCCTATAGATGTCAATGAAGGATTTTAGTGTCTTTGTAGGCAACTTTGAGCCTTCAAAATTCTAACTTCCATTTATTAAATTCATCACTAATTTTGAAAATTTTATGTCATATGTGGGTAATACAAGAAAAGTGTATTTATAGTATTAAAAAATCCTTGTAACCCTATTTTATGCTTTTGATAAAAGTGCTCAGACCTCTATTTTCCTAGTTCAGGGATTAAATCCATGAATATAGTCATTATTTTGTTTCATCAACTTCTACATCTATTTGCCCATATGGTAACTTAAAATATTTATGTCATGTTATTTAATTAACACCTATAAATTCAAAAAAAAAAATGTTTTCCAAATTCTCCATCAAGTGTCCTCAGTTATCTATTAACACCACATGTAAGTGGCTATTTGCATATATACATATAATAAGTAAATATAAGTAGTATGCAAGTTATAAAGGTTTACAAATAATTCAATCCTTCAAAAAAAATTAAAATTTACTCCTAACATTATTTAAAAATTGAAATACTTATCCAAATTTCCATCATAACATGATGTCATCTTAAGAGGCTCATGTAGATGTATTTTTGGGTTGCATATAGATAGTGATCATAAATTGGATCAATGTACCAAAGATTCTCCCTTCATAGTCAATTGGTTTCTCATACATTTGTTAAAATTAAAACATCAATATTATTAAAAACTTTAAACAAGTTCCCACACTCCATTTCAACATTTGGACCCTTCTTTCATGGCACATGGTTGACTGTGTATGACATTCATAGGGTAGATTAATTGTATGTGTGGTATATGACTACAAACTATGAATATTGATTTTGAGAATGAAGTTTCAAGGTGAATGGAATAAATATAATATTTAAAACATGGAAATTAAACTATTAAAACCCTTTGAAACCATTAAAAGTCATGAGAATCTAGAAAAATGGTGGAAACATGTGTGTCATCCCATATGACACCAATCTACAAACTTGAGATGATTTTATCATCAAATCAACTCCAAACTTGTAAAAAAGGATTGGAAACATGTGATATGAGATTATAAGACCTCTATAGTCAATCCCAATATCTACATGATATATAATTATCCATATAATATCAAAACTTATATGATGCATAGATTGGTAATAAGAAAAGCATTGTCAAATTTTTAGGGATGAAAAATAAAGTATATTATCCCAAGCCTTGAAATATTTTTATGGAAGTGGAGATATATTATTTTAATTTCACCTCCCAAATTTTTTTGACCTAAAACTTATTTAACTATCCATACCAAACACAAACCTATTGACTAGTTCTATGTGTCTAGAAGGGTGAAAAAGGAGAAAAATGGTTTTACATCAATTTTGACACTTAAATATTACTTCATGTGTAAATTTATCTAAGGAATATAAATATTCATTCCATGACCTTCTCCCATGTGTCACCTTCCCTCATGGGCCATACAAGTGCCAAATTCTTCCTTTTCCAGTTGATTTTCACATTTTCAGTTAGATAACCGGTGAGATTCAGATGTGACTAACATTATTGATAGGTAATCTGAACTATTTAATGTATGAGAGGAAATTAGGATGCTTTTACACTTTGGGAACTCTGCCACTTACATTTATGAACCCTAAAATGACTTTAAAAGACATAAGGATTAATATGACTAAGACCAAGGATAATATAGCATCAAATCAAATAAAATGGACTATAAAAAACCCCATGAAAAATTATTAGAGCCCTAAAACACCTAAAAATCAATTTTTGACCTATAGGGGCCCTAATTTGACATATAGGGTCAAATTTTGTCAATAATAAACCTTTGATTCTACTTCTTCCAAGCCTATATTATTTGGGGAAATTCTTTCCCAACAAGATGATATGGGAAGAGAGTATTCTATCTAATAAATTAGCTAAGGACTCATTGATTATGAGACATGTTATACCAAAATTGAGCATGATTTCCTCACCATCTATTTTTTAGATAAAAAGATTCACCACTATATGTTTTACCAAATTATTTATTTCATTGTTCATTCTAATCCCTTGCATCATTTATTCTCCAAATCATTTCTTATTAGAGATATAATTGGTAAATATATGTTCCTCCTTATGGACTTTGATCTCTACATCATCACTCAAAAATATATCAAAGGGAAAATCATAGTTGATCAACTAGCCACAACTCCCATACTAGTAACTTATTCTCTTCAAAATAATCCTCTAGATGATAATATCCTTTACATCAAAGGTCTTGATCAAAATATATTCCTCTCAAAGATTATTTTCATAGTTTTTTCATCTACCTTTAATCAAATAATATTGATGAATCCACTACTCCCTCTGGTACTACTAAACCAAAAGTAGTTATTGAAGAGATTCTTTAAATCAATGTTGAATTGCATGAGGATACCTACACCCTTCACTTTGATGATCCCAAATGCCTTTAAAGAGATGGGTTAGGTTTCATTGTCATATATTCTCTTATAAAAATCATTTCTTTAAGTTTTTCCTTCAACTTTGATGTCACTAGCAATATGGCCAAATATGAAGCTCTTATTTTAGGTATAAGATTTGCTCCTGATTTAGACATTTAATGTATTCATTATTTAGATGATTCCTAGCTTATTTACTACCAATTTAGTGGTGATTATCAATGTAAAAATGATAACCTCGTCACATATCATCAAATTTCAATCAATCTTGCTAAGGTTTCATCTCTTTCATTATTGAGCCTATTCCTAGAGATCAAAATTCCATTGTTGGTTCTCTTGCTTCTTTAGCATCTCTCTTTTATAACTACCAATTCTATTCTGATACTAATTTTCTTATATAACTAATAAAATATAAATCCTCTAATAAATGATAGAGGTATACACCACTAAGGGGGGGGGGGGTTGAATTAGTGGTTAACAATAATGAAACTGAATTCCCAACTCTTTCATCTACTTAACCAATCACATCAATATGAAAGATAGATGAATCAAAGAACAAACATGAATGTAACCATTACTCAAATATTTATGTGAGAAACCCTCATGTGGGAGAAAACCTACTCTAAATGATACAAAAAAGTGGACTATAGTCCTATAAAATGATCACAAACATGAGGCTTTAGTGAAGCACCCACTTCACAAGGAGCACTAACCCCTAATGTTGACAAGCACCAGCTTACCTAAGATGTTGAGCACCAACACAACACCTATCAAGTAAAAAATAATTAAAATCTGATTGCTTCTCAATATAATAGATAAAACCTAAAAGAAGACTCTTCTCCAAGTCTACAACTCCACACAAGTCACCAATACCATGTTATCTCTTCAACACAAGCAAATAATCCATTGACAATTATTTCACTCATATTAAAATATGCAATCATAAATATAGTAATAATAGTCAATAAAATCAAAAAATTATGCTGAGTCTAATGACTTTTTTCTATACTCAATCTCATACAAACATTGGTCACCAATGCCCCCAACAACCTTTGCATAAGGTCTTCAAACATCAACAATACTTAGTTGTCTAGCTTGACAACCACCTCCTAAAAAGGGAATAAAACATACTATATATATATATACAACTCTTAATTATGGTCATACATATCTCTCTATAAAATTTTATGAAGAATTATTTGTCTCCCAAGGTCATCCATGATCCTCTACACAAGCCTTATATACCATACCATGAGCTCATGTCATAAACACCTCACAAACAAAGCATAACTCCACTTGTGTGACTATGTTTGACCAATAAAAGAGTGGTAAAAAGATAAAAATAAATAAAAAATATTTTCAATAAGTCCTCAACACTCTCCAATCCTTAGGAATACTTGATTTGACCATCTACCTTGAAAAGAAACTCAAACATTCAAACCAAGTTCCTTTTGCTAGTAAAACCATCATGGTCAACTATGAGTCAACCAATCAATCATGTCCAAGTGAATAGGAGCAATAATAATCTCATGTATATAGGTAATACGTCCACTACATCAACTCGAAGATCTCACAGCCATCCCTACTCATTGATTAGGCCTTCAAATTCCACTTCTCATGTTGATTGGTCTTTTTCACTCATGGCATCCTTTCCTCCATATCAACTAGGAAAATTTGAGGACCTATAAATTTGACACAAAAAAATTAATATTACTAAAACATTTCATTAATGTTTTAATAAAGTCATAAGCTTAATCTTAAACCCATTTTTCCCTTGGTTACTTTCAAAAATCTCTGACAATATCAAAAATACAGTTAAGAATTACTTTTTTATGGGACCCACAAATAGTCAAGATTGATAAAACACATCCTCAAAAGATTAGAATATTTATATATAACCCAAAATAATAACAATATCCATACACCATTTTTTTTTTCACATACAAGAAAAACCTTTCCAATTGGATCTAAGAATAGGGTTTTTACACATTAAAACATGTTTACCTTCTTAGTAATCATTCATAAATAATATGGCCTTAATCCATGAAATAATTCTTATAAAAAATTATTAGTAACCCTCATAAGATTCTTGAAAAGGTTAAACTCTATATGCAAAGTATACATGAGCTGATGAATGTGATAATTTTCCTCTCAAGCTCAAAATACATCATTTGAGCACCCTCTAAAGCACATGAAGTCATTTATAACATTTATCTCTCATCTTATAACTTATGACTTGTTTAATAAACTTTAAAACACCTCTTTTATCATCTCCCATGTATATATAATTTCAAACACCCTTAAAACACTCACTGACCCTTCACAAGGTCACACATGCCCATCTAAGCCAACTAGGCCAATGGCCAAACTGACTTGCAGACCACTTGCCACCTCTTGTAAACCATATATCTAAACTATCAGAATATTATACATGTCCAAAATTCATATTATAGGCACACTAATCTCCATATAGTGGTTCATAATCCAAAGTACTCAAGAACCTTTAGGAAATCATACAAGATGAAGCTTACAAGGTACAAATTGAAATATATACCTCATGAAGGCCATATGAAGTCAACCCTTGAGCATAAAACACATAAAGAACAATTTAAACATCATCCTACCAATCTCCATTCATCCATATAACATCTACCTAAGACACCCAGGCATACCCTTACACGTATCACAATGTTCCAAGTACATTAGATCACCATATTCCCTCACTCTGACCTATTAGACCACTTTGTCATCACAAATTCCACTTGAAATCAATGAAAACACATCTACCATCAATATCTAAACAATATTCCCCTTTTTCATTGATAGAAACACTCCTTTTCTCTCCCCCACTTTCCCAAAATGACAAAGTGGACTCTTTTCAACACTAGACACCATAGAAAACAAGCAAATGAGTTATAAACAACTTATGAAAACATGCTCACCTACATGAAATATTCTAAAAATTGACCATTCAAACCTCAAATAGGCACAAATCCCCCTTGGAAGATGCTCTCACTTAGAAACTACTCTTGAACCATTAAGATCCTTGGACCTATCACCAATTTTTAAGGCAACATATTTCTTCTTAGGACCTTGATAAAATTTGAAGGCTCCCCTCCAATATAGAAAACCCATGCACACCTATAGGACCTCCTAAAATAGCTACCATCAAATCAAACAACAACATGAACACCACAACACTATGTAAACTCACATACCATTTTAGTCAAGGCACCTTATAGACCACCAAAGACACTTTAATAACACTACCATACTTGAAACATACTTATAATAAGCCAGCATGACAAATTGGAAACAAAAATGCTAACCTTATTTTGAAAACTTTCTCAAAAATCTTCATTTTCTTCACTAGGTCTACTTGGACTCCTTATAGCCCTATTTGTCCACTATTAACCTAAAAAAATATTTTCCCTAATCATTTAAAACCATGAAATTCCATATTTGAATTCCACTACCATGCCACCTTAGATATGACAAGAATGGACTTCCAACTCATCCTTTTTAGCATACTTCCTTCTTTAGCCTACTAGCTAATTATGCCTCCTAGTGAGATAAAAATTAAATAAAATGAATTATACTCACTTATAGACCATTGTAAAAGATGATTCAGATACCCATTTGGCCCATTCAACTACTTTCAAAGATTCTAGCCTCTACCTCTATAGTTTGACCACTTTTCCAAACATGCCCAAATCACTGGGCTTTTAAAGTAACATTTGGTCAAAATCTAACCTATGGTCAACATAGACACCTAAAATAGATACTACTTATAGAGAGCACCAAAAATCACTACAATTACAAATTTTGAGCCTCCACACCTTTTGGAACCATGACTTATATTAAGCCACCAAATGCATGCTCTTGAGAAGAGATGTTAATGGCCACTCAAAATGCTCCATCTAGCATAAAAGGATTAAACAACCTATGAAACAACATAGATCATGTCTCAAACACATTTTCAGACCTTCTTGAGTATAAAACACTTCATGATACATCTTAATTCCTCAAATGACCTTTGAAATCAAGCATTTTATGCATACAAACTAAAACCTATAGTGGGTAGCTTGACCAAATGGTCAAAATCACATATAAGAACCTCATTAGTATTTAAAAACTGTATTTCCTCCTTTGACATACCAAAACCAACTTGAATCACTTATTATAAATATTTTATCCACCTTAGAACACTATATGAGCTATCTTGGCACTTTCTAGGCAATCATCACTGCCAAAAATGGTCAACTCAGACTTTTCACCATAAAACACACATCTAAGCATATCAAGAACTTAGACCACTTGGAAATGACTCATGATAATATTTATCAAGACCTCATACAAGCCACTTCTTCCTTATTCTTTAAATCATCATTTAAGTAAGGCATCAAAAATTTATCAAAAAGATATTTTAGGACTAGGAGACCTGAACATACCTCTTGAACAAATAGTCTCACTTCTTCATCTAAATGAGTCTCTTGTGAAACATAGATAGATAAATTCAATCCCTCAAGAATACTTTAGAATAATGTGAAGCATCGACTGGCCCACATCTTCTCATATTCTTCTTCCTCTTTTGCCAACACAATCTTATTCTTCTTCTTTTTCTTCTTTTACTTGCCTGTGACTGCCTTTTTTGTTCTTGGAATTTTATCCTCCTCTCTCAAACATGAATAGGAAATAAACAAGGATATAACCATGTCTTGATCTGTATTACCAACTAAATTGACCTTTTCAAGGTTTGGAAATGATTGATCTATATAGGAAATATCATCATCTATAGTTACAAAATGATCCATAATTATCTTAAAGCTGTCTTTATCTTCCTTCTTCAAATTATCATTGTTTTTTACCTCTACATTGAAAAATTAGTAGATAATGAAAAATTCTTCAATGAAATAATCACTCTCCACCTTTGAAAACACATAATCCTAATATAAAAACATATCAACTATTACTTTCTTTTCTTCCTTTAGCCTGTATAAGACTTTGTCTTTCCTCTCTTGAAAACTTGGAGCCTGATTGGTCTTGAATTAATTAAGATCCCTTTTTTTCTTAAAAAAATTATCAATATGATCAAATCCCTTGAAATCAAAACATGCAATCCATCTTTGATACTGACAAAATTTAGCTAAGTGACCAGTACTTTGACAATTGAAACATGTTATATTATTAAGAGTAGACTCACCTTACTTTATCTTTTTAGACATTGATTAGCTAAATGTCCAATCTCCAAATAGATGAAGCATTTTGTCTTATTCCTAGGATTAGGTAGATTAATTTTCTTAGCCTTCATCTTGTAACCATTGGCCTTATGACTAAACTCATGACAAATATGATAGTATCCATTAAAGTTTAAATGATTTATGGCATTAGGATATCTTACCTTGTTACAACTAACATCCTCAACTTGCGTATTGGTTGTTTTAGGCTTGTCTTTCTCCTCTTTAATGATTTTCTCCTTTTCTTATATACTACTAATATCTTCTCAATGAAAATTAGACCTGTTCTATCTCTTGAAGACCTTTGATTAATTAACAAAATATCAAGATCATTTGTGATTTTTTCATAATTGGAAAAAGACTTATCCCTACTCAAAGCTTTCTCCAATTCATCATTTAAAAAATTGTTTTATGTAATCAACTTAGAATACTCTTCTTCCTTACCTTTTAGGCTTGAGGATATAGACTCCAATTTGGAATTTAAGAACATGATTTCTCCTTCATTCTCCCTATTATCTTTAGTTATCTTAGTCTCAAATATATTGTATTGAATTTCATAGTCTTTCAAATTGGCCTTCAAACCTTTACATACCTTTGTTTCAATTTTGAAATCTTTAAGAGTAATATTTAGTTCACTCTCATAGTTTAGAATGTCTTCCTCATCTTCTTCATCTGATCCAATCCAATTTCCTTTAATTTGATATGAGAAATCACCTTCATCATCTGATTTGATTGCCATGAAAAGGACTTCATCATCCTTAGCTTCACTTTCATTATGACTATTATTAGATTGATTATCATAGCCTACTTTTGAGTCATTATCATCAATCTTTGTGTATAGACTCTTTTTGTCCTTATAGAACTTACTTTTGTTATCAAACTTCATAAATGATATCTTATTTCTATCAAACTTAAAACCTTTCTTACCTTCTACTTGATCCTCATCCTCATATTTCTTATTCTTGTGAGGACATTTTCTTGTAAAATTACCTACTTCACCATAGTTGAAACACTTAAAAGCAAGCTTACCTCTATATTTACATGATCTTGTCTTTATCTTGATTATAAATTTAAAAAAAAAAGTCATCATCAGATATATTATCTAACATAGCATATTTTCCTTGAGACCCCTTACTTTGTGTCTTTTTTTCTTTATGCTTATTCTCTGATTTGAAATAAACATTCTTCTTAGGATGTTTGTCTTCATTTATCCTCATCTCATAATTATTGGGAGATCCATAAAGCTCATCCATATAAGATCATGACTTTCCTCAATTGTAGATGCCTTAGAGTCAAACTTGTAAGATAGAGTTCTTAACAACTTTTGAACAATAACATCCTCTTTAAGATCTTCTCCAATACCTCTGATCATATTGATAACATCATCTAAGCTATTTAATTAGAAATCCACGTAATCCTCCTTCTTCATTTTGAGGCTCTCAAACTATCTTTTAAAATTTTGAAATTTGGCTAGTTTGACCTTTGAGTCACCTTCATAGATTGTATTGAACTTGGTCTTTTCCTTAGCTATTTGACAATGAATGAACTTTGAAAACTTAGTCTCTGATAAACCACCAGAAATATAATTCATGGAATTTGAATTGCATTCACATAGTTTCATATTAGCAACACTAGTAGTACAACTAGTAGGAATAACATATCCATCAACAACAATATAACAAACATAAAATCCTATAGCCATGATAAAATTTTACATCCTTAAACTCCAAAAGGTATAGTTATAACCATTAAACAATTGAGGTTGTTTGGAAGAGAAACCACCTTGCATACCATGACTTGCCATTATACCTTAGAATCACCTTTAAAGTTTTTAAGCCTAAAAATGACTAGATCTAATACCAATTGATAGAAGTAAACACTACTAAAAGTGGGGTGAATCAATGGTTAGCAATAATGCAATTCAATTCCCAACTCTTCAAGTTACCTAACCAATCACATCAATATACAAGATAAATGAATCAAAGAATAAATGTTAATGTAACCATTACACAAAGATTTATGTGGGAAACCCTCATGGGGGAGAAAAACCAATATAAATTATACAAAAAAATGGAATACAATCCTATAAGATGATCACAAACATGAGGCTTTAATGAATCACCCACTTCATAAGGAGCACCAACCCTAAGGTTGATAAGTACCAACTTGCCTAAGATGTTGAGAACCAACACAACACATATCAAATGAAAAATTATTGAACTTTGATTGATTTTTAATCTAATAGAAAAATCCTACAAGAACACTCCTCTCTAAGTCTGCAACTCCACACAAGTTACCAATGCTAAACTATCTCTTTAACACAAGCAAATAACCCCTTCACAAATATTTCACTCATATTCAAATATGAACTCATAAATAAACTAAAAATAGTCAATAAAATAAAAAAATTATTCTGATTCTAATGTAAATTTTTCTCTTCTCAATCTCATATAAACATTGATCACCAAGACCCCTAACAACCTTTGCAAAATGTCTTCAAACATCAACACATACTTACTTGTCTAGCTTGATACCAATCTCCTAAAAAGGGCATAAAACATCCTGTATATATACCAATATTAATTATGTTCATACATCTCTCTTTATAAAATTTTAGGAAGAATTTTTTATGTCTCCCAAGGTTGTCCATGATGCTCTACACAAGATTTGTATACCATACCATGAGCTCATGTCATAAACACCTCATAAACAAAGCATAACTCCACTTATGTGACTGTGTTTAACCAATATGATATTTTTCAAACCCTAAAAATCACTAAATAATATCTTAAATAATTCCTCAACACTCTCCAATCCTTAGGAATACTTGATCTAACCATCTACCCTACTAATAAACTCAAACATCTAAACTAAGTTCCTTTGGCTAGCAAAACCATCATGGTCAACTATGAGTAATAAATTAAATCATATCCAAGTGACTAAGAATAAATAATAATATCATTTATAGAGATAATACATCCCATAAATCACCTCAAATATATTATACCCATCCCTACTCACTAATTAGGCATTGGAATTCCACTTCTCTCTCTTACTGGTCTTTTTCACTCATGGCATCCTTTCCTTCATATTGACTAGGCAAATTTGTGGACCTAAAACTTTGACATGAATAAATTAATATTCATAAAAATATACATTAATGTTTTAATCAATTCATAATCTTCATCCCACACTCATTTTTTCCCCTAGTTACATTCAAAAATCTCTCACAATATCAAAAATACTATTAAGAATCACTTTTCTGGTGGACCCACAAATAATAAAGATTGATCAAACACATAATTATAATCCTATAGGATTCCTATAGAACCAAAAAATGATCATCTTATAAATTAACCATATTTTTGAGCACCTACAATAAAAATCTTTCCAATCAGGTCTAAGACTATGGTTTTTGCACATAAAAACCTGCTTACCCTCTTAGCAATCATTCATAAATAATAGGAAATTAATCCATGAAATAATGATTGTAAAACATTATTAATAACCCTCCTCAACTTTTATAAAAAAAATTATCTCCCCTTATAAAGTCTACATGTGCTGATGATCGTGAGAATTTTCCTCTTAAGCTCAAAATACACCATTCAAGCACACTCTAAAGCACATGAAGTCATTTCTAACTTTTCTCTCTCATTTTTTTAACCTATAACTTGGTTAATAAACTTTAAAAAACCTATATAATCATCTCCCATGCATATATAAGGTCAAACACCCTAAAAACACTTGTTGACCCTTCACAAGGCCTCATAAGCCCACCTAAGCCAACTAGGCCAATGGACAAACTATCTCATATACCACTTGTCACCTATTTCCAATAATATATATGACCTATTATAACCCTAAACATGTAAAAAAATACATATTATAGGCACACTAAGCTCCATGTCATGGACCATAAGCTAAAGCACTCAAGAACCCTTGGGCAATCATGCAAGATCAAGCCTACAAAGTATAAATTAAACTGTATACCTCATGAAGGACACATGTTGTCAACCCCTGAGCATATAAAACATCAAAAAAAATTCAAAAATAATCATACTAGTCTCCATTCAACCATACAACATCCACTTAGGACACCCATCCACACCCTTACAAGTATCATATTGCCCGAAGTACATTAGACCACCATGTTCCATCACTCTGACCTGTTAGACCACTTTATCATCAAAAATGCAACTTGACATAAATGAAAACACATCTACCGTAAATATCCTAACACTTAACCACTATATTTTCTTATCTATTATATCAAGGCTATCACCATTCGATAAAGCCCATGGTACCAAGACATCATTCAATTATTGGAACATAAAACTTATCCTCCTAACTTAGACTCTCATGAAAAGACACGTATTCATAAACAAGACTTCAAGTATGTATTTTAATATAACATCCTTTATTATCATAGTGTTTAAGGTACCTTTCTCCATTGTGTTATGCAAGATGAGGTTTCTCCTCTTCTTGAACAAGCACATGGGGGTATTTGAGTTGGCAACTATAACAAACATGTTACATCCCACAAATGCCTATGTATGAGTTAATTTTGGCCTAATATTGAAAATTATGTAAAATAATATGCGAAAAAGTGTAATCCTTATCAACTTTACAATCATTTAATTCATTCACCTCTAGCTAGACTTCAAACTATTGAGTCTCCTTGGAAAACTACCTCACTCCCATGATGGGCATGTTTTTATCATCACCACCATCGAATATTTTACCATGTGGCTAGAATTCATGCCTCTTTTCAACATCAATAGTCCTAGAATTTCCAAAATTATTTTTAATCAAATCATTTTCTAATTTGGTGTTCTCCATACCATCATTTTAGATAATGGTGGTAATGTCAAAAACAAACATGTTAAACACATTTACAACAAATTCAAGATTAATCATATATTTTCCATGAATTATCATCCACAATGCAAAGGATAAGTTGAGGCCACTAAATAAATTCTCAAAAATACATTCGATGAAACCCACATGGTTTGGCATCTTCATCTTTACCTTGCACTTTGGGCCTATCAGACTATCATACGTACTACCACTAGGGTAACTCCATTCTTACTAGTCTATGATTCTAAGTTGGTTCTTCCTTTAAAAGTTGATATTCCCTCTCTTTGTATATCTCTTCATGGTATTATTCCTAGGGAAGAACTATGTGAACTTAACCTTCATTCCCTTGATCTTCTTGATGAATTATATCTTTTTGCCTTACAACATAACCACTAGTATAACACTCACATTTCTAGACAACATAACAAATGTGTTAAAGTATGCACATTTAATGTTTTTGACCTTGTCATTAAATTATACTATACCCATGAAAAATAAGGTAGATACATATAAAAAATGATAGGGCCCATATTTAGTCAAAGATATTATTGGTCCAAGCACCTACCATATTAAAACCAATGAAGGCCATGTTTTCAAGGATCCCACCAACACACAATTCCTCAAAAAATACTTTGCCTAAACATTTCCTTCTTTTCATTCTTTCTATCTAAATTTATCTAATTTTTTTCAATTTAATTACATTTGTCTCTCCATCTACATCAAGTTCTTTCCTTTCACAAATGTTTAGTCCTCCTTTTTGGTGTTTTGGTTTCTTGATGTATCATAGTCTTCTTTATCTTATTTCATTTTCTCTTTTTTACACCCCTTAAGTTTTTATTTTTTGAGTTGCTTTATAAGACCATATATATGACTTGACATTCCTCACAAAACTACCATCTTTTACTTACCTCACTCTATCTTTCACTCACTTGTTAGGACCCATTCAGTTTCTCTTTTATGAAGTTGAAGTGTAAGACTATGGATAGGACTTGGCCCTCCTTATAAAAATACTATCTTTTCATCTTTTTAAATCATTGTTCTCAAATTTAGCATCTACTTCTTTTTTTATATGGAATTTTCACAAACAATATATGCTAGCTTGTTTTCATCCATTTCCCTCATTCTTATGATAATTAATCACACTTTACTATTATTATATCCCCTTTTGCCCATTGCAACATTTTTTGAAATTTGAAGAAAAAAATTCTATCGTGTGTCACTCCTCTTGGTTACCACTTTCTTTCACTCCACATTTGGATAAAACAAGGTAAAAGTCAAGAAAAAACTTTTATTTCACTTGGATTTAAGAGACTCTTAGACCCCATGCTATTTGAAGTTCTCTCTCTTAGAAACCAAGTTCCAAGTATTCAAATTAAATTCATATTTAGAACCCATGTTTTGTTTTTAAAATACATATGAAGGAGGAATTAAAAAATCCATAAAAAGAGTTAAAACAAAATTATTTGAATCGAAAGGCAATAATATTAAAAAGGCAACATACAAATCTCAAAGGTCAAAATCACTCTAAAAAACGTGACTAAAAGTGCATCTCCTATCTCTAATCTAATCTCAAACTTCATAGTTGTAATCACATAGAGCTTATGTCCTTTGGGGTGTGGTAGGTCAATAGATTGTAATAGGGGAATTCAAAAAACTCTATGGTGGTACCTACTTTGTCACGCAAGTACCCAATCTTAATAATAGACTAATGGCTCTATAAGGGGTCATAAAGAATGGGGAATACATTTTGGGGAGGTATGTCCATTTTAATTTTCATGTATATAGCCTTCATTTGATGATTTATATACTTAATTTGTTGACCTAAGACTTGTGTGGCCAAGAGAAGTTATTTAGAGTCTTTAAGTTTGAAAGTCCTCTTATTTTGACAAACCTAATTAGAGTGTCTTGAATTTGATAAGAGATTCTCTACCTTGGTTTTTCATTCATTCTCCCCTCCACCCATTTAATTTCCCCCCTTGACATACAATTATGATTCCAAATCTATTTCCCCTTCTTTAATTCCTACTTTTTCACCTCTTAAAAACATGCTAGCACTACTTTGTTTCAATTTTATCTACCCTTAGAGTGATACATGTTAGAGAAATTGTGGCTTACTTATTTCTTTTACACCATGATTTTAAATTTCTACACTTGTTTTACTTTACTTTAACATTTATCATTAATTGTATTATCTTATTGTTATAGACACTAAAGTTTGTATCCTTTTTCTATTATTGAGTGAGGTTGGCTTCTTACTTCTCACTCATCAATGTTATTTTCCCATTTTGTGCACCTTTTTTCCATTATTGATTTAGATAAGGATTATTAATGCTCACTCATCAATTCCATTTTACATTATTTTTCTTATTTTAACATTTATTTGTTTTATAACCATCCTGTTCGACATGTATCCTTGGTTTGACATGGTTAGTTTGTCTTTATTACTTGAGGTTTACTTGTTTGAGTGTTTTGATCTTTAGTAGCCTTGGATTTTTGATTACATAATTTACTCTTATTTAAATTGTTCATTTGGTATAACATAACACTTATCATCCCATCTTTGTAATTTACCAATTAGATCTTATCCTCATAACACCAACTATCTTGGCTTTTCTTACATCTGTTTGTTTTTACTCTTTAGTTTTATATTCTTGGGCTTGTCAAAAGCAACCTTTACACCCTACACAATAAAAACTAAAAACAAATTATACAACCATTTAATGATAAAGGTAAGTCAAGGTATGCATTACATTTAATTTTTATTTACTTTTCAATCATCTATTTTCATTCATTTTTGTTTTAAAATAATGCAACATTTTCATAGCATCAATGTTGTGTGTTACTATATTCTTTCTTAAAGTACCATTTACTATTTCACCTTAGTTACACATGATGATATTCAAGTGGGTTAGATGTATAAACATAATATTTTCAACTTTTATTAATTACTAACACTTTGAATCTTGTAAGAACCCATTGAGTCTCATTTTCTTTGAGTGCACACTTTAAGAGGTGCACTAGGAAATGGGTAGGCAGACCTTTATTGCTTCATAGGATTATTTTCCCTTATTTCTAAATTATTAAAAATCCAAATAGTTATTAAAACCATTTCCTAAGATATTAATCCTCCCTTTCACAATTCTTCCAATCTTTTTCCTCTTTTCATCCCTCTTTTCTTCACCTTGATCCCCTTTCACTAGTTAACTATACTAGGTTAACTGGGTCAACCCTTTATATTTTTTAGCCTCTAATTATTGTATAAGGTTGACTAGGTCAACCTAGTACTATTTTTGGGTATTTTCACTTGAGAATTTCATTATCCCTTTAACTAGCCTATCTTGAGACCTAGTGATTTATCTCTTGAAAACATACAGGGTTGATTGGGTTGACCCCATATAATTGACATATTTGGAAGGATTTAGGGTGATATCTACTTATAAATACAAGATCTTTTATTCATTATTTATAAATTCAATCAAGATTTATTATTCTCTCATACTTATTTAAAATATCTTCTTTCACCATTCTACTTGAGTATTAGTTTAGGGTTTGTACTTAAAGAATACAGTATTATGGACAAATATTAGATGCTTTGGCCTTTCTTAGTTATATTACAAATCATAACATTCTCTTTTGAATCCCCTTTGTCTAAGGGAGAGATTGAGTCTTGATGGGTTCACATTCAAGTAAGCATATTATAAATTTATTCTCCTCTCTTTAGTAGATAGAAGTAACATAATTATTGGCTCGAATAATATTACTCTTCATATTCCATGTATTAGGTTCTTAATAATAGTTATCTTAATTAAGATTCTTTTATACATGAATTTATTGCTTTACTAACCCATTTATTTTTTCACAAGCTTTGGTGTGCACTATATTATATTTACTTTATTGTTTATTAGATATAAAGAGAACATTAAACCTAGGAATATTTTAGGGTTGTTGTGTGATTATGTTAGACTATAGGATTTGAAACCCTTCCTATCATGGTGTATTGTGACAAGTGATCCCATAATCAGGTCTAGCATATCCCCATATTGGTGATGCTCCATATTAAAAAATTTATTACCAATCAAAAGTGTAGGTATGCTCTATCTTCTCTGAGCCAATTGATTTATAAACATGATGCATTTTTTATTGCATACAGAATGCAATGCATGTCTTTACTAAATATGAGTGGAATACATGTAGGATTATTATTTTCAAACTTTGATTCAAAGGTAGATGAAGTAGAAATATTTTTTTCATTTGTCACATTACTATATATAAGATGAGAGTTATAGATATTTGAATTATATAAATTTTTCATAAGATCATTATGTTGAGCTTGAAATGTAAAAGGTGATATAATAATCTCTTCCACTTTAGTTTGTACATCAATAAAAGGTGTAATATCATTTGGACATGATTTTTTAAATTGAATTGATAAGGGTAAATAATGTGCAATTTGCTTTTCTATTCTAGGAATATAATGTATATTGTTTCTTGAATCATGCAAAGGTAAATTTATTTTATTATTATTATATTTATTTTATTTGATTAAAATATTTATAAAAAGTGGTATAAAAGATAGGATCACATTGAAACAAATCACTACCAACAAGGGATTATTTTGGCCTTATATTTTTATTTTTATTAAGAGAAGTAGGAAAAGGGAGAGGATAAAGAAAATAATATGCATCTAATCTATCCTTATCAAAAAATTTAGTGCCATTCTCATAAAATTCATCATATCCATTATTAAAATAATAATCACCATCACAATTATAAATAAAATCATGGTCATTATCATGTGTTAATGAGAAATAATTAATTGTTTTCAATTCATTTTTCTAATTATGAGAAAAATTTAGGAATTTATCAATTGGGTGAAGGACACGACGTTTCTTAGAAGTCACTTTAAACTTTCCAAGAAAGAGAATGTGTAGAATTTTAAACGATAAAATAATAGGGAGAATATAATACAACATAAATATATTTTAAATGATGTGAAATATTTATCCTAATATGTTAAAACAATATAAATTCACATGAAACCCTAAAAGATAATATTTTGATGTATAAGGACCTAGTATGTGGATCTAGGGTTTTTGAGGGTTTTGTAGACAAAATTTAAAGAGTATTATATTAGTTAAACCCTATTAGAGGATTAATTTAAATTATTTAGGTTATGAAAAATTATATATATATATATATAATTTTATAAACCCTAATTTATTACACAAATATGGATAAGTCAAACCTTAGTTTAGGGTGAAACTAGAGTTGTTAAGTAATATTCAAAGTATGTCAAGTTCACCAAATGTTTTAACTATTTAGGAATTACTAGATGTAAATCCTAAGTTATTAAAGGGATGAATATAGAGGGTAATTAAATATAAATATTTTAAATAGATATACTAAATTGATTTACCTAAAATATAAATACAATGAGTAAATCCACTTATCTAGAGTGAAACAAGAGTCTCTAGATGATGAGAAGGTTCAGACAATCTTGGGAATTAGTTTTAATTAGTTAATTATGGAATGTTGGTTAAAAAATGTCTTTGAATAGTAGAGAAGATAAATGGATAGTAACACATTATGCTAGTGTCCAAGGTATCACACTAGTGTCCTCATATAGATAGAAATCCTAAGACTTATAGGGATGCTACCATAGGGTTTTAAGGACATGTAGGTGTGTTCAAGAGTTTATAATCATTTGTTAATGTCAATATTTTATTTAATATTATCCAAAATATTAATGAACACGTCATGCATGAAACAACAATGGGATAAAATACAAATGACAGGAAAAGATGGGTCGTAGGTTTTTATAATCACATGATATAAAACCCTTACTATCCTGACCATTACCTACATTAACCTTAATGATATGGGTCTCATATTTCATGTATTTATCATTTAGGGTATGTGGATGATATAATAAAAATAATTTCACTTAGGCCTTTGTTTGATCAACCATGAATATTTATGTGTAATTTTTGAGTAATATGTAGAATATTGAGCTATACTATTGATTGATTTTATGTAATTATATGCCAAAAATAGTAATTTCTAGTTGTAAAATTCCTTGTGAGGCTCTTGATACAAGAGGAACTTTAATTTATATGTGATACACTTGCTTGTTGGATGACAAGGTGCAAGAGAAAAATAAAATCATAAAAGGGGAGTCAAGGGATGGTAGGGACCCAAAACATGTTGAAAAAGTGACTATTGGACACTGGCATTAGGGTGGACACTAATGCATTACACAAGTGTTCAATACCATGCTATTGTCCTGAGACCAGAAAATTGAGCAAAGATTATGGTAAATAGTCTAGGGGGTCTTGTGACTAGGATACGATGGCATAGGACCACTAGGGTTGGAAAAAAAGGAGGAAATTTTTATAAGAAATATCAAAAGATAAAAATGACCTATGAAAAAGACTCACATCCATTATTAATACCTTCCTATGAAAGACCAAAAAAAGACATAGTACTCGTGTTTGTTTGACCAAATTAGGGTGTGTATAAAAACACCAACATGAACTTAAAAATTTAATTTCTTTTGTACCTTCATTTTCAAAATAGTTGAGTGATGCATGTGGTTTGTCAAATTTACCTTATCCTTTAGATAAAATATGGATAAAGTTTTTAAAGTATAATATTTGACTTGTGAACTAACCTTTTTATATATGGAAATGTACCATGTTAAAAGTACCTTAGTAAAATTGATCTAGGGTGGTTTTTATTTATAAATGAAATGTTTATCTATTGAGACCGCATTATGTAATGGTTCATTTTGAATCCTCATTAGAATGTGCATAATTAAGTCAGATGTAAAATTCCATGATCTTGGTAGTTGACTAACTTATTATTATAATCCATGAGAATAACCCTTCAAATCAAGTTTTTTTCAATATTGAATTTTGTGGGTTATTATATGTGGTATCAAAGACTTTATTTAAATCAAAGAAAAAATATTGTGATAGAAATTATCCACATATTTATGTTTAAATGTTTCACAAGATGGTAAGAACTAAAATAACCCTTGAAATGTTAAATGTCATAAGTGATCTAGTTGAAAATCATAATATGAATGAACATGCACATGTTGATGTTGATGTTGATCATGATATCAAAACTATTGAGGATGAAGGTAATACTAATAATCATATTATTGAGGAACATAATGTTTTTATGCATGATATCTTAGGCATTGCTATAATTTTCAAGAGCGAATGGAAGATTATGGTCAAAGATTGACCGACTTAGAATTTTTTTAGGAATGTGGTATGGAAAAAAATCCTCGTGATTTAAATCCAAAGTAACATGGTGTTGTGGATCCCATAATAAATGAGATTACAAAGTTTCCTCCTTATGAATTATCTAATGTAAATTTTGGGATGCCACTGAGGCATCACTAGTTAATTTGTAGAAGTATTTCACTCTACTTAATATGTGTTCCAACTTAAAAACACACTTTGGAGATTTCTAGTTGATAGGTGATGTTGCTTTGTGGTGAAATCACTTTTGTACTCTTAAATGGTATGATTACATGAATATTTCATGAAAATTTTTGAGAGATAGTTTAATAAATGATACTTTAAAATATCTATAGAGAGTAGAAAATTACACTATTTTAGTTGATGAAATAAGGAACTGTGATGGTTTCAAAATATAAGAATAAGTTTATAGATCTCATGTGCCATGTCAATTATATGTAAAATGAGGTAATAGAGGTCATCAATTTTAATATGGGCTTAAACAAAGTGATCATGAATGATGTAAATATGACAAATCCAAGAACATTTTTTCTACTTATCAACACATTATGCTAAAGAAAAATAAAAGTCTCACCAAAAGGCAAAACAAGACTATAGGAATAATAGGATGCAAAATAAGTCCAAAACAAAAATTATTCCTAGAAGCAAAAAATTTAATAAAAGTAACCAAAAGAGGAATTTCACAAAGAATCATAGCTTTGTAGGAAAATTATATAATAGAAATAAGGGTTCTAAATCTCACTCCTTTGTTAGGAAAAGTGACAAAAATAGTAGCCAACAACATGAAGGCTTCTGTGGACCTAATATAAGATCTAATACAATTGTTCTAGCACCTAAAATGGATGTGAATTTTTTGGATTGTGGTGATAACCATTACCATAAGGAGCATCTTAAGATGTAAGAAAATAACAAGGTC
This sequence comes from Torreya grandis, assembly GCA_037957365.1. Lineage (NCBI taxonomy): Eukaryota > Viridiplantae > Streptophyta > Pinopsida > Cupressales > Taxaceae > Torreya > Torreya grandis. The sequence goes on from JARHVA010006330.1 coordinate 541,011, forward strand.
CATGTAATTGTAGACAACATAAATGCATAGTTTTAGTCTACTCTAATTAAAAAACAAGGTTTAATATTAGAATTTTATTTTAAATTTTTAATTGATTAAGGATTAATAGATAGTTTTATTTATCTTTCAAGTTATTTAAAATTTAAAACTAGACCTTATTTAAAAGGATGGGAGGTAATGTTTGGGATCAAGAAAAAGGTGGTTATATCAAAATGTTTTGAACAAGTTGAACTTAATTTAGGATTTTTAAAAACATGTGTGAAATTTTTTCTTGGTCCTTTAGGATTTTGTGACCTTTTATATGTCATGGATTGGTTTTAAAAACATCAAAAATATCTTGATTAATATAATAAGAAGATCTAATGACTAGATGAAGGTGGTAAACCAATAGTGATCGAAGGAATCATTAATTCCTCAACCCAAATGATACTTTTAGATTTATAATTAAAAAGAGTTGTAATAAAATGATGTCAAGTCTATCCTATAAAAAAAAATGAAGTATTTGAATAAAAATGATTTATTCTTAAAAATTACCTTATTTTAGAAGAATTTTGTGGATGTATTTCTTGGAGAGCTATGAACATTTCCTATCAAAAGTGTTTTTGAATCTCCAATTGATATAATGCATTGAGATACACTAAAAACCAAAGTAGCTTACCAAATGAATGTATCAAATTTGAGATAACTCAAGGTTTAGCTACAAATTTTTTTGGACAAATGGATGATATGATCTAGCATGTCATCTTGGAGAGCTACAATATATTTTGTTAAAAAGAAGGATGGGACACTTATTCTATGTATTGGATATAAATTGTTAGAAAAATACACTATCAAGATAAAGTATCATACTCCCATAATATATGATATCTTTGATCAAATGAGAGGAAAAAATATGTTTTCAAAGATATATATTTTATTGGGGTGTCAACAAATCTATATCAAAGATGAAGGCATTCATAAAACTACTTTCAAAACAAGGTATGGACACTGGCACATCTTGATTTCTCTCTAAGATAAATAACCTATTTGATCCATAGATTATTATGATTGTTATATGCTAATTATGGTATAGCTATATGTTTCTTAATGTACATGATTAATTTGTTATGATATATGTATACTTTTATATTATGTAAATTGTGATCATTGTTCGCTAGTTTATACAATAGTATTTATGGATTTCATAATGTTTTAATCTAAATATCTTCATTATTTTGATGTAGATGTAAGAAAAATCCATCCCTTAAAATTTTATGGAGGGAGGCCATGATCAGAGAAGATGGTGTAGATGGAGGTGTTGGGGATGATAAAGAGAAAAAGTGGAAACCCACACACATACCACAATAGAATAACATGTTTTTTGATTATCATTTGAGTTAGATAGTTGTAGTATGTTTTTATTTATGTTATATATGTTTGATGTGATATTGTTTTTATTCTATAATCATGTTATTTGATTTAATAATTTCACCAATCTAGTTGTCTACTGCATTAAATAGATGTTGATGTTATTGTTTAGTTGTTTGAATGAATCTATTCATTTTTTAACATGACTTACCACTTTTTTGGTAATAATTGAGTGTTTGTATTAACAATGTTTTTTTTGGATTATTTGTTTTAGTTATATATGTATTCTATTACTTATCTTGATATATTTATTAAGTGATTAATTATGTTTATAATATTACTATTATCATTTATAATAGTTGTAAAAACCTGTAATAAGACATTAATGAATTATAGGTTCTTTGTTTAGTATTAATAAGTGACTTTAGTTGGCATGGTAAAATAAGATTGTTGTTAATAACATATGATTTATATAACTCCTTAGTGCTTAGGAAATAAACATAATGTTATGAAAATTGTTATAGATAATTTCATTATTTAAAAATTATATAGACATCATTGTGTTTCATGATTCTTTGCTAAAGTATATGGTTTTTTGTTTAACCTAGGAAGTTAACTTTTAGTTTGGAGGTAAAATACATGATATTGGTCAATATGTTATATAGAGTTATTGTTTAGCTGATGTTACATGGTATTATAAGGTTTGAATACTTTGTATAAAGTCAATTTAAATGGACACTATGGAAAGTCGATGCTAAAATTATAAAAGTCAAACTACATACATAAAATGATTACTAAACTAATCACTTAAACTTTTGAGATGATTAGGGTTTACAATCTATAGTTGACTCGAGTTATAAATCATTTTGAGCTAAACCATTATGTATGTTTAGAAGGTTGGTTGTATGATAAAATGGTGGTAGATTGTAGATCTATTGAGTTATTCTCGTCATGCATTATTTTAGTTATTATTTGTCGACCGAGTAAAGGGGAGAAACTAGTGGAAAGTAAGAGCATGAATAAGAATAAAAGAGGAGGGAAGGAGTCCTAAGAGGGCATGCAATACATGGGCATAGTAGGAAGAAGAAGAAAAAAATGTATTTGAGGTAAGAAGTGAAATTTTTTTTTGGCTTCCTTGGAAATATAATCATCATTGATAGATTGGTGATGTATTTTAAATTCATGTGTTATAGTTTGATGTATTTTTGGAAATGAAATAAAAAGGGTTAATTCATTTATTTATTTTTTTAATTGTAAAAAAATTAAGGGCTGAATGTAGGGCCTTATGGATGGCTCGACCATCCACATAACCCTACATCTAACCTAGAGTAACCCTAAGTGGAATGGTTTAATCTGTAGGATTTTTTCCATGGTCATATTAGCTATGAAAGATTTGTATTAATGTTATTTAAAATTTTAAAATTTATGATTTCATTTTATAGTTATTTCATTTAAAGGGTATTTATAACTAGACTGGTTAAGGTCTTGGGACTCAATTTTATTGTCAAACTATTTAGGGGATATAACTGTTAAGGAAAAAATGTGTATTAAATTATATTTTGATATGAAAGATTTGATGATGTATATACCTAATTGGGAATTTGGGTAAAAATGTTATATCAATGACCATTAGTTCAAGTATATATATCAATGGCTTGATGATATGTAAGTGTACACACACACACACATACATATCATCAAGCCATTGATATATATACTTGAACTAATGGTCATTGATATAACATCTTTACCCAAATTCCCAATTAGGTATATACATATAGAAACACACACACACACACACACACACACACACACACACACACACACACACACACACACACACACACACACACATATATATATATATTATAAGGTTAGGGTTTTTTAAATGAAATCTAGGTATTGGTTTTATAAATGATTTAAGGTACACACACCCGCGCGCGCACGCACACACACACACACACACACACACACACACAGACACACACACACACACACACACACACACACACACACACACACACACACACACACACACACACACACACACACACACACACACACACACACACACATCTATGTCTGTGTGTGTGTGTATGCTACAGACTTAATAACAAAAATTGAATTTACATTTGTCATTCCCATAATTCATAAATTTATTCAAAACTAATACTTATAATTTTATTCCAAATCCATAACCTTTGAATTCATAATTATACATACCTTAAATAAGTTATAAAACCAATACACAAATTTCATTTTAAAATCCCTAACATATCTCTCTCTCTCTCTCTCTCTATATATATATATATATATATATATATATATATATATATATATATGAATTCAAAGGTTAAGGATTTGGAATAAAATTATATGTATTAGCTTTGAATGAATTTATGAATTATGGGAATGAGAAATATAAACTCAATTTTAGTTATGTCTATATCACGTACACACACACACACACACACACACACACACACACACATGGAAATGGGTTTAATTATTGACAAGACATAACATTTAATGATATGAAACCTGGTAATGATGCCTTTGGTAGATAATTAGTTTAATGAATATATATATATATATATATATATTTGATTTTATATTCATATTAATGTACATAGATACATATACAATTTCATTATAAATACTTAAGTTAAAGTGTGAAACATTGTATTGATCAACATATATGAAATGTATATTATATAGGAGTTTTATTTACAATTTGGAGTAATCTTTTTAAATGATAAGGATAGGTTTAGTTGTGAAATTTTTATATCTACATATTATAGACTCATAGATTTATTTTTTATTCTATTTGTCTTTTAAATACATTCAGATTTGTTTATTATGACTAAAAAATCAACTAAGATTACAATAAATTTGGATAAGAGATTAGACATTATTTTTTATGAGACTATATATGTGGTCAAAGACTGAGTTATATTATCTAATAATTCTTAATACTTAGACATAGTCAACTAAGTATATAATCTTTGATTATTTTATATGCATGTAATTCGATTAATACAATGAATTGAGTAATTTATGTTTTTGAATTAATGGAATTGATAAATAATTTTTTGTATTTGATCAAACTGTAAATCACATATACTTTACACATTTTAGTCAAAATAAATAAATTATAATTTGTATGGTATATTAAGGTATCAAGACATTTATTGTATTCCCATTCTTAGATATTTATTGTATCTTAAATGAATAGATGAGGTTATTACATTATGGTACAGAGCTAAGGCTCAAAATCTAGGACTTAATGTGTTTGCTAACAAATACTTGTTCTCTTATTAATCATGAAGAATAATGGTACACATTAAACTAAGAGGTGAGGGTAATTAGAATACCAAATCCCTTGTTGATCTAAATTAGTACATCATTGAGCAAGCTACAAAGTTGGATCAGATCCCTGAAACTATGTAAGAGAATAGGGATTGAATCAAGACACTAGAACATGAAGTGCATGGACATAAAGAGGTGAATGCTCAAGATGAACCTAAATATCATCCTATTGAGAAGGAACATCCTCTAGAACACAGGCACGAGGAAGTGCCATAGGATGTGAGAGCTCAAGTAGCTACAAAGTTGGCATGTGACATGAAAAAGGTGAATCCTTCCAAGTTCAATGGAACTATATTAAGAGATGGATCTAAAGCATGGCTAATAGAGATGGAGAAATATTTTGAGATTTGAAATTCCTATGAAGTCATGAAAGTAATCTAGGGATATTATCATCTTGTTTATGAAGCAAAAACTTGGTGGGCAAACAAGAAGCTCAAGATGAACCTTGACTCTATGACCACCACTTGGGAATATTTTATGACACTATTTAGGTCATAATGGTTTCCTCAGTTTTACTTCAATCAGAAGCTTATAGATTTTCATAATCTTAAGGAGACCTATTGGTGAATAAATACTAGAAAAATTTCACCAAGATCCTTAAGTGTATAATAAAATATTAAGAGGGTTATAGGCTTAGGATTAGGAAATTCATCATGGGATTGAAACCCAAAATTGGTTGTGAAGTAGATGTGCATGGGCCATCTACCATGGATCACAGTTTTGAGAAGGTAGTCAAGAAGGAAAAAAAATGAAATTGCTTTCCCAACTAAGATATAATTTAAGAATAACTTTGGAATTTATAAACCAACTTTCAAAAATAAGAATTAAAAGTAGAGGAGTGGAGACTCTAAAAGTAAAAATAAGAACATCAAGTTCAATAGTGGTTAAGGGAATAGAATACCTAGTAATGGTTTCAAGGGAGGTTTTAAGGTAAACCACAAGTCTAACAAGAAAGGACTAGTAGAAGATTTGTTAATTTATGCAGGTGAATATTATACTTTTGAGTGTCCTTAGGAAAATTCAAATAACAAGGGTTCTACTCCTTAGTAGGGTAATTTTTAGTAATGAATTCATGTAGCTATTAATAATCATTAAATTGAGTATCAAGATTCACCCATAGAAATATTAGGTATTTTGTTTGGTTATCTAGTTTATATTTTGATTGATATGGGAAATAAATAATTTTTCATTGATCTTAGAATTATAATTAAATTGTCTATAAAAGATAGAGTTATGGAAAATTCATGGTCAATATAGTATGGGAACGAGTCTATGGTCAAATTAAACAAGTGTTTAGTCAGAGATGTTATTAAGTTTCCTAAACTCACTATAGTAATGGATCTGTATGCTACATTGATAGGTTCATATGATGTGATCATATGAATCAATTAGCTTACAACACATAAATCTAAGGTCGATTGTTATCTAAATAAGGTTGAGTGTCAATATGATTTTGGAAAATATACACATCTTTAGGGTGAGAAAATGGATTTAAATATAAGGTAGATTACTATAATTCAACTCAAAGAAGCTCAAAATAAGGGATACTAGGTATTTATCATTAAGATAAATGAGATAGATTAATATAAGGAACCATCCATCGATGATTATCCTTTTCTAAGGAACTTTCAAGATGTGTTTCTATAAGAATTACCAAGATTGCCACATAATCATGAGTTTGATTTCTTGATTGATATCATACCTAGATCAGAACCAATGTCTAAGGCATTATAAATAATGATAACCACCAAATTGGTTGAGTTAAAGACATAACTTTAGGATTTCTTTGTTGAGAAGACTTATTTGACCAAGTGTGTCACCATGAGGTGCACTAGTATTCATCAATAAGAAGGATGGTACTCTTCACCTATGTATAGATTATGGATGTTGAATACAATGATGATCAAGAACTATATTTGTAACCACACATTGATGATCTTGTTGATCAAATTAGAGGGTCAATAATATTTTTAAATATTGATCTCAGAGTGAGTATTATAAGTTGAGAATCCATGATGAAGATATTCTAAAAATAGCTTTCAAAATTCAATATGTGCACTACAAGTTTAAAGTGTTACCATTTGGGTTGACAAATGCTCTTACAACATTTATGAATCTTATGAACAATGTGTTAAAATATTATCTAGATCATTTCATTTTGTTTTTTCTAGACTCCATCCTCAATTAATCCAAGGATGAGGAAGAGTATTTAAAATATATGGAGCTGGTTTTGTAGCATTTTTTGAACAATAATTTATCCAAGTGTGCATTTTTAAAAAATTAAGTGTAGCATTTGGGGCATATTATCTCCATGGATGGTATTTTAGTAGATATAGTGAAGATAAGAGCCATAATGGAATGGTCAGTGCCAAGGAATGTGCATGGGGTAAGGAGTTTCATGGGATAAGCAAGATATTATAGGAAATTCATCATGAATTTATTTAAGATAACTAAACCAATTACCTCTCTTCAATAAAATCATCAGAGTTTAGTTTGGTTGGAAAAGTGTGAGATAGCCTTTTACAGGCTAAAAATAAGGCTTACTTGAGTACCAATGATAAGTTTTATTGATCTTAATGGTGAATTATTAGTGATCACCAATGCATATGGGGATGGATTTGGAGGATTTTTTATGCAATAAAAAATGCATCATGTTTATAAATCAATCCTATATCAGATGGGATAGATCACACCTACACTTCTAATTAGGGGCATACAATTATTAAGTAGGAGCATGATTAATGTGAGGATCTACTATACCTATTTAGGGGATCACTTGTCACAACAAATCATGTGAGATAGGGTTCAAAAGCCTATAGTATAACATAATCACACAAAAAACATTGAAGAGTCCAATGATTTAATATTTCACTAATCTAATAACAAGAAAAGTAAATCTAATCTAGTGTGCACCAAAGCTTGTGGAACAAAGTGAGGGATTAGTAAAGTAAATCAATCAAAACATGTATAGGGAACCTCACATAAAACAAGTATGAATAACACCCTAATACGTTGAATATGAAGAGTAATATTATTCAATCCAACACTTATGCTACTTCTATCTACTAAAAGAGAGGAGAAAAAAGTTAGAATATACTTACCTAAATGTGAACCCATTGAGACTCAATCTCTCCCTTGGCCAATGAGGATTCACAAGACATTATTTTGGTTCATAAGGATCACTTTTTTAATATAAAGCATCTAAGACCTATACAAAATACTAGATTCTCCAAAATAAGAAACCTAAGATAAGTCTCCTCAAGTTGAATTTTAGAAGAGAAAATTGTGAAGAAGCATGAGAGAATAATAACTCTTGATTGCATATATGAGTAATTATTGAAATGACCTTGTATTTATAGGTATAAATTACCCTAAAATCATTTGGATATGTTGATTGTGCTAAGTCAACCTAGTCAACCTAGCACATTTTCAGGATAACTCAATAAGTTTATGCTTGGTCAATCAGGGTGTTAATAAACCAAAGGAACTAAAATGTCCCTAAACTATACTAGGTCAAACTGGATGTTGAATATGTGAAAAAGGTACCATGTAAGGAAATAAAGGATGAAAAGAGGAAAAATTATAGAAGACTATGTAAGCGAGGAGAAATAGCTTAGGGAATAGCTTTAGGAACTAGTTAGATTGGTAATGTTGTGGAAAAAAAGACAAAAATAATACAAAGCACCAAAAGTCTACCCACCCCTTTCTCAGTGCACCTTTTAGGGCATGCACTTAGATATATTGAGTCTTGATGTGTTCCTACAAGATGTAAAGTGTCAGTATTTGATCAAAGTTAATAATATTATGTGTATACATATGCCCCACTCAAAGATCATCACATGTCACTAAGGTGTAATAGGGGATAGTGATTTGTGAAAATATCATAAGGACACACATAATGCTAATGCTAAAAAATTGTAGTATTTTAAAACATAAAATAACTAAAATTAAATGACTAAAATTGAAACTAATCTAGAAAGTAAATAACTAGAAAGTAAATTCAATGTGTACCTTGACTTACCTTTATCATAGGATGGTTGTCTATTGTGTTGTTAGTTTTGATTGTGTAGTGTGCAGAGGTTAATTTTAAAAAATCCAAAAATTTAAAAGTAAAGAGCAAAAACCAAAAAATGTAAGAAAATCCAAGATAGTTAATGTTATGAGGACAAGATGTACTTAGGAAATTTGGCAAGCTAGGGTGATAGGTTATATGTTAAATTAAATGACCAAGTCAAACAATAAGAGTAAATAAGGTAACCAAAAATCCAAGGCTACTAAAGATCAAAAAACTCAAACAAGTTATCCTTAAGTAAGAAAGAAAAACTCACCAAGTCAAACCAAGGATACATGTTAAATAGGATGGTAAAACAAAAATAAAAAATGATAAAAAGACTAACTACAAAGACAATATGGTAGAACAACATTGATGAGTGAACAATAACAATCCAGATCTCAACCAATAATGGAAAAAGGATGAAAAATAGGGAAGACAACATTGATGAGTGAGCAGTAACAATCCAAATCTCAATCATCATTGTAGAAAGGGGTGCAAAATAAGGTGCCCATAACAACAAGATAACACAATAATGATAAATGATAAAAGGAAGGTAAAGTAAGTATAGTAGATGTAAATCATGGTATAAAGAAATAAAAATCCATAATTTCTCAAACATGTTATTTTCTCTAAGGATAGATAAAATTGAAACAAATTAATGATAGCATGCTATTTTAAGAGGTGAAGAAGAAGGAATTAAAGAAGAGGAAACATAGATTTGGAAGCACAATTTGTCTATCAATGGGGGATGATGAAATGTATATATGGAAGGATGAAAGAAAAACCAAGGTAGAGAGAACTCTTTATCAAATTCAAGACACTTAAATTAGGTTTGTAAAAATAAGAGGACTATTGACCTTAAGGACTATGAAGAAATTCTCTTAGCCACATAACTCTTGGGTAAACAAATGGAGTATATAAATAATCCCATGATGGCTATATGCATGAAAATTAAATGGACCTACCTCCCCATAATGTATTCCTAGTACTTTAGGACCCCTTATAGAGCCATCACTCTACTAAAAAGATTGGGTACTTTTGTGAGAATGTAAGTATCACCATAGAGTTTTTTGAAATCCCTTATTCCAATCTAATAGCCTACCACACCCCAAAGGACTTTGGTTCTATGTGAAGCTGACTAAAGATTTTGAGATTTGATTGGAGATAGGAAATGTGCTTGTAATCATGTATTCTAGTGTAAATTTGACTTTTGAGATTTGTATGTTGCCTTTTATATATCATTGCCTTTTATTTCAAATTATTTGGCTTTTAACATTTTTTTGTTGGATTTTTATAGATTCCTCCTCCATATGGATTTGGAAAACCAAACATGGGTGATAAAAATGACTTTCATTTGAAAACTTGGATAAGGTTGCTAAGAGAGAGAAAGTTCAAAGATAATGGGGTCTAAATGTCTCATAAATCTAAGTGAAATAAAAGTGATATCTTGACTTTGACCTTGTTTTATCCAATGAGTAGATGAAAGAAAGGGGAAATGAAGAGGAATGACACATGAAACAATTTGAATTTCTTTAAATAACAAAAAAATGTGACAAAGGGAAAAAAGGGATACAATGATATCAATGTGTGATTCCTTATCATAATAATGAGGGAAATGGAGAAAACATGCTAACATAGATTGTTGTGTAGATTTCATCGAACAAAAGAAGCAAAAGCTAAAGTTTGAGAACAAAGATCAATAACATGAAAATATGGTAAGTTTATGAGCAGGGTTGGGTCATATCCATGGTCTTACAAATAAAATCATAAAAGATAAACCATGAGGGTGATAATAAGAAAGAAAAAATAAAAGTGAGGGAGCCTTCTTACAAAGCAATTCACAAAAGAAAAACCCAAAGGATGCTAAAACATCATTCACAAGCATTAACAAGAGAAATAAAAATAGATAAAAATATGGTGGTTTTGTGAGGGATGCTAGGTCTTATCCATTCTTACAAAGAAACTCACAAATGAAAAACCCAAGGGGTGTGAAAAATAAGAGAAAATTCAAGAAGATAGACAAGACTATGGTAAGAGACCAAAAGGGAGATTAAAGGTTTGTGAAAGGAAAGAAACTACTACAAAGGGACAGACCCATGCTTATGTTACCTATAAAAAGATTTTGTAAATATATAGATAGAAAACATGATAGGAAGGAAATGTTTAGGTAAAGTAATTTTTAAGGAATTGAACATTGGTGGGCTCTTTGAAATCATGGCCTTAATTAGTTTGAAGATGATAAGTACTTGGACCAAGAATGTCTTTAAATAAATATGGTCCCCACCATTTTTGGGCAAATGTAACTTCATTATCATGGTGTAATCTAATTTAAGGATAAGATCACAAACATTAAAATTGTAGACTTTAACACGTTTATTATGTTGTCGAGTGATACGATCCTTGTATTGGTTGTTATGTTGTAATGAAAAAAAAATGATGTTCATTAATAAGATAAAGGGTATGAATATAAGCTTCACATAGTTATTAATCAATAATAATACCATGAAGAGATATTATTGTCATCAAATTTTGCACCCTAGGACATTATATGAAATTCCTTCAATTTAATGCAACATTGAAACATACCTCAAGTTTATGGGAACTTATAAGAGAGATGAGTCTTTAGGATTGAAAAGGGCTAGATCCATAAATTATTCTCTAAGTATTTATCACCTAATATAATGCTTGCTCATGAAAAGAGTAAAGAGTTTGCATAAAATAGAAAACTATGGTACGAGTAAGAATTTATCCCACCAATTGTCACACTTCTACTAAATAATAATTCTTTCCAAGACTAACTCCATGCATTGAAAGATACTAACATAGTGTTTTAATGTGAAGGTAACATGCTTGAGATAATCAACAAGATAATCGACCTAAGGGGTACATTGTACACCATATATACAATTACATACTTAAAAGAGAGTTTAATGCATTTGACATACTTCACATGACCTATTAACATCAGAACCATTTTTCAAACATGAAGGGTAAAGGGATTAAAGATGATGTTATCACTTGGCTCCACTATACATTGCTCACATACTCAGTAGAAGTTCACAACTTAGAATTGGTCTTGTATTCAATGTTTAAAATCAAAGTGCAGTGTAATTTTAGTAGGGTTGTTCCATAATAAAAATGTGGTCATCTAATATAGTCAAAAATGGTTCAATTTATAGAAATTTTTGTAAGAAAGAGAGAATAGAAACTAAATATACATAAGGACATGTGTCCACATGTGAGAATCAGTTGCATATGCATGAGAGAGCTGGATGGGGTGAGCCATGTCATGCCAAGAGGTTTAGTTGTCCAAAACAAGTCATGAAAATGGTGGCAAGTGGCATAAAACCTTTAGGAGTGGCATAAGAAGTTTATTCTATTGAAAATCATCCATGAGAGTTCAAAACTAAAGACATATGAGATAACACATAGCACTATTGAGGGGGAATGGAACTCATGATGATAGTTTAAAAAATGTTCTTTCTAACTGCTAGCTATCCTCTAGACACCAATAGTTGTTGATTTTAGTGAAGCAATGACTCAAACCATTAATTTATCTATTTTACTTGTTTTTTTGCATTAGATGCTTGAGATTCAACCATTTTTTATCTCCACATCTACTTTCATGTTCTCACCAAGTCTTTTGAATAATAGTGGTTTTTATTCATATTTTAAAATTGATTTCATGTGGGCTATCACCCTTTATTTGAATCCCAATGGTTTTCTTTAGAAAATCTTCCCAAACATTTCCTTTATATTTTTTTTGGTCCCCTTCACTATGGAGGGGTACCCTTCAAAAAACTATGGAGGACATTTCCCCATAAAATTACCCTTTGGGGAAATTATTTTGGGCACTTTATCTGTAAGAGTTCCTTCAAAAAAGTTACAAGTGTCCTTCAAATTTTCTTAAATGATCTTTTCTTTAGAATTTTTTGTTTCTTACCTTTCTCCTAAAATAATTCATCAACTTTTGTTTGTCCCTTCAAACTTTATATTGGATTGTATAGAAAGGATACTTGCTAAAAAAATACCCTTTAGAACTTTAGGAAGGACCATTTTAGTTGGAAGGTACCCTTCAAAAATGTTACAAAGTACCCTTCAAAATTTTTTTTTGGTCTATGTTCCTACAAAATAACCCTTCAATTTTGTTTAAATGTTCCCTTTAGAAAAGTGAAATGTACCCTTCAAATTTTTTGTAAAGAGCATCCTGCTTGAAAAGTGCCCTTTAGAGAAGTTGCAAAATACCCTTCAAAAAAAGTGAAATGCCCTTTGGGAAAGTTGAAATGATCCCTTCAAAAATGATGAATTGGACCATTTGAAAGGAAAAATAACCTTAAAAAAAGTTTCAAAGTGCCCTTTAGCTTTGAAATGATATATTTCAGAAAAATGCATAGGGTAACTTCTTGGAGACATCCTTTAAGAAAGTTGAAAATGAAAAGTCCAAAAGAAATACACTTAAGGAAAAGTGCTTTAGATACAAAAGTTTGAAAGTATTCAACAAAGGCTTAAAACAAGAACTTGATGGAATTTGGAACATGATTAAAATATACCAAATTGAAATTTTCAAAAGGATAAGACTTGCATTTTTTTTGGGCTTTGTCATAGAACATTTCTTTTGAAGAAAATCTAAGTACTAGAATTAGCCAAATTTGAAAGGTGCAAACCTAGGGGTGGAATTTGACCAACATTCTTGTCAATTCTTGGGTATGGCATGCCTATTATACTTAAGACTAGTTGCCTACATCCTTCTAATGGTCATGGAGTCACACAAATGAGCATTTAGATTCTCATGAATAGACCTTGGATTGACCACAAAATAACTAACATACACAAAACACACAAGGAAAGGACAACACACACAAGACAAAAATAAAACACAAAACAAAGACACACTTGTGATACTAAGCACTTGTGGAACACAAATCAAAATAAATGAAACATGCATGTGTTCAACTAGGAAACTTTGGGTACATAATAGATGAAATAAAACTAGACTAAACACACACACTTATGCTACTATTTACAAGAAAAACCTACAAGGACTAATAGAAAAAGTTTAGATTTATCCCATTCATAGGGATTGGTAATTCTTCTCCATTCATCTTGGTTAGCTAAAAGGGGTTTCTTTACTTTCACTTACTGATGATATAAGGGCCACTACACAAAGCATCAAACTTTGTATGTTTACCTAGTTTTTCTCTATCCTCATCCCATTTTATAACCAAGTCACCTTCCTTGAACACTCTTGTACTTGTTATTTTGTCAAATAATTCTTTACGAGTAATTTTTGATTTTTTGTAGTCTTATGTGCATTGTCCCTTATTTCTTGCAATTACATTAGTTCTATCAATCTAACTTCCATTGGAGTATTTTCCAGCATTTCTAGTTGGTGTGCAAGCCCTAGAACAGGGAGCTCTTGAGATATGGAAAACCTAACTTCTCTCCCATAAACAAGCACAAAGGGAGAGTTACCATTTGATCTCTTAGGAGTGATCCTATCAACCCATAAGACTATATTTAACTTGGTGTGCCATGCTCTTTGATTATTCTCTAATGTCCTCTTGATGATCTTGATGAGGTTCTTATTAGTAGACTTAGCCAATCCATGACCTTGAGGGTAATAGTTGGATGAGGTACTCAAGTAAATTCCATTCCTATTTTTCCACTCAAAACTTTTAGCACTCATAAAATAAAGTGTATTATCAAAATTATAGTATCACAAACCCAAAATCTTATTGTGATACTTTCATAAATCTACAAAAATGCATTTTCATTTACCTCCTTTAATGTAATATCTTCTATTCACATTGTGAAGTAGTCAGTAGTAGTCAATACCCATTTGTGTGTAGAACTTGATGGAGGGTTGATCATACAAATTAAATCAAGGTCCCATTGCATGAAAGGTTGGCCCACCTTGACAGGTTTCAATAGAAGGGACATAATTTTTTGTTTACCTATAAATAAGGCACATTAAGGGCTCCTCCTAACCTAAGAGTATAAATCCTTGCAAAATTTAGGCCAATAATAACCTAACCTCATTATCCTTGTAACCGTTGTTTTTATGGAGAAATGACCTCCATCTACACCATTGTGAAACTTTTCCAGTAATATTCTAAATTGATCATTGTCAACATAACTTAGTAGTACACCATTCACATCCTTTTAAAAGATAATACCATCTAAAAGATAATAAATAATGGTTTGTAATCTTAAATACTTTATTTTTGACTTCTTCAAACCATTAGGACAATCACCATTTTGAAGGAAACTAATGATTTCTTGTGTCCAACTTTTAATTGGTATGTGACTAGCTAGTTGGGGATGAGCTTAACTAACCAAGACTTCTTCCCTTGGCCCTTGAAGATCTGAAGCTAGATGTTCACACAATCCCTTTACTCTTACCAAGTTTGTTACCTTGATATCAACATCATACTCCATTACCTTTGTGATCCACCCATCTCTCTTCTCATTGAGGTCTTTGCTTAGGAGGAGCTCTTTGGTGCTAGAATGAGAGACCATGACATGAATTTTTTTATTTGAAATCATGTACCTAAACTTTTTCAAACATTTTATCACAAATAGAGCCTACTTCTCAACAAATATGTACTTGACCTCATAATCTTCCAATCCTTGACTAAAGAATGCAATGGGTTGTTCAATTTCGTTGTCATTCTTTTACATAAGTATAGATAAGATTATGTCAAGGTTAGAAAATGTGTAGAGTATGAAATCCTTGGCAAAGTTTGGGTTTAATATAGTAAGAGATTGAGCAATTACTTGTTTACCTCAAAACTATTCTTACATTCCTTTGTGTAAATAAAATCTTGGTTCTTCTTGAGCATGGTTGTAATAGGATTCACTAAAGTAGAAAATCCTAGAATAAACCTTCTTATGAAGTTGATCTTTCCTAAGAAACTTTCCAAAAATTTCTTCTGCAGAGGAAAAGACAAGCCTAGAATGGCTTCAATCCTTTCAGGATCAATAGATAAGCCTTATTTTGACATATCATGACCCAAAGATTTACCTTCATGAGCAACGAAGATACATTTTTTTGGATTAAGAGAATCTCTACAATCTATACACTTTTCAAAGACTTACACTAGATGTTTCATGTGGTCATTATCATCTTAGGAAAAAATAGTCATATCATCAAGGTATACAAGCAAAAACTTATTGATCAAACCTTTAAAGGTCATATCCATTACCATTTTGAAGGTAACACCAGCATTAGACAAACCAAAAGGCATCTTTTTATATGCAAATGTTCCCCATGTTGTGGTGAATGTTATCTTGAACTAATCCTCCTCATTCACCAATATTTGGTTATAACCTCAATAGCCATCAAGTAGTGAAAAGTGTTGAGAACCTAAAACCACTTGCAAAATCTAGTCTATGGAAGGTAGTCGGTAATGATCTTTGAGTGAAACTCTATTCAGATACCTAAATTCCACATAGAGGCTGATCTATGCACTCTTTTTCAAAATAGGTATAAGGTTACCTACCCAAGTTGAGTGTTTGATAAGAAAAATAATCCTAGACCCAATCAATTTGGTAAGATATTTTTTCATTAGTTCCCCTATCTTGGGATCGATAGGCCTTTACTTTTGCCTAACTAGTTTAGCTCTAGCTTCTAACTAAATGGTGTGATGCGCTAGACCTAGATCAAACCCTTTCAAATCATTTTATTCCTATGCAAATATATCATGAAATTGTTTACACAATTCAATGAAGTCTTGTCTTTCAGAAAGAGAACATATCTTACTAATTTTTATAAGTTTATCCTTAAATATAGAGATCCTTTCATAGTTCCCTTCCTTTTTAGACATGATTGTTCTTTCCTTCCTTCTTTGATAATCTTCATTAAACAAATTATCAAAAGTAACTAGTCCTTTCAGTATCTTGTTTGTCTTTAGCTGGATAACTTATTCTCCATATTGATTGTGAAGCTTCTTTTTATTCTTTGAAGAAAATTTTGCTTCATTTGTAATGAAGTGTACAATGTGTCTATCACTCTCAGATACTTACCAAGATACTTTATTATCTAGAATAGAATGTCTCATAATGAATTTGATGTGAGGTTGGTCCTTCTCTTTACTTACATTAACAACTATATCAAAGTGTGCTCCTATCATAGCCAATCTATCAGTATGTTCATTTGAGTGTCTTTGTATAGGTTGAATATTGAAAGCATCAAAGTACTCAACTATATCCCACACCCTATGCCTATAGTACTTAAGAAAAGAGTTCTTAGTTGTATCTTAGTTTGTCACTTGATGTATAATAAATTCACTATCTCCATATACCTTCAAATTATTAATTCCCTTTCTCTTTACCCATTAGAGGCCATGAACCAAGTCCTCATATTATAATTCATTACAAGTATAACTAAAATGGAATATATATGAAGAATAATACTAGTTATTTGAGGGAGAAACCAACATGACACTAGTTCTTACCCCTACCTTACATCTAGAGCCATCAAATAACATTTCCCATATCCCTTCAAGTTCATATTCTTCATTAGTGAGTGATGGTATAGGGATGTTCTTCTCATGCATACAATATAATCCTAATTTAGTTTATTATATGAATGCATAGGGGTCATGCTCATAATTATTAGTACCATACTCATCAATAAAGAGGTCAAAAATACCTTCAAGTGGAAAGGATGTTTCACCACTAACAACACTTTCTTCTTGCTCACTAATCATACAATTTTGATTTAAACTTGTCTCCACATCTAGTTTAATGGAGCAGTACCAAGGGCTATGTTATTATAGTTACTTTAGCTCCATATATTATTTTAAAGTCTAGAAAAGATAAATTATTTTCAAGGTACCCTCTAATCTTAGATGTGAAGTCTCTTGACAAACAAATAGAAAAATGGGTTAGAAGATTAACGACCACAATGTCTTATAGGATAGATAGACTTGGAAAATCATGTAAAAAAACTTTAAAACATTTAACCAACCCCACCATCTTGGCTAGATTTACATAAATCTACAACACAACCTTTTTATGAGTCTCATATTTTAGTCCCAATTTATTAGAAACCACTTTAGCCATAACTGTGGTACTAATGCCATTGTCCACAATGCAGTTGTGAATCAATTTATCTCTTATAATGAGCATGAGGTAGAAAGGTGGAGGATTTTAAGATTTGTTAGAGGGATCTAAAACATGATTTGGTGTGTTGGCAAGGGCCACACCATGTTACTTTGGAGCTTGAAGAGCTACATTGATATTAAGAACTTGTTCTTATATGATTTCCTTTTGACCAGGCATATGTAATACTTCCCAAAGAGAAATCCTTGTCTTGGTATTCTTCAAAGAATTAATAATGTTTAGAGAAGATGCATCTACCATGTCTTGAATTATTTAAGGTAATGAGGGATATTTAACTTGTTGTACTAAATGTTTAGTATCATTCCTCACATTTTGACTTTGAGGAGTAGTATGACCAAGGATCTATTACATTGGTACTTACACTTTATGACCTTGGAGAGGCATCACTTGGAATCACTTATTGTACTAGAGTATCTCCTCAATCCCTCTTTATATCCATTATGTTGGCTATAACTGATGTATTTTTATTTTACACATAATCATCTTCTACTTAGAAGTTCATAAAACCAAAACTTTGGCTAATACCTTCTCCTTGAACATTTATTTACATGAGATTTACTTCTTCTAATGTAACATAAGGAGTAGATAATTATTTAGTTACCAAAGCTTGATTAATTTCTCCACCATTATGCATAAAATGACCTTGATATTTCCCCTAATGATCCAAATGTTCCTCTCCTTGAACTAGATTGGTGTGGATTGGAACACTAGCTTTTATCAATGGAATAGAATTAGGATTATAGGCATTGGGATAAATATTGAAACATTGTTGGCCTTGTCCTCTTCCTTTGTTATTGTATTTGGGTGGAGGTTTATAGCCTTGATAAGGATAAAATTAAGTATTGGGTGGAGAACTTACATACATTTCTGCTTGCTTGAGATAGGCTTACAAAGACTAAATTATCTCATCCTTATCTATATCATCATCTACCTTTTTGGGAGTAGTTTAAGGTTTAAAATTAGTATTCAAAACTTGTGATATGCTTGGGGATTAAACTAAATTATGAGAAAAAATTGGTATGGAGACTCTTCGAGGTAATTTCCTAGCTTGTATCAGATGATTCTCAGCTTTAATGGCTATCTCATATGCTTTGGGTAATGTAAATTGTCCCATTGATTGAAATATTATTGCTACATCAGTTCCAATATCCTTAAGATAGGTGGGGAATATAAATCTTGGAGAAGGCCTCATAACAGGTGGTAGCCTATGCCATGCTATTTGAAATCTCTCATTGAAATCTCCCATAGATTCATTAAAACCTCTCTTTATCACATTCAGCTAGTGAATTAGTGAATTATGGTCACTCTTATTTTTTAAACTATTTAACAACTCTCCAAATCCATCCTAATTAGTAATGAAACCACCTTCTAATGTCCTATACCAATTAAGTGTCTTCCCTTTTAGAGACATGTTAAGTAATGTAATAGTTATGTTAGCTTGGGTGATATTGTGAAATTGAAAAAGATTAAAATATTCTTGATATGATCAAATTGGGTAACAAGACCCTCTCCATTTAAATTGGGGATATTTTTTGTACAATTAGGAGGAATAATATCATATGCAGGAAGTTTAACTGGATTTTGGGTGTTGAAGGCTAGGAAAGGATGTTTTTAGTCATTTCTTCTTCCCCTTGATCTACTAATTCTTCAACCTCCTCTTCTTCCTCTTCAAAAACATCTTGTTTAGGATCTATAAAGGTTAGGAATTGTTCAAGGTGTTTTTCTTCAAGAGGAGTTTTAGGTAGAGGGACTTTGTTAAAGGCTCTACTAGAAGATGATCTAATGAATATCATAAAGTATATTTTGGAAAACCTGATCTAGAAATAGAGATTCTCACCTTTTGGAGTCACCAAATGCTAGATTAGAAAAACTTCATCAAATTTAGGCTTTTTAAGAACAACATTAACCTTGACATGTAAACAATTAGGACTAGTTGTCCCATTAGGCATGCCAGAACTATTGTCATCAAATTATGCATCCTAGGATGTTCTATGAAATTACTTTAATTTATTGCAACATTGAATCACCTTTAATTTTTTTAGAAATTATAAGAGATTTGTGTCTCTATGATTTAAAAGGGATATCTCCCTAAATTCTTCTCTAAGTGTCTATCACCTAATCTAATGATTGTTCATGAAAAGAGTCAAGAGTTTGAATAAAATAAAAACCTATTCTAAAGAGGTGATCCTCCAAGAATTTATCCCATTAATTATCACACTTATATTGAATAAAAATTCTTTATAAGACTCATTTGATGCATTAAGAGATACTAACATAGTGTTTCAATGTGAAGGTAACATGCTTGACACAATCAACAAGATAATTGACCTAAGGGGCATATTGCACACCATAAATACAATGGCATACTTGAAAGATATTTTAATGAATTTAACACACTTAAAATGAACTTTTAAGATTATAACCTTTGTTCAAACATGAAGGGTAAAGGGATTAAGGATGATTATATCACTTGGCTCCACTATACATCACTCACATACTTTGAGAAAATTTCACAACTCAAAATTGGTCTTGTATTCAATGCTCAAAATCAAAGTGCAATGTAATTTTAGCATGGATTCACCATAAAAAAATGTGGCCATCTATAACATTCAAGAATGGCTCAATTTATATAACTTTGGGGAAGAAAGAGAGAAGGTAAGCTAAAGAGACACAAAGACATGTCTCCACATGTGAGAATCAGTTATGGATGCATGAAAGAGATGGATGAGGTGATCCATGTCATGTCCTGAGGGTTAATTGTCCAAAATAAGTCATGAAAATAGTGGAAAGTGGCATAAAAACTTCAAGAGTGGCACAAGAAACTACTTCTACCAAAGATCATCCATGAGAGTTTGAAACTAAAAATAGAGGAGCTAACACATAACACTGCTAAAGGGGAATAGAACTCATGATGTCTATTAGAAAATGTTCTTTCTAACTACTATCTATCCTCTAAACACCTTTAGTTATTGATTTCATTAAATAAATGACTCAAACTATCAACCTATCCATTTTATTTGATTTATCTATACTAGATGCTTAGGATTCAACCATTTTTTATCTCCACATCTACTCTCATGTTCTTGCCAAGTATTTTGAATAAAAGTGGCCATTCTCCACAATATAAAATTGAATTTATATGGGCTATCATCCTTTGTTTGAATCCCAATGGCTATCTTTGGATAATCTTCCCAAACATTTCCTTTAGATTTTTTGTTTTGTCTTCTTCATTTTGAAGGGGTACCCTTCAGAAAAACTATGGAGGACACTTCCTTAGAAAATTACCCTTCGAGGAAATTGTTTTGGGTACCTTTTTCACAAGAATCCCTTTGGAAAAGTTACAAGTATCCTTTGGCTTTTATGAAATGATCTTTTCTTCAAAAAAAAATTCTCTTACATTCATTTTCTTCTATTTGTCCCTTTGGACTTTGTGAAATGGACCATCTAGAAAGGCCACTTACCCAAAAAATACCCTTCAGAACCTTGTGGAGGACCATTTCAACTACAATTAACACTTCAAAAAAGTTACAAAGTGCCATTCAAAATTTTTGTTTGGTCTATTTTCTTACAAAATAACCCTTTAGACGTTTTGAAATGTACCATTCAAAAAATGTGAAATGTACCCTAAAAACTTTTTGTAAAGGGCATCCTCCTTGAAAAGTGCCCTTCATAGAAGTATCAAAGTACCCTTCAAAAAAATTGAAATACCCTTTGGGAAATTTGAAATGATCCCTCTAAAAAAGTTGTAAAGTTCCCTTCATCTTTGAAAGGATATATTTCAGAAAAAAATGTGTAGGGTAAATTTTTGGAGACTTATCCTTTGGGAAAGTTGAAAGAAAAAGTCTAAAAGAAATACACTTAAGGAAAAATGCTTCAGACAAAATGTCTAAAATAATTTGGCAAAGTCTTAAAATAAAAACCTAAAATAATTTGGCACATGCTTAAGAAATACCAAAATGAACTTTCCAAAAGGAAAAAACCTACATTTGTTGTAGGCTTTGTCAAAGAACATTTATTCCAAATAAAAGCTAACTACTAGACTTGGCCAAATTTGGAAGGTACAAACATGGGGGTGGAATTTGACCAACAAATATATGAAGAGAGGGAAGCTCAACTTCTAATGTAAGAACTGACTCAAAACCATACACTAGTGAAAATGAAGTTGCACCAATAGTAGTATGTATAGTAGTCTTATAGGCCTAAATTGTAGGTTAAAGATGAATATACCAATCCATGTGGGTTTCAAAAATTTTATTTTGAATAATTTTGTTGAGAATTTTATTATGGCCTCAACTTGAAAATTACATTATAGATGATAAGGCATGGAATACTTGTAATTAATTTTGAATATATTTCAATGTTGTTTAACATTTTTATTTTTGAAATTACCATCATTATCTAGAAATATTGTATAAGGAATGCCAAAGTAGTAAATAATTTGGTTAATAATGAACTTGGATATGATAGGACTTGTAACATTGTTAAGGGTCATGGATTTTACCCACTTGGTAAAGTAGTCAATATCAGTGATGATAAAGACATGCCCATCTTGGGAGTGAGGAAGTTTTCCAATGAAATTGAATCCCCATGTGGAAAATGGCCAAAAATATTTGATAGTTTGAATATTTTTTGGAGGTGAATGGATAATATCATTATGAATCCAACAAGGAGTACACTTTTTAGCATATTCAATTGCATCTTTTTTCAAGAGTAGGCCAAAAGTAATCCATACAAAGGCATATGTTTTCTATAATGTGTCCACTAAAGTGAACACCACAAATTCACAGATGTGATTTCTTGAGTAGAGAAGGAAATTCATCTTTCATAATAAAATGGATCAAGGTACCTTTGGTGTTACAATACTAAAGTATGTTATGTTGAAATACATACTTGAAATCTTGTTTATGAATGCATGTATTTTCATGAAAATCTAGATCAGGAGGATAAATTTAATGTTATAAATATTGAATGATATCTTGATAGCACAAGCTTTGTCAAATGGTCATAGCCTCAATGTGACAAATAAGTGAATCAGGTGGTTGGGTAGATGATGGATATTTTTTTATTTATATAATAAAGGAAGGATTAGAGAGAACTTGATGAGGATGAAAGAGAGAAGCTGAAGAAGCAAGCGAATCAACAATGGAATTTTAGTCTTGAGGAATAGGCTTGATACTGAAAGAGATAACATCCTTAGTAAGAGTGGTTAAAATTTGATGATAGGTAATGAAATTCTCACTTTTACATTGATAATCACCATTAAACTGATAAAAATTTATTTGAAAATATCCTAAAGCATGAAGATACTAGATGTGTAGATCAAGAGTAGCTCTTATGACTAAGATAAGAGATTCGTATTTGACCATATTTTTGGTGACATCAAAAGCGAGATGAAAGGATAAAAGAATAATTTTTCTAAGAGTGCTTGTAAGAATGTAACCTAACCTAACTCCTTGAAAATATTTAGCACCATCAAAGTGAAGGATTAAAGTATCCTCATGCAAGTGAACATTGATTTTAGGGAACTCCTCGATAACTACCTTTAGTTTAGTAGTATCAGTGGGAGGGGAAGATTCTTCAAGATTATTGGGTTAAAGATCAACATTAAATCTATTGAAATAATCTTTAAGGGATATATCTTGATTAATACCTTCAATGCAAAGTATATTGTCATCAAGAATATCATCTTGAAGTGAAGAAGTGGTAGGAATGGAAGCTGTGGCAAGTTGGTTAGATATGACTTGCCCTTTAATAGCTTTCTATGTGAGGATGTAGAGATCAAATTCTATAAGTAATACCATCCATTTTCCAATTCTATCAATAGGAAGAAAGGATTTGGAGAAAATTAATGAAGGGGGTGGAAATGAATGATGACATAAATATGTTGGTATAACATATAATGATGGAGCTTTTTAGCTAAAAAATAGATAGCAAGGAAATCATGCTCAAGATTGGTATAATGTGTCTCATAATCAATGAGGTCTTAGCGAATGTAGTAAATGGCATACTCTCTTCCTATATAATCTTATTGGGAAAACCTTTACCCAACTCAAATAAGAGTGGAAGAAGTATAGAGAATTAATGGTTTAACATTGGAAGGTAGATGAAGTGTCAGTGGATGAAGTAATGACTCTTTCATATTATCAAAATCCTTTTGATAGGGATCCATCCATTCTAAAGTAATAATTTTCTTGATAAGGGAATTGATGGAGTGAATATGATAAGACATTTTGGGGAAAATCATCTAATTTCCCCAAGTTTGCCTAAATAAGTTTGAATATTAAGAATAGATCGAGGATCGGGCATGTTAACAATAACACTAATTTTGCCTAGGTCAACATTGATGCCACAGAGAGAGACTAAGAATCCTAGAAATTTTTTGGATGTGACTCCAAAACAACATTTGAAAGGATTAAATCTAAATTTATATTTAAAAACATGGTCAAAGATGATAACAATATTAGAAAGATGGTTTTTATGATTTTTAGATTTATCAATAATATCATCCACATCAATTTCAACAATTTTATCAATGAGATTGTGAAATATGTGATTCATAGGACATTGATAAGTAGCTATAACATTTTTAAGTCTGAAGGTCATTTTGATGTAGCAATATGTGCCCCATTCCATGGTGAAAGTAGTCTTATGTTGGTCCTTAGAAGTAATGTGAATCTTATTATATCTTGAGAAGCCATCCATAAGAGACATCATTTCATAACCAGTCATGGAATCAATAATGGCATCTATTGAATGTAAAGGGAAGTTGTCCATAGGACAAACAAGATTAAGGTTGCAAAAATCAATACAAATGTGGAATACCATAGTGAACTTCTGAATGGGAATAATATTAGAAACCCATTCATAATAATCCATTGGTTTAACGAATTTAGCATTTATTAGTTTAATGATTTCCTTATGACGTAGATTAGTGACTTCAAGTGGGAATTTTTGTTGCTTTTGATACACTGGATTAGTATTAGGATAAGTGATGATGTTATGAACCAAAATACTAGGGTCAATGCCATGCATGTATTAGAAGGATCAAGTGAATGCCTCTTGATATTTATAAAATAATAAAGCTAAAGTTATCATGCTTAGATGGTGAGAGTTGTCGTGAAACTATGATTAGTGAAGGAGAAGATGGGGTACCATATTTTATATGAGTTATTTATTTGATAATCATGGAATTATTGTCTTTAAAATGGTAAGGTACATTAGGTAAGGCTGAAATTAGATTTTTTTAAAGATCAATACTAGTGACAAAGTTGTTGAAGCAAGGAGTTTTATTATTAAAGTTTCCAATTTTATGATGCTATCGAGGAAGTTGAGCTTCCCACGCATGAAGTACTCAAGAATAACTTCATCACTATGCAAGATAAGAAGAGGAACATAATATTCAACATGTAATTCAAGGTCTGAAATTTGATTTTCATGGCTATCATAATCAAAATGAATATGATATACATCAATTGCCTTACCATCTAGTGTAACTTTGGAAGTAGATGAGGAGGACAGATCTGAAGAGATAGGAGTGGTGATAAATTCAATGATGGGAGAAGTATCTAAAGAAATGATAGGATAATAAAGATGTAAAAGTGTCCATAGGTTTAGAAGGTGTAATTTGTTCTACCACCTAAGGAGTATCAATAAGTGGAGAATTGGTGGGAGGTACATGACCTTCAGGATCTAAGTCATGATGTGTAGATATGGTATGTAAACCCTAGTTGAAGGCATGAATTTAAGATAATTTTTTTTGATATTTTTGGATATATAAGTCTTGAGAGTGAGCTTTAGACATGAAATAGTTTTCATCATATGTTGGAGAAGTCATACATGCTTGAGAATCGAGGGGAGTTTCATAAGGTGAAATCCCTATGTTGCTAAATGTATGAGGGGACATGGTGAGAGGATCTTGGAATAATTTAGCCACTCTAAAATCATTGCAAGTGAATTCATATTCAAGTAAAGATTGATCTTAAGCATTTCATGGAGGGGGAAATTGGAAATCTCATATATGATAGGAATAGTACAATCTTTGGGTAAGAGAGAAGGAGGAGGCCAATAGAAAATATATGGAGGGAGCTTCCTAATATTGTAATTGTGATACGAATTATTTGGCTCATCATCATCAAAATATACATGAGTAACTTGAAGATCATAATTAATGTTGATGAACTCAAGTAAAAGAGTGCTACTAGTTTTAGGAATTGTAAGAATTTGATATTGAGGCTTAGGATTGGGAAGATAGATGCTCCATGGGTTGGGATCAGCTTCATGTTTGTAAAATTTTTAATTATGTAATAATTTAATAAACTAAATAAAATAGAGGCAATGGTCATCATATGATGAGTCCATGGATGACCAAGAAGAATGTTATAAGATAAAGGAAGATTAATGACCATAATCTTGGTTCTAACATTATTAGATCCAATGGCCAATAGAAGCCAAATGTAGCCAAGTGGATTTTGATTAGTATTGTCAAATCCATGAAAAGTAAAATGGGTTTGTTTAATATGACCTTTGTTATAACCAAGTTTTTGAATGATCCATAAGGATGTGACATTAATACTAGAACCTTCATCAACTAAAACTATTTGGATAAGGGTGGAATTAATGGCTAATTTAATAAAGAGAGGTAGATCATCAGCATGAAAAATAATTTCATCATTAATCATGTCCTCTTAAAGGAATTTAATGTAAGGTTTGGAAGAAGTACATGAGGTTTCAATGATATTTACATTATTTGGTTGAGAACCGATATAAGGTGGTTCTTCATCAAGGTAAGATGGATCTTCAATTTATTAGAGTTGTCACATAGGGAATTTATGATGATAGGGTGAAGTACAAATGAACTCCATAAGAGGAATCTTATAAATCATAGAGTTTATTTCTTTATTAGAATTCCAATCTGATTTATAAGAACTAGATTGAGGTTTATAATACAAATTAGATTTAGGAGGTATAGATGTGGTGAGAGGATTAAAAGGGGAAAATTGTTCTTTAGGTGTTTTTGATTCATCATGAGGGTTAGTAGTATCTTCAAGAAATTTCTCTTCCAAATATGGTTTCTTAGACTTGGTAAAAACATATTTGTGAGCCAATTTACAATGATAATTAACCTTAACAACATTGACATATTGAGAGTTTTTATAATATAGGTCATAATTGGCATCGATTCCACAAACATCCTTGACATTTGATTGATTATTGTTTGAATAATATTGTTAATTATTAGAAGTAAAAGATTTAAAGTTTTTTCATTTTTAAGATGTAGCAACATACTCTTGATGATGAAGTTTGATCATAGCCTCATGGTTGAATGAGTCACCAAGCGTATAAGAAATGCCACACTTAGTGAGCCATATACAAGATTCATGTTAATGACTATT
This sequence comes from Torreya grandis, assembly GCA_037957365.1. Taxonomy (NCBI): domain Eukaryota; kingdom Viridiplantae; phylum Streptophyta; class Pinopsida; order Cupressales; family Taxaceae; genus Torreya; species Torreya grandis. The sequence goes on from JARHVA010006330.1 coordinate 568,299, forward strand.
GTTGGAATGGAACCAATATAATAGATTGGGATCATACCAGTTAGGAGGAGTGTTAGGATAAATAAAAGGTTTAGAGGGTGGTAAAAGTTGTTTCATTTGTTGAATTGAAAGAGGTGTGTGAGATGGTAAAGGAACATCATATTTGGCAACTCTAGGATAACATTAGATGTTTTAAAATATCCTTTAAGAAGTTTATGATTGGTTTTGAATTGTTTCATAAGAAATTATTGACACTTAGCTTGATCAAGATCTTTATTAAGAGTTTGATGTGCAATGTTTTGAACTTTGTATTGAATAATGGGAGTCAAAGTAGTAATAAAGAGTTTGAATAAATTATCATCAGTCATATTTTGATTAGATTTATGAGCTAAATATTTATATATATTAATAAAGTCATTATATAATTCATTAAGATATTTCTTAGCATCTATGAAGTGACTAAGATAATTTTTAGGAAGATCATTATGTTGAAACTCTTTAACCAGAGGATTGACCAAATCTTCAAGTTGCCAAATAGAATGTTGAGTAAGTTGATTATACCACTCTAATACATCCTAGTGAAAGTTTTGAATAATAATTTAGTTGTGGAAAATGTATTAGTTTGGATCCACTCTTTGTAAAGTTTACCAAAGCATTTGAGAAATGAAGCAGAGTCTTTAGTCCCATCATATTTGATAGTTGGAGATATGTTACCAATATCAATAAGAATAATGAAGGGAGATAAAGACTCATTTTAAATGGTTCTAAGCATCTTGTTATTCATTACGGGTTGAGGAATAACATTTCTTGAGACATCCTTAAGAGTTGAAGGAATGTAATTAGGATTAGCTTGAGGATGAATAGTTGGAGGCTGATTAGTCATATTGATTAGATAATGTTGAATTTGCATCATTTAGATGGTATTAGTGTTTTTCATGATGTTCATTTGTTTAATAACTTCAGATAAGAGTTGGGTTGTATTAGGAGATGATTTAGTGCTAGTTGGAGCACTACCCAAATTAGTGTTAGGGGGAGGGTTATTAGAAGTTTTATTAGTGGGATTGTTAAATATATTTATATCAATCACTCCCACATTAGTTTGGAGACTTTAAGAAGTGTATTGATAAGTATGGAAAGGATTGGATCCATCAACTTTATTTTGAAGTGTTGTTTTCACTATGTTACAATTCATAGATGAAGGAGGAAAAGAAGTACCCCAAGAGTGATGGTTATCTTGGGAGGAAAAGAGAGGAAGGAATGAACATCCCATAAATTATCTAAAGGGATTTAGGGTGTCCAAAAATAATTTTATATGAGCCTTCATTTTGACTAAAGAGAGATGAAAAAAATGGAAAATTAGAGAAATGGGAAACTAGATTGAAAAAAAAGAAAAGTAAGAAACAATACTAGGTTGACCAGATCAACCTAGTGTAGGAAATATGGCCTACATTCTATACAAGGTTGACCAGGTCAATCTAGTGAAGTGCACAAAATTCAAAAAAAGTAAAAGTTCAATTAGGTTGACTTAGTATAGTGAATATGGAAGAGGAAAAGATTGATAACAATCTTGGAAATGAAATAAGACAATTATAGCTAATCTAGGAAAGTAAGTGTAAAAAGGAAACACACAATCAACTGAATTGATATTGGCCAATCTAATTAATGCACACAAATAAAAATCTTGCAATAATTTTGGATAATGAAATATTTTACAAAAATAATTAATCAAATATAAATCAAATAACCTTAAAGTAGAGATAACTACTTTATCAACCTATAATTTTGATTAGATTATTAAGAATGATTTTAAATATAAAGGGAGATTGGCTATAAACAAGGTACTAGTTAGGAATCTATGGATAGTTTCAAGTATGTTTAGGATGAAATGGACTATAGTGTTAATGATATAGGTTCGATATTGGGTCTTACACCATCACTTAAAACACCATAGTAAAAAGGGTAACAGGTGCTTAACCAAAAGATACCATTAACCATGCTTTATACTTGACTAAAGCATCAAGTTAGATTCTCCCTTGGTGATGAAATAAAATTAGGTAGACCTAGGTAGTCAAATGTTTTAATTCTTGTTGATTTTTATGTGTTTATTTCATGTGTACAAAATAATATAAATAGTGCATCTAAGCGATTGATTAAAAATCCCTTAATTAGACTACGTGAACTACTATAAGCATGCAAGAAACTTAAAAAAATATGTGAATAACATATATGGTTCATTATAGCTTTGAAAAAAGGTATATTTGAGAAAATATATGGACAATCATAAAAAATAAGGTTGATAGGATCAAATCTCTACTATGAATGCAAAATATGAAAGTGAACTAGGTCAGTCAAGTTGACCTAGTTATTTTAGAAAAAAAGAACTAGGGAAATAGAAAATGACCTAAATGATTCAAAGATGAAAATTAAAATATTTATGATCTAATACCTTGGAGAAACTAGTAGTAACCTTCAAACTGGGTCAAGCTAGTCAAACAAGCTGTGTATGAACTTGCTAAAAAAGTGTTGAAATTGTACTAGGTTAACCTAATCAAACTAGTAGCTTGAATAAGAAGTCTAAAATGTGTACTAGGTCAAGCTCATCAATCCAGTTGTTTGAATATAAGTTTATAATTTTAAAAACTTATACTAGGTTGAGTTGGTTGATCTAGTTACTTATTCTTGCAAACTTGTACACAAAGATAAATAACTAGGTTGATAGGATTGATCCAACATAGTAAAGATATGTTAAAAATATTGATGAATATAATGAAATAAGCCATAAAATGGTTTGATTCACATTATTTTCACTATATGTATGCAATAAAAAATTTATCATTCCCATAAATCAATCCTAGATTGGATAGGATAGAGCACACCTACACTTCTTATTAAGGGCATACAATTTTTAATCAAAAACATGACAAATGTGAGGATACACTAAAATTGATTAAGGGATCACTTTTCACAACACACTGTGTGAGGTAGGGTTACAAAGCCTATAGTCTAACATAACTGTACAACCCTAAAAGAGTCTTATGATTTAATATTTCACTAATCTAATAACAAGAAAAGTAAATATGATCTAGTGTACACCAAAGCTTGTGGCACAAAGTGAGGGGTTAGTAAATAAAAGATATAAAAACATGTATATAAGAACTCAAATAAATTAAGTATTAGTAACACACTAATACATTGAATATGAAGAGTAATATTATTTGATCCAACACTTATGTTACTTCTATCTACTAAAAGAGAGGAAAACAAAGTTAGAATATACTTACTTGAATATGAACCCATCAAGACTAAATCTCTCCCTTAGCCAATGGGGCTTCACAAGAGGTTATTTTGGTTTCTAAAGATCACTTTGTTGTGCCAAAGAATCCAAGACCTATCCATAAGACTAAATTCTCCAAAATAAGAAACCTAGGATAAGTCCACTCAAGTATAATGATGGAAGAGAAGATTATGAAGAAGCTCAAGTGAATAATAAATCTTGATTGAATATATAAATAATGATTAAAATAAACTTGTATTTATAGGAAAAACTTACCCTAAAATCAAATAGATATGTTGGCTATGCTAGGCTGACTCTGTTGACTTAGCATGTTTTCAAGCTAACTCACTAGGCCTATACTAGGTCAGTCGAGAGGTCAACAAACTAAAGGAGCTAAAATGTTGCTAAATTATACTAGGTTGATCAGATTGACCTAGTGTGATAAACATGTCAAAAAGGTTCCAAGTAGGAAATGAAGGATGGAAAGAAGAAAAATACTAGAAGACTGTGCACGGGAGGAGAAACAACTTAGGGAAAGGTTATAAGAACTAGTTGGATTGGTAATAATATGGAAAAAAGGGATAATAATGCTATGACGCACCAAATGTCTACCCACCACTTTCTTATTTCACCCATTAGGCATGCACTCAGAGTGATAGAGTCTCAATGTGTTCTTGTAAGATGTAAAGCATCAATATTTGATAAAAGTTAAAAATATTATGTGTATATAGATTTCCTATAGAAAATTTGGCTTAGTTTTAGCTTATGAGTCTAGGAAATTAAATCCATATGAGGTGAATTATAACCCTTATGACCTATAACTTATATCAATTATGTATGCCTTGCAATTTTGGAGGCACTATTTGTTGGGGAAACCATTTGGGCTCAAGACTAATAAATTGGGACTCAAGTACATCTTTACCCAATCAAACATGAATTCTCATCATAGATAATGGTTAGATTTCTTATTTGATTATGATTTTGATAATAATTATATCAAAGGCAAAAATAATAGAGTATTTGATGCTCAAATATATAAAAGGTACATAATAGTCATTGTTACTATCAATAGTACTTTATAAGATTAGGTTATTAAATTGTCATCAAGAGATGAATTCTATGATCATGCAAAGAAATCATTACTTGAGAATGCTCAAAATCCTAGGTATAATGGATTAAAGATAGAGAGCGATGGTATTTTAAGGTATAATGGTAGGATGTATGTGCCAAAAGAGAGAATATAAGGATTAGAATGCTAAAATAACATCACAATGCCCCATTTTTAGAACATCTAAGAGTAATCAAGATCATGTTTGAGCTAAGATCACTCTATTTTTGGAAAGGTATCAAGAAACATGTAGTGTATTTTAGGTCTCATTTTTTAAAATGTTAGTGTGTGAAATTTGAACATGTGCATCTGAATAGATTATTATATCCACATGATATATCAAAATGGAAGTGGCCAATTATTAACATGGACTTTGTCCAAAGGTTGTTATTATCACAAAACTAACATGATATGATCTCATTTATAGTTGATAAACTAACCAAATTATCTAACTTCATAGTAGTCAACTTGATAGATGATTCACCTATGCTTATGTATATATTAGTGAAGGAGTTGTATTGATTGCATGTTTGTATAGAGAAGAACATTTTAGATCAATATTTGAGGATGACTTATAGATTTTGGTTGACTCTAAATTCAGATCTTGATATGTATTTGAATTTCATCACTGCTCAATACCTAGAAACCTATGGCTATACAAAGTGAGTTAACTAGTTTTTAGAATTTTTCCTTCATATGTAGTTCATGTATCAGCAATACAAGTGGGAGGAGTACCTTACATTGGTTGAGTTTTCTTACAAAAAATCATACCATTAAACATTGAAGATGGATCTACTTGAGGCATTATACAGAAGGAGGTGTAGAATAACACCCAATTAGGACAAGTTAGATGATAGGGTAGTATTTGAGATGCTTTTTCAAATAGAATAATAAGTTGGGATAATCAAGTATAGGTTAGCCAAGGCTAATGACAGACAAAAAAGATATGTTGATCTGAAGAAAACTTCAAGGCTTTTTTTTGTAGGTGATAAAGTGTTTATACAGATTAAGCCTAAAAAAATTGATTATATTCAAGAAGTTAGTGAAAATTCCATTGAGATATGTGAGACCCTTCAATAATTTGGAAGTGGTCAATCTTGGAGTGTATAGGCTTGCATTACCATAAGCTCTAGCTCTTATGCATAATATCTTCCAAGTGTCTTATATTAAAAAGTATGTTGTTGATCCTTCACATGTGTTGGATTGAAGTGTTTTACAAGTTATGGATCCCGGGATGGTCATGGTATAACCAATCATAATTATTGACACTTACAAACTTAGTTTGCATAATAGAAAAGTGTCATAGTGAAAGGTCTACTAGGACAAATATTATGAAGAAATTATAACTTTGGAGGACTATAATGAGTTTTATAGGCTATTTCCACATTTATTTTCTATATTTATTGTTGCATATTATATTATTTTCTATTGAGTAATGTTTAAGTTTAGAACTTGTGTTTGAATAAGTGTCATCAGGATGATGACTAGCTTTATGGGGAAGGATGTCACATCTTGATTTCTCTCTAAACTAAATAGCCTATTTGATCTATGAATTATTATGGTAGTTAGTTTCTTAAATACTCTTTAATTAATTTTTATGTCATATGCTAACTATATGATAGCCCTATGATACTTCATTTACATGATTGATTTGCTATGAGATATTTGTACTTTTATATTATGTACATTGTGATCATGTTTATTAGTTTATATAGCAGTATTGTATGGGTTTCATAATGTTTCAAGATAGCTACCTTCATTGTTGTGAGCTGGATGTAGGATAGATCCATCCCTTAGAGTCTGATAGAGGGAGGGCATCATTATAAAGGATGGTGTAGATGGAGGAATTTGGGAATGATAGAGAGAAAAACTAGAAATCCACACAGACATCATAATAGAATAACATGTTTTGTGATTACCATTTGGGTTAGATAGATATAATATGATTTAATTTATATTATATATGTTTAATGTGATCCTATTTTTGTTCTATGATCATGTTGTGTGATTTATTAATTTCACCATTATAGTTGTATATTACATTAAATAGTTGTTGATGTTATTTCTTAGTTGTTTGAATGAATATGTTGATGTTTTAACATGACTTACCATTATTTTGGTAATAACTGAGTGCTTTATTAACAATGCTTTGTTTAAATTATTTGTTGTAGTAATAGATGTATTCTATTACTTATCTTGATCAATTTATTATGTGACTAATTATGTTTATAAGGTTACTATTATCATTTATAATAGTTGTATAAACTTGTAATATGACATTAATGAATAATAAGTTATTTATTAGGCATTAATGAATGACTTTATATGGCATGGTAAAATAATATTGATGTTACTAACTTAGTACTGATATAAATCCATAATGATTAGGAAATAAACATAATGTTATGCAAAGTGTTATAGATAATTTCATTATTTAGAAATTATATAGACATAATTATGTTTGATGAATCTTTTTTAAAGTCTATGGGTATTTGTTTAACCTAGGAAGTTAACTTCTAGTTTGGAGGTTAGATACATGATACTAGTCATTATGTTATATAGACTTGTTTATTTGATGTATCATGTTATTGTAAGGTTTGAAGGCTTTTTATAAATTTTATTTTCATGGGCACTATGGGAAGCTCATGTTAAAATTGGTAAATTCAAACCACATGCATAAAAATATTATTAAATTGATCACCCAAACTTTCAAGATGATTAGGGTTTCTAATCTATAGTTGAATAGAGTAAAAAATATGTTTTAGCTAAACCATTATGCAATTTTGGAATGTTGGATGCATGATAATATGGTGAAATATTGTATATCTATTGAATTATTCTTGTCATGCTTTGTTTTAATCATTATTTGTCTATCGAGAAAATGGTATAAAACTAGTGGCAAGTAAGGGCATGGAGAAAGATAAAAGTGGAGGGAAGGAGGCTTATGAGGGAATGAAATACATGGGTATAGTAGTCAAAATAATAAAAAATGGTATTAAAGATGAGGAGTGAAAAAAATCAGCTTCATTGGCATTATAATCATCAATTATAGGTTGGTGATGTATTTTAAATTCTTGTGTTATAGTGTGATGGATTTTTGGAAAATAAATAGAAAATGGTTAATTGGTTTCAATTGAGTTTGAAATTGTAAAAATATTAAGGGTTGAATGTAGGGCCTTGTGGATGTCTTAGCCATTCACAAAACCCTACATCCAACCCAGAGTAAGCTTAAGTAGAATGGTTAGAGATGTAAAATTTTCATGATGGTTATATTAGATATGAAAGATCTATATTAATTCATTTTCAATTTGTAAACCCTATTATTTAATTGTATGGTTATTTCATTTAAAGGGTATTTATGACTAGACTAGGTAGGGTCTTGGGACCCAATTTTCTTATCAAACTAGTAAGAGGATATAATTGTTAAGTCACAAATGTAGATTAAATTATATTTTGATATGGAGGATTTGATTCTGTATATACCTAAATAGGAATTTGGGTAAAAACATTATGGGTTTTTATTACAAAACTGATGTTATAATAAATTATATCTACATGTGTGTGTGTGTGTGTGTGCGCGCGTGTGTGCGTGCATGCGTGTGTGTGTGTGTGTGTGTGTGTGTGTGTGTGTGTGTGTGTGTGTGTGTGTGTGTGTGTGTGTGTGTGTGTGTGTGTGTGTGTGTGTGTGTGTGTGTGTGTGTGTGTGTGTGTGTGTGTGTGTGTGTGTACTCAAAATATTTTGCCTGATGATATTGGCCATTAGTTTAGTACACACACATATCTCTCTGTGTGTGTACTCAAACTAATGACTTGATGATATGTGTATGTCTACATGTATGTATGTGTGTATTATAAGGTTAGGGAATTTATAATGAAATATATGTATTGTTTTTATAACTGATTTAAGGTATATGTACTTGTAAATATGAAGGTTAAGGATTTTGAATAAAATTATGAGTGTTGGTTTTGAACAGATCTATGACTTATGGGAATAGGAAATATAAACTTAGTTTCTATTATTAAGTCTATAGAATACATAATTTAATGTATATGGAAATATGTTTAATTATTTCTAAGAAATAAAAATTTAATTATTTTAAACCTAATAATGATTCCTTTAATAGATAATTAGTTGAATGGATATATATATATATATATATATATATAAATAATTGACTGTGTATTTGGATTAATGTATAGAGATACATATACTAGTTGATAATAAATAGTTAGGTTGAAGTGTGAGACACTATACTCATTGATATAGATGAAATGTATATTGTAAACAAGTTTAATTTATAATTTAGAGTAAATTGTTTAAACAATAAGGCTGGGTTTAGTACTGAAATGGTTATATTTATGTATTATATACACATGAATTTATTATTTTGTTTTGACTAAATTTTAAGTACATTTATATTTGTTTATTATGAGTGAGAAACTCACTCATATTATAATAAGTTTGGATATGCAATTAAACAATATTTTGTATTAGAGTATATACGTGATCAAGCACTGAGTTATATTATCTTCAAATTCTTAATTTTTATACATAGTCGGCTAAGTATATAATATTTAATTATTTTATATGAAAGTAATTCAATTAATACTTTGAATTGAGTGATTTATTTATTTTGAATTAATAGAATTGGTGAATCATTGTTTAGCTTTGTTCACATTATAAATCACATATATTCTATGCATTTTAGTCAAAACAAATAAATTAGGATTTATCTGGTATACTAAGGTATTGAAAGAATTTATCAGATACTGCATGTATACCAAGAGTATATGGGATACTCTAATATCATGAATAAAGGATTGTCTATTTAGAGTATAACATATACGTAATAAAATTATGACTGTATGAAAAATTATATGGATACTTGAGAATTTAAAAATAGTACATATATACATGGCATAAACATATGATTTGGTGACAGGGTTATAAATTTAAGAAAGGGTATACCATATATAAATATATGTAACTTATTTTATGTTGGTAAATATTATTATACAATAGGGTATAATGGGTGATTTTTTATGTATTTAATGTCTAGATGAAGCATTAAATAAGGTATTTAATTTTTTAATTGCAGATCTTAATGAGTTGTTTTATAATTTGATTTTGTTATATTTGTGGAAATGAATAAATAAATAAGTTTTGATTAATGTATCTTTCATGGATGGAATAACATTTCAAGTTACTTTGTGATATTGAGTAACTTATAGTTTGGTTATAATTCTTACTTAGATAGTAAACTTATATTAAGAACTATTTGTGATTCTATTTATTCTTATGTAATAAACTAGATGATATTAGATTCATTACATTAAATTTGATGGACTAAATGTACATATTTGATATTTCCATATTTAGCATATTTATATCTACTAATAGGGAATCTTCTGATTAAATCTATTGGTTTTTATATTATTATATAATTTAACCAAATCTCACATTTATGACACTAAATAAGGAGTGGATGGATTCCATTAGTTTAATTAGCACCATAAATGCAAGATGAGGTGTAATCTGATTGATTAGTGTGTATGAAATTGATTGATCTTTGAGATAATTAACTATTTGATAAGCTTTTTTCAAATTAATGTTTATATTTAAACATTGTCATTTCATGTGTTGATATGGTTTTCATGTTTGTGAGATATCATGTTATAATTTATTTTTTTATGGTACACATCATGTATTAGATATCTTGTAACACATGGGTTCTAGTTTATCATTTTGGATTCCCACACCATCATTATCTATCCATCCATGATGGGAGGGCCATTCCCATGTTGTGAGATAGTGCGGTGGATCAGTGGTCTATGGTTGGTGTGTAAAAACACTTGAATGATGCTCTCCTTCCTTGAAGTAGTACTACACTAGAGACTACACTTGAGATTACATAGAAATACTTGAGTCATGGAGACGATGCTTTGTGGAGCTTTATATTATTATTATTATTATTATTATTATTTATTATTGAAACTATACTATTTATTCATTTGTATATCTACAAGATTGGCTATAATGTTATATCAATTATGGCTGAAATTATAATATTAATTTAATGAAATATATGCAATATTTACTTTTTATTAAACATTTTTCATGATTTGTTATATCTTTTCATGGTGATCATTAGATAAATGGATTAAATATAAATCGTATGGGATTAAATAATATAATAATTTTATTGAAAGATAATTTAGATATATTTATCATGGTGAAAGTTGTTAGAAGAATATGTGTTTTTTTTTAATTACTCTATTCTTCTAAAACCCAGTGGGGTTGTTACAAACATTATGATTTTGTGGTTGTGCCCTTTGGCCTTACTAATGCACCAATTAATTTTATAAATTATATGAATATTTTTTAAAATATTTCCTTCATCAATTTGTTCTAGTCTTCTTGGATGACATTCTAATATACTCAAGAAATGATCAAGAACAAGAACAATGCTTAAGAATGGTGTTATAAAGCTTGATAAAGCATAAATTATTTGGCAAGATGTTCAAATGTTATTCTATCAAATTAAAAAAAAAAATTGAGACATGTGACTCTATTAATGGTTTTGAAATAGATCTTGCAAATATTTCAACCGTTAAGGAATGACCAACTCCTTCGAATGTGCATGGAGTGCAAAGATTCATGGGACTAACTAGTTATTACAAGAGATTTGTGCAATAATTTTTAAGGATTTATAATCCTATAAATTCATTATAAAATAAATGAAAGAATTTTTATTGGTCTCCAAAGTGTGAGGAACTCTTCCAAACACTAGAAGTTTTCTAACCTTAGGTCCTATTTCAATTATACGAGACTCAAATAGTAATGTTGAAGTATGGGATGATTCTTGTAAAGTCGGTATTGGGGTTTTTTGAACTCATAATGAGAAGGTAATTTCCTATTAGTCTTAAAACCTCAAAAATTATTTCATACAAAACACACCATAATTTCTTCATAAAACTAGGTAACCTTTTTTACTCTAGATTCTGGTTTTCTAGGTTTTTAGTCATGTTTGGGTCTAACTTATCTATTGATCTAATTGGGAAGGTATTTGAAGAGTTTAAATCTTTGATATTTTATTGGGTTTACTCTTTTAACTAAGTATGAACTTAAAGTGTCCATTGTATGCATTTAGTCTATAAGATTTGTAATGGTAATTAGATTTATATTGGCAATTAGGTATGTATTAGTATACCTATTTGAATGTGTCACAAATATGATAAGTGTTGGTTTGTTCTAGATCACATTTTAAAAATACATTAAAGTTTTGATCATATTTTTAAAAATTACCTACCTATTTTAAATATTTTCTATTTCTTTTCTTGAGCAATCTGATCCATTTCTACTTTATTTTGATTTAAAATGACTAGGCAATCATGTAAATTTATTCATTTACTTACTTCTTATTCATAAAAATGGGTTTAATTAACTTTAAAATTGATCAAATAACCAAGTAATTGTAAAGGTTTATATAGGACTTAGTAACTTTGGTTTATTTCACACCTATACATTTTATTTAAAATTTCATATTTTAAGCTTGATGATTATGTTATTTCCTCATGAGCCAATGATTTCCTAGCTTCCCAATGAGTCCCTGGGTAAGTGATGAGTGGTCACTTGTCATTTTATTGCTTTATAAAGTCTCTTTTTACTTTAATAATTTTATTTTTATAATATTTAATGTTTAAGTGGTTCTATTATAGACCATTAGTACATTTTAGGTAACTAAATAATAATGATTTATTGAAAACCCTTATATAAATAAATAATAAAACACATTTGTTTATTATTATCATTTTTTGAAAAAAATTACATGAAATGTTGGACCTATTAGTTACAATAATAACCTCCCTTGATTTGATTATAAATATGGATTTAACCCCTATTATTATTCACTTGATACATTTGGTGAATTCTATGATTGAGACAATTTAATATTTGCATGTGGAAAATATATTACAAAGGTTTTATGAAGATTTGTTGAGAAGAAAGGAGTTGAAAAAGATTATGTTGGGAAAATAAGTTTCTCATATATGAATATATAATGTTGTGAGTTTTCTACCTCACCATAATTTTTCCCACATTAAATTAGCGTGTTCAATGATCTAGTTTTGCTTTGTTGATTGAATACATCTCTAGATTATACCTATATTACATATTAGATTCCATTATTTTCATGGTGTTAGATCTTGTGGAGTGTAATTGATTTGAAATACTATTTTAAATTTAAAATATTAAATTTAAAGGATATTAAAATAGCTTTCAAGCTTGGTATGGACCTCGTATGGTCATAAGAGGGAGAATTTTTTGTTTATCAAAATTGGAGACCTGATTTAAAATTTTATGATTTGGATAATCATTCAACCCATCTTAGATCTCTATCAGAGAAACTAAACATCAAATTCAAGTTTTTTTCAACGTTGTAAAAATAGTGATACATCCTTGTAAATAAATAATTTTTTTAAATATCCATTTTACTTCATTTGTTGTTGTGGATCCAAATCTCTACGTATAATCTCCATTCAAGTTGTCTAAAACTCCTTTCAAGTAACCAAAAGTGATTTTTTGAAGATTTATCTTACTTGGGAGTGCTTTCAAGATGTTTTGGCATTAATAAAAATAAAAAATCATATTTTTCACATCAAATTTGTTTTTAAGGTCCTTATTACATCAAATTGAAGTTTTAAGGAATTTTACAAAGTTTTAGACATTGACAAGGCCATTTTAAGCTCCTAAAATTTTATTATCTTCACCTATGGCATCCTTGTACTCCTTAAAAGTTCATATAATATTATATGGTCATCAAAATTTATTTTTTAATGTTTGATTGACATCTATAGACATATTCAAGAAGTTTGACAAAGCTTCATGATATTTGGTGCCATGTACAAGTTTATGTGTTGATTCAAGCTCTCCCATGGGTACCATGAGTATCTACAAGTATGTATATAGCTTATTTAAATTTATTTATTAAATATATTTTTATTTAAATCAATAAATTTCCTTCAAATAATAATTAGCCCTAGGTACGTATAATAATAAAAAATTTTACTTTTGAATTTACATGCACATTTTATATATTAAAAATTAGTTAAAACAATTTTCAAATATAAATTAGTGCATGCTTAATTCCATATAGTTTCCTATAAGCTTTAGAGTTTATAATTTTTATAAAAACTTGTATTTAGGGGAGTCTAGTGTTCAAAATCCCCTAAACAACTTTGTTTTGATCAAATATTGACTCAGTCCATTTTTTTCAATATTAATTAATTATAAATATTTCTAGTTTGCAAGTAAAGTAACTCAAGTGCAAAACCCTAGACTTGTTTCAACATTATTTTGAAATTTGACATAGTGAAGTTTTTATTGAGCATAGTCATGTGACTAGTTGTCTTCTAGGTTTTGGCACATTCTAGATGCATTAGTGTGGTCCTTTTATTAAGTTTAAGCTTCGTATTATATGTTTTTTGCATCATTATTAATAATTTTTCTTACATTAGTGTATTATCATGACACTTGGGACACATTATTTAATTATAATATTTATTTATTTTTTAATTTATTTAACATTAATATGAATAATCCACTAATGAAATTATAATAGTACCCCATGTGTCCTAAAAATGTGCAAACCTCACATTGAGTGGTTAGTGCTAGAAGGAAAATAATGTCTACAATCTTAGATGGATCCACCAAGGTTCCATCATGACAAATAATGTGACCCAAAAAAGATATAAATGGAGTATCAAAAACACACTTCTTCTTATTCAAAGAGATCTAAAGTTGTCTGCAATGCTCAAGCATGAGGTGAAGATTAGCACAATGATCATACACTAAAACATATATGTTATAATAATTCAAGTATACTTGAATGAATGTATGAATAAAATCCTTAAAATCCTCTACTCTAATCCATGATAACATAGATTGAGGATTATTTAAAATGAACGGAATCAAATTGCAAGTAAATAAACCCAATTTTAAAGGTGGTATTCATTTTATTTACATCTATGATTTAGACCTAATGATATTTATATTAACCATTGATGAAGGTATAAATATCACAACCAAAAACTCCTAAAATTTCCATAATGAAAAACATCAAAAGAGGTTCAATTATACAAGTAACATTAAGTACCTGATAGTTTACACAAATACTAATGAGACCATCCTTCTTGATATAAATCACCATGTGGATCACACATTTAGATTAATCAATAGGAGTGATAACTCTAATTCCTATCATACTATCAATCTCCTCATTAACCCAAGTGCATAGATTAGGATTCATTCGATAAGGTCTCTTTTTGAATGGTCAAGCACCCTCAACTAACTTGATGTGCATATTACCCAATAAAATAATCACTCCTTTAATATTTATGTAATTATTTGGAAAAGCATTTAGATATTCCTTTACTTATTCAAAAACCTTGGCCATCTCAGTATTAAACCAATAATTACACATAATAACCATCTTGTGCATGTCTTCAATGGCAATATTACACTGAACCATCTAGAGTGGCTCTAAATATGATTTTTGGTCATTTTGTATGGTGTCTTGGACAATATGTGCTCCATACTTATTATGAAAAACCAAGTGATCAATAAATGGATATTTTAGGTTAAAACAATACGTTCATCAACTTGGTAAATAACCTTTAATTTACCTTTCTATAATTTTTTCCTAAATGCATGGTTTGATTGAGATTCCATTAGTTAATAATATGAAATAGTACTATTAGATTCTTGTAAAATAGATAAGCTATCCTCACGTGGGCCATGTACATGTCGTATGTGGTCTTCAATTGACATTGGATCACCTACAATAGCTTGGCACATGGATTTCAAGGTTTTTCATAAATCCATATGAGGAAATGAGTAATATAACACCAAAATCATATTACTTTAAATATAATCTAATAATTTGTGTTTAGACATCATTATTGATGTATATAACATGATCTAATCTAGGTGTGTAGAGTACCATAAAATGCATGAACACAAAAATAGTTAGGCAAATATGTCTCATTCATATTCCATAGGTTTTTGTAGGCCTTAAGATGATATTATAGATAATTAATACCATAATAAATTAGAGTGGCATGAATGTGACTATCATGATGGAAATAGTCGTGCATAAAAACACATACTCAGTCCCAAGTGAGAAAATTTTGATGGCATGTTTCCCACCATAAAGTATCTATTTATGAAAAAACATGTCTAAGTGAGTGCATCCATTCATATTAGAATACATATAAGGCTCCCAAATACTAAATAAAATCCTAGCCTTCCACTTTACAGTGAAACTTAGGTACTTCATCTAACCAAAAGTGTGGTCTAGCCATCATACATCCATGAAAAATATGAGCAAACTTATGACACTTCATAAGCTTATGTAAAACATCCTCTCAGTTACCAACATGTAACAAATTCATCTAGTAAGATCATACTCTCTATGAACATAATGGTAAAAATCATTACTAGTAATGTCAAAAATAAATGATGTTTCTGCCCATTACAATATATCATCTCGACTAGGATCAAGACGTTTAGTTCCCTAAGTTCTTACATTATAGATATGATTGATGTCCTCATCATTGTTAAATAACTCAACAAATTTTGGTCCTTGAGCATGGTGTAAGGTAATTAAACAACACTAATCAGCATTTTTGAAATTGATATAGTGATTTTTAAAGCTTAGGTCAGTATTGTTTGCATAACACCATGGATGACCCAAAAGACTTAGAAAATCATCATCTTTAGCCAACTCAATTACCATAAAGTTATCCTTGAAAGTGACACCTAAAATTTTAATGATGTCATCCTTAAGAAATCCTATGGGAAGTGCATGAGTCTTATTATCCATGAATAGTACATGAGGAGAGGGTTGTAAATTAAATCTCACCATATTTCTCAAAGCATCCTTGGTGAGTAATTCACCTCCATGTTAGTGTTCACTAGTATATATTGAATGATCCAACCATCAATATCTATGTTTATTAATATTTCCTTATCACACTTCAAACTATGTTAGATATGAGTCTCTTGTCATCATGCATGGTTAAACCAATGATCATGTATAGGCTTTGGTGCTTGATGAGTTATCCAATTCCTTAAAAGAGGAATTATTTATTCATCAATAATTTATTTGCATAATTCATGAAACTCATCATTCACTGAATCTTGAAGATTTGAATCTTTTTACATTTCAATGTGGGTAGAAACATATTTATCCTTAAGGAATATAATCTCACCTTGCAACTCCTACACCAAAGTCATTATGTTGTATAATACTTATTTATATGGATAAGTATCTTGGTAGTGATTCAAACAAGGTTCCTCTTGTTGAGCCTTGTTAGTGGGTGGATGTGAAATAGACTGGGAAGGAACACCACTTCATGTATTAATATTTACTTTAGGACTAGTTCGAGTAGTAGGGCATGGTCTACATTGATTATTTTAAGTTTTTTCAATCCATATCATTCTATCACCCTTATCATTTTTATCCTTGGTGATGGAAATATACAAGTATGAGCATTATTGTAGATGATGTTCATTCTTACAAAAGGCACAAGTGGGATAAAATAGGTAGTCATATTGGTAATTCTCTCTATATTTATATGTGTATCAATTTTTAGGTGTAAAATGACCACTTCCATATCCATAACCATGACCTCTAAAGGACTAATCTCCACCATTGTCCTAGTTGATGGAAACATAGGTCTGATAAGTATTATGCATATGCACCCCATGAATATCACTAATAAGGTGAAAATAATTGGTATCATGAGTATATGCATCACATATTTTATGATATAGTTATACCTTTTATTAATTAGTGTGTTTAATTAAGGGAGAATTCCTCACATCATGGTCTTCTTGGTAAATCTTAAAGGATTACTTTACCACAATACAAATACTTTTTATAGGATAATTAACATTATTATGATCTTAAATTTTATAGTCAACACCATAAAACACTATGAATATCATGAATATTAATCAAATTGAAATTCTCAAACCTAAATTCCATAACAATAATCTAGGCTTCCATAAAAGGACTAATCCATATATTTAGTCTTCCAATAGCTTCGAATCAAAGGGAAACTTCCAAGGATTTACATGAGTTAGTGAAGGTCTTCTAGGATAATGTACATCAAAATGTAAGTTAAAATCCTCCTTGAAACCAATAGTTAAGATCAATTATATTTATTTTAAATTATAACTTAAAAAGAAACATTTTAAAATGTGCATCATAATCATCCACACTCTTAGTGATTTATTGTTTAAAATCCTTTAGGTCAGTAATACTCTATTGTTCAAACTCTAGGATATCAAATTCCTAGAGAAAAGTCACTTTCAACTATGCATAGTTTACTACAACTTGATATGGATCAAACTTCTCATACCACTTATGCACATGGTCTAAAATAATAGTGTTAAACTAATTTTACTTTCATTTTGTAGAAGTAATGCCATAAATCTACCAAATAAGTTAAAACTTATGGATATGTTATGTTACATTTTCCACACTAAGATATTCCAGTAGACGGAGCATCATCTCATAATAAACTATGGTTGTACTAGGTGTTAGTATTAGAGATTTTATTGATTCACTTCCAATCCATCCTATAACTCGAGGGGGAGGTCTACCAATGCCTCCTACGCCACCTATGGATCCTCTAGTCAAACCACTATTGATAAACCCTCTTACACCTACTATGGAAATCTAAGCACTTGATACATTGGGGAAAAAATTATGTGTATTAACTATGGAAGGGCCAGTACTCTTCCCACTACCTATGCTTGGTCCACCAGGAATTCTAAATTGAATAATAAGGTTTACTTATAATGGAAAATAAATTAATGACAAACTACTATCTTGATCTTAAACTATAAAAATTTCTTCAATAGGTTCAGCCTTTGGTTCTACATTATTTGTATCCTAATTTATTATAATAGCATCATCTAACTCAAAGGATTGAACATATTCTATAGGTGGGGAATTAGGCCTATCCATATTGGGTTCTATAGTCACCAATTATTGACTTGTCTCTCCTACATGTACCTATGGTGGTATTGTGTGTAGTCTTGTGGTTGGGTAGTATTCATTATGCCTTTCCTCCCCCTGTGGATCCTCAAAACACTTAAAAAATTCATCCTAACCCCTCCCTATATCACTTCCAATCATAGTCCTTTACCTAGCCTCATGATACTTACACTTACGAAACTCTAGATGACTATTTTCCATGTCAAACCTATAATATTATGTAAAAATGTGCCCCTTCATTTCCCCATCAACTATCTTCCTCACTTTAGATAGATTTCATCCATCGATGTGGAAGTTTTCATGTCTTGAATCATTTATGAGATTTTTCATGTCTAAAAAAATTTCATGAGATACTTTCCACATAGCTTCTAAAAGAAGTTAAAATCGGATTACTCTAGACAAGATTATGTAGAGACCACATATTCCAAAATATATCTATTCAATGTTATTTTTCACCAAATATCCATCATGCACATCCAAGTTGCTCCCAATCTTACCAAGGATGATTGATACTCTAATTACTAGGATATCTTCCATTTGTAGTTCCTTGAATGGTCTTACATGTATGCTAAAATCTTGACATGAAATTAAACACATAAATATATAACTAAATATTCATAGAATGGGTCATAAAAGTTCTATTCTACCCATGTGTGTACATGAACTCCTACTTAAAGATACTAAATTAAAAAATTATCTTTTATAGTAATAACCTAAAGTTCAACATTTTCTAGAGATAATCACTCAAGCATATTTCCACCATCATGTAAATAAGCACAACGGGTCCCAAAAACAAAAACAAAATGTTGGTCTCTTTTCCTCTAGTCTATCATATATTTTCCCTAGTTATACACCTATGAAAATCAGAGTTTCAATGAGATAACATGCTAGTATATCATGCAAGAAAAGGGTTCTCATTTGCTCTTCTAAAGCACACAACTTAAGACCAATTCTCATTGGGTTTTTCACATGAATGTGTATTTATTTAATTTCCTAAGCTAAGGTGATCAAAAAAGAACTTCATTCTAAACTCAAACTTAGTTTCATGTTTAACTCCTAACTAATCATTCATTACTAAACCAAATAAAATGAAACTAGGTACAAACTGGTAACAAATAATAATAACTCCATAATAATCATGAATAACTTACATAAGTATTTCATCAACACATAAGATTCATTTCATTATATTCATAAGTCATATCCAAGATTAAATGACTCCAGGATGGAAATTATCAACAAAAATACTAAGCAAAATAAGGGGGTATTTTTTACGTGGTTTACCCTAACTATTTAGTTATAAAAGTAATTATAAAAAGATGATACACGAATGATAATTAAAAATAATGAGTTATGGAAAGATATTTACAAATAATTCCTAAGGACCCAAGCCTAACTTCTCCTATATGTTCTCTTTATGCTAAATCTTCATTGGCATGTAGCTATCTTCCTATGGATAGGTTCTTGATTTGTGCTTGACTATTCTTCTCAAACATTCACCCGAACCATTCCCTAAATGAAACCAATTTTGCATCTTCTCTAAGTATTTTGTTAATATATGAATTATACATTCTTAGGTTCTCCATGTTCTAAGATTTTGTGTTCTATGTGAATTGTCTCTTATTTACATTGGTCTTTCACACAATGGTCTTTCATGACATAGTCTTCTGCACCATTTCTCTCATATGCCTACACTTCCTTCTACACCTCTTTCCTTAAAAAAGTAATTAACAAGAATATCTTCAATATTAAGGGCCCAACATTGCCTAATAATCTTGAGATATTCTACCCAAGATATGTTCATGGTGGGGTAAGAATAATAGATGAATACTTATAAACCTTCAAAGATGCCTTGATAAAAACTCAGGTCCAAAATGAAGATGTCACTTGTAGGTTATTTCCTTACACTTTATATTTGTTAACATATGGTGGGTACTTATTTCTCCTAGATGAATCCATCACCTTTTGGGCTAACCTTGAGATTTTGTTTATTGATGTGGGTTTTATGCACACCACAGAAGGATAAATGAGGCAGCCTCTAGTATTTTGACATCTATATAGAATGAGGTTCCACTCTAGGGAATGAGTTTTAGGTATGTAGTTAAAATAACTAGGTGATGGAGTAACATGTATATACTATGGATTATTTAATTAGGTTTGTGGATGGATGTGTGAAATCTAGTAAAAATATATCACTAAATGAGTTGGATGGGTGGAGAGTCACTCTATTGTGGGTATATCTCAAATAAACTTTAAAAATGGAAATAAGGTTAAGGAAAAAAATAAGGCTCTATGTTCTTGAAAGTTCACTTTTATGACTATTTCTTTGGTGGACAAGTATCTCTAAGACCAATGTTTTTTTCTTGCAATTATTGCACACTCATGAATAAGCATGATTACTAGTCTAGGAAAATAAGTATAGGAAGCTTATTGATATAAACTAAATATTTCTCTCCTTAGGGTTGATATTTCACATCCTTATTTGATAGGTTATAGATCAGAGCATAACTTTGTCCAATATAGCTATAACACACACCTAGATGACTATACAAAGTAAATACTCCTGCATACCTCTGATTATCAACTCAATCTATACTTACTACTTAAACCAATTAAATTTTCCAATACTTAAGAGTTTTAGTACATATAAGATCAATATTTAGGAATTGAAATAATCATATTCATCTATATTATTATCATATTTTATAATTATTGAGATGATATAGATAAATAAACTAAAATTTTAATAACAAAGAAGATATGAATATAAAATAAACATATTTGCATGATTACCAATAACTTGATTTATTCCTATATATTAATTTTAAAAAAATTGACCCTTTGAAAAGAGGGTTTTATTTAAAGGACTTGGAGAAGGGGTTTCCTCATCCTCCAAGTGTAGAAAAACTTTTGATTAATTTAAAATAACTAAAACATAAGTTTTATTTTGATATAAATTTGCATGTTATAAATTATAGATTACATCAAAGAAGAAACATGTGTATGATGGAAAAATAATTTATTTAATAATAAAATAGATGTAACAAGACTTAACTATCTATGAATAAAAATTACATGTAAATTTATAGAAAAATTATCCTTTGACTAAGGCTGACTAGGATCTTGCTTGACACTTCTTATTGTTGTAATTATAACTACAGTTGTAACTAGAATTGAGCTAGTGACTGGAGAACATGTAGTAACTAAATCTTTAGCCAATAATGAACTACTATATTAAACTAGAGTTATTAATAGAGATAAATTAAGAAGTTGAGTTGATGAGCTTATTGAATTGGGAGGGAACGAAGTTGATGGTGTTTCTGTAACTGGTATATTAGGTGGAGTTTGAATTGCATAACTAGTAGGTGGTGTTGAAGCTCCCTTCTTCTTGGTCTATAATTCTTGATAGTATTTGTATCCTTTGGAATGTTTTACATTTATTAATATCATATTAATAAGATGATCTCTATTTGCCCTATCTACTTGTTTTAATATATTTTCATGCTTAGTATTGGTATCTTAGAATCCTACTCGAAAGACTTTCATTTCAGTCACCTTCTTCCTTTCTAAACTCAAATTTACTTCATTATACTCTAAAGTTAGTCCTTGTAAAATTTGATTGAAAATATCTAAATATTATTATATCATTTGATCAAAAATATTATCCTATGTTCATATCAATTGTAGCTCATCCAAAAAAACTAGTAGGTGTTTCTCTTATTCTATAAAGTTAGTAACTAAAACATTAAATTCACTCACCCAATTTTGAGCTTCTTGAGTCTTTATAATAACTATATTAAATGAATTGTATACCTCTCAGGGGGTCATCAAAATTAAATGGTTTAATGCCTTATTAGGAGTATACAAAACTAATAAATTCAATCTATTTTCATCTTCTTTGATAAGTTTAAACAATCTTGTTATTCTTGTTACATGCAGAGCCAATTTTAATCTCAAAGAATGAATGGTATCCAACATTTTGTATCATATTAATGCCACACTTTGTATATCTTGATTTATTCTAGAGAGAATGTAGATTACCTATTTATATTCTCTAAGAGTCTCTATATCTTCTTCTAATTCTTTTATATATTGCTCTATTCCTCATGAGTGGCCAATACTTATTTTATGTGGGTCTCCATGTAGGACTTGAGGTCTTAAATATAGGGGGAATAACCCTTATTTATATCTTCTCTTTTCAAAATATAATAAATCTCTTTTCTTTATTCTATAATTTTGCATCACTCTTCCTTATCCTTTGTACTGATCTAGTTGATTTATCAAAGAGAGATCTCATAGTGGGAATCTTGTTGATCTTCAAGCTAGGCCTCTTAGAAGTTGATGATCCTAATTCCTTAGCCAAATTCAAAAGAGTTAGATTTGATAGATCCAATGGTTGTGCCTCTATTTGTGTGTCCTTTTTAGGTTTAGGATTAGTGGATAGTTTAGGCATTAAAATATAAATTATCTTAGACTAGTTTACATTCCCTAAATGTGGCATGGGATGCACAATGTAGATAGGTTTATTCTTGGGATATTTCTTTGTTTCTACCACTTCTATAGTCTGTATTACTTGTAATGAGGGTACTGGTGAACTCAATTAAGTATAATAAGGTGCCAATTAGGTTATGGGTATGCTGGTGGTTGTGGAATGAGATATGAAGATTGAAAGAGCAGAGGTTAGAGTAGTGGTTGACATGATGAAAATAAGCCCAATAGGTAATGATGACATAGGAGTAAGAGTAGATAACTAGTAATGTCATAGAGGGAACAACTAGTAATGACATTAGAGTAGAAATTTTTAGGGGAGTAGTAAATAGACCACCCTTACCTAGTTGGTCACCACTAAGGGGTGTATTTTCTTTCAATCCTTTAAATTTTGGCACTTTATCTTGGTGTAGCTCTTCTTCTACCACCTCATGAATTGAATCATATTTAATTAAATGTAGTACCTATCCACTTGTCAACTCTATGGATGGATTTTATGGTCTCTCTGCCCTAGATTTTGTTTGATAATAGATTGTTGTCCTCTTGACCTAAGGAAAAATCACTTATTATGTAGGAGAGAGAAGAGTCATATTAGACGTTATGGCTAATGAATCTACCACAATAGGTTCCACATCTTCCTCATTAAAGGAGTCATTGCATATTATTTTTATTCTTACCCAATAGAGTTGTCCTTTTCTTGCATTATTTCTACTGTTAGTTCTTGTTTGACTTTATTTAGTTCAATAATATATGTTTGAACCTAAGAAGTCTATTTTTACTCTTTATGAGTAGAAACTAATGTCTCCCCTTGAGATTGATATTGCTCTTTATTCTAAGATACCATTATATTAGGCAGATTTTGGGGGTCTTAGAATTGGTCTTATGGTTTTTGGTAAGGTTTACTACTCTATAAATCAGATGGTGTCCATCACCTTGGTGGTGGGATCCTAAATTTAGCTTAACCATGTATAAGGGAGGAGCCCTTTTATTAACACCCTCAGTAAGTCTTCACTCATACAAGTAGTCTATTCCCTTTCCTTAAATTCTTCATTATCTTTAGCATTTAGGAATAATAAATCATGATTTAAAGGTTCATGAGTTTAATGAATGTTGAGATTGTGAACCTTTTGTTACACTCTCCTGTGGGGATCACAATCCCTATGGGGTATATTAGATAAGTCATAAGATTCCTTACATTACCATCCTCTTTGAAATGTCTTCTACATGTGTATTTCATCCTCCTAATTTTGAGATGGGAACCATGGAAATTAATCTTATCACTCTTTGTCAATTCCTCATCTATCCCATTCCATAATTGGAAATCAATATCTTACATGGAAAATTTGTCTAGGGTGAATTTGAGGAGCCAAAGAGGGTCTACCTTATGCCTAACAACAATGGAAAAAGTGTCATTTGGGTATAGACAATATTCACCCATATTATTGATGTTATTGGATATCCTAGCAAGAGGTTGGCCATGAATTATCATCTAAAATTTAGGATATATATATAATGAAATTCTATCAATGTTATTCACATATGCATAAATGTACATAAAATAGTATAAGTGAAATTATATTCTTTATGTAGTTGGAGTTGGGATTCCACAAAGCCCCATTATGTTTATAAATACTCCCAATGACTTCATCCAAAAGATACGATATCATATATAAGTTTCCACATTAGGTCTTCTTGTCTTTGTATAGTATCTATTCATGTACGTGGGTACCGATAACCTCCCCCAATGCATAGGTTCACTCTAAACTGATAAGCAAGTTAAGTAAGGGAACCCATTCTAGATGAAGGAAATGAATGCCTAGTTGGCCAAATAGTTAGTTTAGCAATGTCATGTTAATAATAATTCTAATATAGAACTGGGTGATGGGTACAAGGTTATTGGCTATTTCATATAGTATGAATGTCTCCCCTAGAAGAAGCCATTTACTCACTACTTGTTTTGCATCAATATTTTTCTCCAATTAACCACATTGTGCAAATAAAATGTAGCATTTGGAATGGGCAAGCATAAATACCTCATGAATATGTCACTTGTGATGTATGCAATGACTATGTTGTTGTAGACATAGTGTAGATAACTACCATATACAATTCTCCCTTTGAAAAAAGGTCTCACAATAAGTTAATGCAAAACATGACTTCTGGATTGGAAGCTACATAGTGGAGTGCCTAGAATTTAAATGGTAGTAAGTCAACTACAACTTGTTTACTCTTAGAAATAATGGAGTGCCTAGAAATAATTTTTTACTCCTATTATGAATGAAAGTAATAGCATTAATGATGTTAATATTGTTATATACAAGGGAAAATGTAGGATCTACCTTTTTTGATAACAATAATATTTTTTGGCAAAAACTTACACAATTATTTTTTAGATTCAAGTGTTGTAGGGAAGGTGATACCTTGTCCCATTTTTAATAAATTGGGATAGACACCCACCAAATATACTATAAAATTTTTTTAGTTATAAAAATTACAGCTTAAATATTCTAATTAGTTAAGTCACATACACATGTATTTGGCCTATGATCCTAAATTTCATGATTCATCAATATCTAAGTGGTAGATATACCTAAGGCATATGGGATGCTTCTTAGTTGAGATTGGTCCTAAATAGTCAACATGTATATGGCCTCTAATTTCTCTTACATGTGACTTCTATGGTAAGGTATTCTTAATCAAATTAGGATTTATAGGGATCCAAATATGGCTCACATGATTATAAAATACAATAAGACCAATGAGATCCTATATGAGGAATTTTAACTAGGGGTATTTTCACTTGAGAATGAAGTAAAAAATTGATGTAGATTATCAACCAACATGATGATTGTGTATAAGATCTTGAATTTGAAGAATTAGAATGGATGAATGAGGAGGATATCCTCTATGTGACATGCTAGGGATTAGTTTATTACATGAGTGTTTAAATTATCTTTTATAATTTTATATTTACCAAGAGGTAAATAGTATATTGGTGAGTTAGTTAGTATTTGGATATTTGAATATATATTGATAATAATATATTTTTTTATAGTGTTTTGTTAGCTAGGTGATTCTTAATTTGAGTCATAATAGGGATGTGATAGATATTGCTGGAGATTGTATCTCCAAAATTATAGGAATGGTTTTCTTATATAAATGTAATATCGTATATGAAAATTTAATATGAAGAAATAATATTATCAGTGTGTTTAAAATATTTCTCATGTTATAGTATTGTCTCTGTGTTTGGCTTTATTACAAAGTGTATGATGTAGATCTTGTTAAGACTCTGAAAAACCCTATTATATGGTATTAGAGTGGGTGATTTTTTAATAGAATGGTATTTTGATTTGTATAAGGGTAGTCCCATTGTTTACTACCCATTATGAATGTTTATTATTGATTTCAAGTAGTAGTCTAGGATCATCTAGTACAAAAGAATAAAAGTACTCTTTGAAGGTTTGTACATTGAATGCAAAATTAATTGCATTATTAATCATAAAATTATAGTTATGATTTATAACCAACATGAATTTTAGTTTGGTTTAATCCAAACTAATATTATCTTATTATATCTATGAGTTTGTGGGCTCACTACAATATATGTGTGACTCCCCAAGACACAACATATATTTTTCACTACTTTCCATGGATGCCATTCAAATTATATAGTTATATGCATCAACTTATCTAGGATTGAATGTTTTTAACATGGTGATATTTTCACTCTTCAAAATTACTTCCACATTAGAATATTCTAGCTCGGTAGAAGTTAATCATTGTTACTTAGACTCCTTTGTAATTCTTAGTAGCCAATTTTTGGCCTACATAGAAAACTTACCTAAATGTAGTACAATGTCTTAAAAATCAAGTATGGAGTAAGAGTTGAATAAATTTATAGATGGAATGAATGGTCCAAGGGTATCATATTGATCAGAAAGATTTTAAAATACTTTAAGCTTGCTTAAAGTATATTCTGATTAATCCACAAGGTAAACATAAGGATCCAAACAAGTCTTCATGGTGATCAATGTAATTCAAGATTAGGGACAAGTTCACATAGGCCCCAAAAAATAATTTAGAGCTGAAAAAGTGTATGAAAAATATTTTTGAATCTAGACCATCATTAAGACATCATGAAAAACCAAACTGGATAAATTTCTTGTGCAATTTATAAATATGCTCAAAAAGCCTCACGTGACCATTAATCCATGTGTGATCAATGTCCTTAGTGTGAAGATAATTATCTATATGTTTCATAACTTGATGAGTCTTATATATTGAGATCTAAACCTTAAAAGTTCATCTTGATGAATCTAAGGGGTTAGCACATCGTGCATGTCATAGTGAAACACATTGGTTAGTGTGTTTGTGCATTTAATAAATGTACCTTAGAAAGTTGTGTAAGCCACAAGATTGTAGTGCCATGGATTTATTCATGGTAGGAATATGCTCTATAAATTTCAATTTTGTATGAGAAAAAATATTTTAGTTCCATGGATTTTTTCATGCCAAGAACATGTTCTATAAATTTCAAATCTATGCGAGATTCCTAGCTCAAGTTATGAGAATTAAAAGTTGGACCTACAACATAAGATGTTCATGCTAACATCATGTTTGAGATTCATAAAGTATTTATTTAGGTTCAAATAATAAATGATAGGTGTATAAACATCATGAGAAACACATAGGTTATCTCACTTGAACACTTAGTAAATACAATTAAAAATTTCCTAGAATCAGTAGATCAAGTGGGAATAATCCTTTTAGTATCAAGAACATCTCCTACAAATTTGGTACCTCCATGACATTTTTGCTTCCAAATACAAGATTTCAAATTTGTTTAAATAATGGGAGATGTTTGCATAGCTGTTGAATTTAAGCTATGGAAAAAACATTAGGGTCTTAAATTTGATGGTCACGCAAACATTAATGATGGTTACGAATGTCAAATGATAGTTTCACAAACATCAAATGTAGACCATAGTAAACAAACATTTTTTTCAAATACAAGTAGATCTAATAGTTAGTGATCATTCATAGAAAGGGAGGTCAATGGTGTGTGATGAGTCAAAAGGTCAAAGAGCTTAAGAAGCCACCATGTGTTGTAAGCTCATAAAGTACGTAGAGTGACATTAGATACTGACTGTAAATGTAGGTCTGCTAAGTGGCATGAGCAAGTTCATGATGATATAAGATCGATGGCTCTTCCTTAATTATATTAATCAAGATCAATAGTTCATGGATGGATCAAAGTGTAAAAAGGGTGACTCAGATATTGATAGCCAATAAATAAATGTTTAAACCTAGGATTATTTATGAAGATTGATGAATCAAAATTTAACACAAAAAATAAAATATAAAAGGACAGATCTCAAGCAAAGACCCAAATTGAACTAAAATTGGACAAAACATTCCCAATAGAGATCCATATAGGTAAAATAGGTGTTTTGGGCCTAATATAGATATCAACGATGGACTGGTGATTATGAATCAAGGTTAAGTAGTTTTCAAGTTTTCATGTATATTTTGACTATGTGAAAACCAATAATTGGACTGGTTTTAAACTATAATGGACCTATGTTTGATATTAGAGTAAATATAAATGTCAAAATGATCATTTAGTGGTGTCTCACCTATCATTAATGTCACATTTTTGATAAATAGATACATGTGTCCATGTAAAGCAAATGTGGCATAATTCTTTCAATTCTAAAACATGGTCCTCGTCAGCAGATCAAATAGATAATGACATGGAGTTTTAAGAAGTACATCATGTGGATGGATAAGGATAATTATCATTTAATTATTTTATATAATTGGTTCCTTATTGATAAGATAATGAGTCAACATCCTCAAACTTGTGCTAATACATCATAGTTCCCTCTCTCTCTTCCTTTTCATATATATGTTCCAACTTCTACCACATGTCAAACTCTTTGAAAGTTTAACACAATAAATTTTAAATTTTTTATATAATAGACTCTTATGCTTTGGCTTACTTAGGCTATGTCAATTTTTTTATGTTAACACCTTTTGATGTAATAAAGACTGAATTCCATTATTTTTCAAGCTAGATTAAAGTGTGTCTTACTAATTCATGTACCATAGTTAAGTTAATGTATGTTCCTTATCTATGTCTAAGTTTTTTCACCTTCATAGAATGCTTGGTAGCTATCACAAGTCATTATAAGTGAAATTTTTAGTTTTTTGTTTAGCTTCAAAGTGTTTATATTCCCTCTCATGTTAGTTTGATAACTGATCAATGCCTTATTGTTAAATACTTATGTGGGACAAATCTTCTTTTGTCTTGTGAAAAGTTTGAGTTTTCCAATTACTAGTGCATTGGCTCATGTTTTATGCTTTCATGTATTATTGTTACTCTCTCTCCCCTTTTCCAAGTAATTATTTTTTAAGGTATAGTTCAGGTGATAGATCTAAAAGGAATCCAGCCTTATAAAGAGGTTTGACCCAAGTTTAGGAGAACCACAACATAGGGTTAGTCCCATGTTGGACTAGATTTGAGTAAGAGGACTTGAAAAATCACCTTCTCAGCTAGGGTGAAAATATAGGACACCAATAGTTTGGGCATGCTTAGTGGGACTAAGTTTCTTTAGCATAATTGAAGTTTGAAGATTGAGAAGAAGAAATTACAAGAGAAAGATACATCTACCATCATCAAAAGTTGAATATCCTTATATTTAAAGTGCTCATAACATTATTCAGACAATGTTTTCATGTCAAAGTTTACAATAAGGTCATAAAGTAAAGGTATTCCTTTTAAATTCATTAAGCTACCTTTTACTTCTTATGAAAAATAAAGATTTAATAAGACCATACCTTATCCTCAAAATAAATTTTCACCTCTTTTTCATCATATTTTTTTATTCCAAGTTATTGTCACCATAACCCAAATTCCTTTTTCCCAAATGGTGGTCAGGAATCAAGTGTTTATTCCATTTAACAGGGGTAGTCCCCTAAATTTTACCTAATACGATTACATTAATGTGTCTTCCTTAAATATTATCCCTTTATTCTTAGGAGAATATAAGAAAACTACTTATATTGAGCATATCTAGGATGTTTCCAACCTATGTTCTATTCACAATATTGTTTAAGATAATGTGGCTATCAGACTACTTTCTACCTCCTTCAAGGGAAAAGCATTGTAATGGTATATGAATATTCTTATGACATCCATTGATACTTGGGATGAGTTATGTGTAGACTTAGTTTGGAAATTTGAAGACAAATCTGATGATCTATCATTGGTTAAACAATTGACTACCATACAAAGGTACCCCTATGAGTTCATGTCTAATTGTAACCTAAAATTCCAAAAGACATGGACTAAGATCCCTAAATTGGTTAGACAATCTCCAAAGTATGTATTTTTTACTATTTAAAATCCCTTAATTTTAATATTAGTGTCATGATACAGTCCATGGGTGGTAATACTTTATTAAATGCCTATGAACTTACAATAAGAGTATAAAATAGATTGATACAAGCTACTAACCTTTATCTAAGGCCTTTAATTCCTATATTCCTAGAATTAAGACCTATTACTCCTCTTCAAGTTCATCATATCCCATCTATAGATCTTATTCCATCTCCAAAATCCCAAGTTATAACCCCTTATAATTAAGCTAGTGGGATTAGAGATCTGAAAAGTATGGTACAAGCTTTTAGGAATGAGATTGTTCTACTCAAGAGACAACAATACTAAGGTAGGCCTTATCAATAGAAAAACTAGAACACTTATCAATCCTTCAATAATCAAATACCTCCTTATCAAGGTTTTAAAGACAATAGAAAACCTTACCAAAATCAAGGAGCCATAACCCAAACTAAGCCATATACAACCTTTATTCCTAATGTGCCTTATATTTCAAAAGCTATTTTTCCTAAAAATAACCTAATGTAAGATTCACGTTGGTATCCATTCAATCCAAATGCCACTCAAATACAAACCTTTATATCACAAGATATTACTTGCCATAAATCACTTATGTGACTTCTCTCTTTAAAGTGGTTAGCATTAAGACATGAACATGGAATTTTAAAGAGAGTCTCAACAATCTCCAAGGTAACCTGATGTCATCAATGTTAATTGGAAATTGGATGATCATATTGAATTCAATCAAGTTAGTTGAGGAAGCTTAAATGGTCAAGTCTTAGCTCTAACTAGAGATAAAATAAGAGTAGTTGTGGAAGCTCAAGATGTGAGAAATACTTCTAGTGTTCCTAACATTTTTCCCAAAAGTTTCAAGGATCATCCTCTTATCCCTATGACATAGAATATCCATAATGCAGAGGTAGGGAAAGTTCCCTAAATGCCTCCAATTTGAGAACAACCAGTGACTCAAAAGTTGTAGCCTTATGCTAGTGGATCCTCATTCAACATAATAGATCAAATGAATAATAAAATGTTACCATTAGCATGTAGTATTACCTTACCATTTTGGGGAAAAATACATGATCAATCAAGAGTTTTCAGCTCTTAAGTTATCTAAAGAATGGGTTGAGAAAAAGGAACTGTCTTGGCTAATTTAGACTAGCCTACTAAGAAACCTTATTAGTAAGTACATAACATGAAAAAGGTCAACAAAATGAATGTCAAATTAAAAAAAACCCCTCCATTTTATCTCTCTTATTTTTGGTGACTATGTAGCCCATAATTATATGGTAGATAATGGATCTAGTAACACTGTCATGCCTAAGTAGATTATAGACAAGATTGGTCTTGTCTATGATCCAAATACCAAAGGAGTATTGTTATTGTATGGGTCACCAAAAAAGACAATATTTGGCATTACATGCTTGCCCCAATGTTACCATTAAACAAGATGTAGTTATAGTAGACTTACCTCCCTACTTTTCCATGTGTCTATCAAGGGACTTTACTTCAAAAATTGGAGGATATTTTCTAGCTAATTAGACATATTTGATGTTCAATACTAGGTATGGTACCAAGGTAACAATGAATTCTAAACCTATTACAATATTTCATTTGGAGCCATACATGTTAAGTATGGTGAATACTAATTGTGTTATCTAAGATAAGGTGTTAGAAAATAGTGAAGTGGAAATTGAATGAAATCTAGGTAGAATTTTATAAATTTTCCTTAATTAATGGGCCTCTGATTTACATGAGCATGATCCCTACAAGTTAATTAAAGAATAAGGACATAGTGTTTATTGCCTTCATGAAAATGATACACCAAATCTAGCATTGATGAAAGATGATCAACCTAGTGATGGTTTGTGGTAACTACATTTTGATGGATCCAAGAACAAACATGGAACTAGGGCTGGAATGATGTTGATTTCTCTAGATAATCAAGATTATTTATCTTCTCTAATGTTTTAGTTTTGTTATTCTAATAATGTTTTTGAATATGAAGAACTAGTGCATGGTTTGTAATGAGAAATAAAGATGAAGGTTAGTACCTTACAAGTATTTGGTGATAATAAAATGGTAGCTCACCAAGTTAGAGGACTTAATGTATACAAGAAACCACTACTTAGGTACTATAATCATCGAGTATATGACTTACTTGAAGAGTTTAAAGATTTTGATATTTGTGCCATATCAAGAAATAAAAAAAAACATGTAGACAAGTTGGCTACTATTGGGTCATAATTCAATGTCCCAAATTACATAAAGAATGAAAGGTTTAATCAAACATCAAGATGATTATAAGGCCTTCTATCCTTGACAACCATGATAATTGGAAAGTATTTGAAGATGATAGTTATATTATTAGGTTCTTACAAGAGGAAGTTGAATTTTCCTCAAGGAACCAAGATAAGTACTTACAACAGTATAGTGACCAGATTGTGCAATTGAAGACAAATAAGTTCCCTAAAGGGTTGGTCACCCTTGAAAACATATTTAATAGAGATGATTAATTGAGGAAAAAAATTATCAACCAAGGAATAATACTATACAAATATGGAAATTGTAACAGGTAAGAGATTAAATTTGGGCAAGGTTTACACATCTTCAAAGAAGGAAAATTTTAATGAGTTATGTTCAGGTTTTGTAGATATCTTTCCATGGAAATACAATGATCTCAAAAGATTTTATCCAAGTTTATCTCAAAATACTATTTAGTTAGATGATGAGATTAGTCTAGTTAAACAAATATAAAGATCTACTAACCCAAAGATTTAACCTTTGATGAGAGATAAGCTACATAAGCTCATTGAGTTAGCTATAATATTTCTAATTAAGAACTCAACATAGATGACAAACCTTGTTCTAATACATAAAAATAATGGTGAAATAAGACTATGTGTTGACTTCCATGACTTGAAAAAGGCCTCTCCTAAATACCAATATCCATTACCATCAATGGAACAGATTTGATATTTAGTTATAGGTTCATAAAGGTTATCTTTCTTGGATGGTTATAGTGGTTATAACCAAATTTTTCTCAAAGAATAAGCCCAATTCAAAACAACCTATACCACAAAGTGGGGGATATTTGCATATAAAACTATGCATTTTCGTTTATCCAACGTTAGAGAAAATTTATATAAAATTATGGACATGAAAATTTAGGGTCTCCTTAACAAATTCATATTTGTTTATCTAGATGACATAATAATGTTCTCTGAGAGTGCAGATGAGCATATGATTCACCTCAGACAAGCATTTGAAAGGTGCAAAAAAATTTGGGTGTCTTTGAATCCCAAATATTGTATCTCATTTTTTCATGAAAGTAGCCTTCTTGGACATGTGATTTCAAAACATGGTACAAGTATAGATCCTGATAGGATAGACTCATTTCTTAAATTTTCCATGCCTAAACAAAATAAAGCCTTGCAAAGATTTTTAGGGAAGATTAATTTCATAAGAAAATATATTTTAGATTTTGTTACTTTAGCTAGACCACTCATAGCCATGTTAGAAAAGGTTAGAGTTTTATCTGGTCTAAAGGAGTAAATTTTTTTAAAGAAATTAAGAAAGCTATATCCAGTGTTCCTACACTCCTAAACCTTGATTTCACAAAGGATATCTTCTTGTACACCTATGTTAATATTGACAATATTTTAGGTATTCTCGTTCAAAAAACTCAAGATATTTTGTAGTAGCTAATAGCCTTATTTAATCAAGGATTAGAAGAATATGAAATAGGGTAATATTTTTTTGAGAAGCATGTACTTTTAGTCATAAGTTCACTTAAGAAGTTTAGATACTTGTTGTCCAATAATAAGATACATATAATGGTTACACATCCAAGTGTCAAGGATTTTCTCTTGAATAAGGATATAAATTAAAATTTAGCTGGTTAGATAACCAAAGTCTTGGAATATGATGTTAATATTAAGGTCACAAATTTTATTAGAGGCAAAGGACTTTGTGAACATCTAACCCAAGACATGGAAGAAGAAAATGGGGTGCTTATTATGTAAAATGATGAGGAAGTTAAAACTAACTAGACCTCACCTTATAATTAGTTCTAAGATATGGTAAGATATAAGATAGTGTTTATCCTTCTCACCTGACCCCTTCAAAAGGAATATATTGTAGATTTTAGTCAACTCCTTTTCTTCTTGTTAATAATGTGTTGTTCCAAAAGGATATCATTGGCATGTTGTTAAGGTGCATAGAGCCAGATCAAACACAAAGAAAGATTAATAAATTATATGATGGACATGGTGGAGGTAATTATTTAATAAGGATAACAACCCACAAGATCATGAGAGGTGGGTATTACTATCCAAGTATATTTGGTGATTGTCATGCATGACTAAGAAATGCAAACAATGTGTTATGTTTGTTGGAAAGGTCAATCTTGTAGCCTTACCTATCTAGTCAATGTTAGTAAATAAAAAAAAAATCCAATGGATTTTGGGCTTTATTGGTTTAATTAACCCCCCGTAAAGCTTGTGACATAAGTGGATCCTAACTGCCACAAATTATTTTATTAGATAAACAGAGGTAGTGGTACTGAAAGAAGCCAATGAGACAAAAAGGCTAGACTTATATGAAGGTTTGTTTACCATATTTGAAGTCCCTTCAACTATTATTTCTAACAATGATGCTATGGATTTTGTAGGGTCTAATATTAGCTAGTGGGTAGTTTAACATAGTGTTTTTCTTAGTACATCATCAAACTTTACCCATAACGCAATGTCCTTACTGATTCCACTAATAAGAATTTGTTTAATATCATTAAGAGGACTACTAAGAATAATTAGAGGTCATGACATCTCAAATTTAAGTCAACCTTGTGGGCATATAGAATGACCTCTAAAATGTCAATAGCCAATTTTTCATACAAGCTAGTATATGGTAAGGAATAAAGAATGCTTATTTCTCTTCAATTCCCTACTTTTGAACTAATGCATCAACTTGAGATTTTAGGGAAAAATCCTATGGAAATCACATACATTAATCTATGAGAGCTATAAGAGACAAGGAATCAAAATCAATCCATGTTGGCTATGGAGGCCCATCACGTAATGGTAAAGAGATCTTTTGACAAAGGAGCTTCTTAAAGAGACTTTTAAGAAGGAGATATAGTCCTCAAGTGGGATGAGGACAAATATAAGCTAGGAAATCACACAAAATTAGATTCTCTCTAGAGTGGTCTATACACAGTCTCAAGCTAAAAATCTCATAATGACTTCCATCTTGCAATGATGAATGGTGAAGAGCTTTGTATACTAGTTAATGGGATAAATTTGAAACATTGTTATTGAGGAAGCTAAGTCCCCTTTACATAGTTAGTTTATATTGTTTTTATCTAAGTTTTGTTCTAAAAAATTAGTTTTTTTGTCCCAAATAAGTGATTTGTTTACATAGTGTTTTAGTAGGTTAGTTGAATTTGCTTTATTAGGCTAGTTTCCCTTTCAATTTTGTTTCTTTCCCTATTTGTTGGAATTATTTTATCTTCTCATTCAAGAGGTTTCTTTTAGTCATGGAACAAATGTAATATTTATTTTGATTCAAGAGTCATGTAAATGGTTTGAGTTCTCAATAATAGTAGGCATGCTACCCAATAGAGTCACCAAATATGTTACTCAATTGTTGGCCTACATAGCAAACTTACCTGAATGTAGTATACTATCCTCAAGATAAAGTATAGAGAAAGGCTTAAACAAATTTATAGATGGAATGAGTGATCCAAGGGTCTCACATTGAGCATAAGGCTTTTGAAACACTTTTAGCTTGCTTAAAGTGCATTCTAATTAATCTATAGGGTAAATACAAGGATCTAAATAGGTATTCATGGTAATCAATGTAATTTAATATCATGGATAAGTTCACATAGCGATAAAAAATTAATTTGCATCTAAAAACATTTAAGAACAAGCTTTGTGAATCTATACCATCATCAAGATGTCATGAAGAACCAAATTGGATAGTTTACTTATACAATTTATAAATATGATCAAAAATCCTCGCATGACCATCAGACCATGTGAGATCAATTTAATTAGTTCCAATATCATTATATAAAGTCTTAATATCTTTATGAGTCTTCTATCTTGAGATATAAGCCATTAAAGTTCAACTAATTGATTTTAAAGGGCTAGGTTATCATGTACATCACATGGAAACACACTGGTCAATGTGTTTGTACATTTCATAAATGCACCTTCAAAATCTACATGAGAAAAAATATTTTATCACTATATATTTAGTCATGGAAATAACATGCTCTTTAAATTTCAAGTTTATATGAGCTTCCTAACTCAAGTTATGAGTGTTCAAAGTTAGACCTATAGTATAAGACATTCGTGTTAATGTCCAGTTTGAGATTCATAAAGTAGTCATTTATGTTCAAATAATCAATGGTATATATGTAGATGTCATGAAAAACACATAATTTATCTCACTTTAAAACTTTATAAACACACTTAGAAAGCTCCCAGAACCAATGGATCACATAGGCACAATCATTTTAATATTAATAACATCTCCTAAAAATTTGGTGCATCCATGACCTTTTCACTTCCAGGTCCAAGATTTCAAAGTTGGTCAAATAATGGGAGATGTTCATGTAGATTTCAACTTTAATCTATGAAAAAAAACAATCGGGTCTTAAATTTGATAGTCTCACATACATCAATGATAGTCACATGGACATCAAATGATGGTCATGCAAACATCAAATTTAGACCATGGTAAATAGCCATTTGTTTCCAAATAAAATCAAATCCAATGGTTGGCACTTATTCATACCAAGGGAGATTGATAGTGTGAGATGATTCAAAAGTTAAAAGAGATAGAAAAGCCACCACATAGCATAAGTGAATAAACTAGGCAGATTGATAGTGGATCTTAAATGAAAATGTGGGAATGTCAAGTGGCATGAGCACATTCAAGTTTGATAAAATATCAATGGCTCTTAATCAATCATATTTATCAAGATCAATGGTGCATGGATGGTCCAAAATTTCAAATGGATGTTTCAAATATTGATAGCCAATAAATAATGGTTAAAATCTAGGATTTTTGAAGAAGGTAGATAAATCAAAATTTGACCCAAGCAAGAAAATATACAAGGATAGAGCTTAATCACAAACCCAAATTGAACCAAAGTGGGATCAAACATTACTAGTAGATCTCCATATAGATAAAAATGGATCTTTTGGGCCTAATACAAACATTGAATATGGTCAAGTGATTCTAAAACAAGGTCAAGTAATTTATAGGTTTCGATGAATATTTTGATTGTGTGAAAATACATAACTGGATTGGTTTTCACCTATAATGGACATGTGTTTTATATTATAGCAAATATAGACATAAACATGATCATATAGAGGTGTCTCAACTATCATTAGGGTCACATTTTGATAAATAGGTACCTATGGCCACCCAAAGTAGATGTGACAAAATGCTATCAATTTTAAGACATGGTCCTCATCAATAGTTTAGATAGATAAAGACATGGAGTTTTGGAAAGGACACTGGGTGGATGGATAAGGATGAAGAGAAATCACTTAATTTATATATTCGACTCTTTATTAATAATATCATGAGTTATAATCATCAAACTTATTCTAATACATCATTTTTCCCTTACTCTCTTTTTTTTCTATATATGTTCCAAATTCTACCACATGCAAGACTCTCTAAGCCTTTTAGACAACAAATCTCTGACATTTTAGATAATAGACTCTTATTCTTTGGCTTGTTTAGGCTATGCCAAAATTTATACTGTAACACCTTTTGATGCAACAAAGAATGAATTACATCATTTTACAAGCTAGATTGAAGTGTGTCCTACTAATTCACGTATTATAGTTATGTGAATGTATGTTCTTTGTCTATGTTTGAGTTTAATTACCTTCATGAAATGCTTGGTATCTCTCATAAGTCATTATAAGTGGAATTTATAGTTTGTTATCCAACTTGAAAGTGGTTATCTACCCTCTCATGTTATTTTCATAACTGATCAATGCTTTATTGTGAAATACTTATGTGGGACTGATCTTATTTGGTCTTGAAATCATCTTATCAGGACTATTTTAGATAATTTGGACTTATCTATAGTCCAAATGAAAAAAAAAGATCAATAATATGCCTAAATTATTCAAGATTTTATAATTTTTAATTCTCTCCAATCTAATAAATGGTGAATATATCAAAAAAATTACCATACTTTCTATGTGCAACCTACACAAAACCCAAAAATTATTCATTTTCAAAGATGATATCATGTCTAATTTAGTGACAGAAGTCTAGATTATTTGAAAGTCATTTTATAGTGTGTCTTGTAAAAGGTATAAGTGTTCAAATTACTGGTGCATCACATCAATTTATACATTTTCATGTATCATTGTTACTCTCTCTCCCCTTTTCAAAGCAATTGTTAGTTTAGGTCTAGTTTAGGTGATAGATCCAAAAGAAAGTCATAATTATCCGAAGGTCTGACCCAAGTTTAGGTGTTTGATAGCCTAGGGTCAGTCCCATGTTGGACTAGACTTGAGAAAGAGGACTTGCACAATCCCCTTATTAGATATGGTGAAAATCTATGACACCAATAGTTATATCTAACTTCTTTATCATGTACAAATGATATCATCACAAAATTTAATAGTACCTATACATTTTAGATCCATTAATTATTCTATGTATTTGATTTTCATCTCACGTGGATCAATTCTAATGTTTCACTTAAGCCCACGTTAGTCATGATAAGTTGTGATAGCTTAAATTTGTATCTTGGTATTATATGTTGTATTCACCTTGGCCTATATTCCACTTATTTTAACAAATCCTAGAATATTTAGAATATGGATCCCTTATGTATCATCCATATGTTCATGTTGTTCACAGTCTTCCCATACATGAAGTTTTTTTAATTTCAATCTCCAAATAATACCAATAGTAATCATACTAGGTTTCCTTTTCATTTTAGTCTTTTATTTCTCTAGTTAAAATTTGTTTATTTAGTTAGTGGTCATACTTTATTATTATTATATATTATTAAGTTTATTAGTAAGTCAAACATTAAAAT
Source organism: Torreya grandis (assembly GCA_037957365.1). Taxonomy (NCBI): domain Eukaryota; kingdom Viridiplantae; phylum Streptophyta; class Pinopsida; order Cupressales; family Taxaceae; genus Torreya; species Torreya grandis. The sequence continues at coordinate 607,704 of JARHVA010006330.1, forward strand.
TAGTCTAAAAAATCTCAAAGTGTCAAAGTCGATAGTTTTTTTTAACTAAAGGGGTAAAAATTTATTAATAAAGACCCAAAAAATGGGAGAATTACATCACCATATTCTGCTCAATAAGCTGAGCCAAGGTGAGAGATAAACTCATAGGAAGTAACTTCTGATCTTGAATACACCAATCCGGCCCATACTCAGAGGCCCATTTAGCCAAACAATTTCCAACCCCATTCCACTTTCAAGGAATATAATTAAAAGAGACGGACTCTAGAGAGGTACTAATCTAGAGGAGTTGTCAAACAATCATAGCCAGTCACCAATCCACATTATCAAAACTAAGGTTACTTAGTAAATTAATAATCACTTGTGAATCAGACTCACAAATGATCCTATGCTAACCTTTTTAGGAACAGGTTTGCACAGCCTCAAGGATAGCCATCACCTCCATAAGGTTGTTTGTATGGTGACCTTTATAGATAAAAAACAAAAAACAAATCTCACCAAAAACACCTCTGCCAATTTTTCGAATCCCAGCTTCACCTGGGTTTCCTTTTAAGGATCCATCAACATTAATCTTCAAAAAACCATCAACTGGAGGGAACCAATACCCCACATGATTAGCAAGATGCGTCTGCTGTCTGATCCTTATCCTAGGCTATGTATGAGGGATGACGGAAGAAGCCAAACTCGACACAGGGGAAATGCATGTAATGATCGCAGCTTTAGCAAGATTCAAATCTATGGCCTTAACACATTTTTCCTAAAGAGTTTCTCGGAGGGCAGTGATGATTTTCAACCAAAGCGCTCTGGATCCAAACAATAGTCTCAAAAAGTCCTCATGTTTGTCTCCAACTAGAGGTTCTAGAAAATGAAGGAGGTGTCTGTAGTCCATGCAAACTAAAGTATGGGTAATTTGGAGAGTGGTCGACCTAGGCACTACCAAAACTCATTCATAAAGGATACATGCCAACATGGACAGTCCCATGCCTCCGACCAAAGGTGCATTATTCATCTAGGAAAAGAGCATTGGAAGAATAGGTGAGACCTTGTCTCCTCACCACTGCAACAAAGCATACATATAGATGGACCCTGAAAACCTCTTCTGCATAGATTATCCCATGTCAAATAGTGGTTATAAGTGAGAATCCATAAAAATAAGTTACATTTCAGCCATGAGAGACAATTCCAAATTTTATTCCCCCATAAGAATTCAACTTCTCCAAAATGTTGCTTTGTCAGCTCAAGGTATCCAAATGCCACTAAATATTGGACATTGGAATTACCTCCCCAAGCTAGAACATCTCTCCCCCTCAAAGAGCTGCAAACATTAGCTGTAAGAATCTGGGATAGCTCCATCCTATTCTCAACAATCCCTCTCGGTGGCCAAGTGGATGAGTTCTTCCATCGGAAGGCAATAGTCGTGCCTAGATTAAAACTCTCTTTGTAATGCTCTACCATTTTCCATCCAGCAATAAGAAAGGAATCACATAGGGGCTGTAAGTGAGGGTGAGAGCATAGGAGGGGAGGAGCTCCATTCTAGGAATCTTCCCAAAAAAGTGCCTCCATCCCATTGTTGCAAATCCAAAAGAGATTGGTCTGCACAAGATGAGCTCTAAGTTTGAGGGTGTTCCACACCATAGAGCCTCTTCCCTTAATAAGATGCCTAGGAATATCAGTCAGATCAACACTTGGAAAATACTTAGAATACAAGGCATGGGCCCAAAGGCAAGATTGGCTGGAACACCACCACCAGTAAAGTGTAGCCACTTGAGCTTGACTAGATAGGATAGAAAAGCGTAGCCCAAGGCCTCCTTCCCTCTTTGGTTAGCATATCATATTCCAATTAATAACACTCCATTTTGACTCCCTTAAATTGCCACTCCAAATAAATTTCTAAGATAGAGCATCATATTCTTTGAGAAAAAACATTGGAGCAGCCTAGACCATACTACGGTTAATGGGTAGAGCTTGGATCACGGATTGCAATAATGTCACCCTCCCCATAGTAGAGAGCCAGTGGTGGGTCCAATGATTAATTCTTTGCCTTAATTTGTCAAGAATATTTTGCCAAAAGAGCCTAGGTTGTCTACCAACCATAATGGGTATGCATAAATAAGTAACTGGGAGGGATTGAATCTAAAATCTCAGAGTAGTGGAAATCCTCCGCTGAATAGAATCTAGAGTATTGAATAAAAAAATGGAGGATTTGTGCTCATTGATTTTCTGCCCTATCACAGCTAGATAAGTGTCCAAAGTAGCCTAAAAAGCTTGCACTTCCCTGATCTGGGCTCTACCTGCCAAGATGGTATCATCCACAAATTGGAGGTGGGTCAACCTAGCTAACACATTTCCCCACTGCCAGCCATGAATCCTATTCTGAGAAGCCTGCAATTTGATGAGTTGGCCCAGCCCCTTAACAAGAATAATGAACAAGTATGGCAAGAGTGGGTCTCCATAGCAAAGACCTCTAAAGGCTCCAAAAAGCCTGGAAGGCTCGCCATTAATGAGGACTGAATAGGAAGGCGTAGTTACACAACTTAACACCCAGCACACCCAATCCCGATTAAAACCAAGGCTAGAAGGATTTTTTTTAGAAAGCTCCACTTAGTCTTGTCATAGGCCTTGGCCAAATCGAGCTTGATAAACATAGCTCACTCCTGAGACCTACTCATAGAGTGGATTACTTTTGAAGCAATCACCACCCCATCCAAAATTTGTTTTCTAGCAACAAAACCTCCCTATTCCTCTGAGATGACCGTAGGAAGCCAAACTTTGAGCCACTCCATAACAAGCTTGGTAATTATTTTGTACACCATATTGCAGAGAGTAATAGGCCTAAAATGATCCAACTAATTCACATATTCCTTCTTTGGGATCAAGACAAGAAAAGTTGCATTAAGTGCTCTGAGTATCACCTTGCTAGAGTAAGACTCTCTCACCACCTCTAAAAGATCCTAGTTAATAATCTCCCAAAATTCTTGGAAAAAATAGTTGGGAATCCATCTAACCTAGGTGCTTTGCCTCTATGCATACTAAACACAACTTTCTCTACTTCCTCCTTAGCAATCAGCCTCATGAGCAAATCATTCATCTCAGGTGTAACGACAGAAGGAATGCAAGACAGAACATTATTTTCCTCTTGTTCAATAGGAGGTGGTATACTTTCTAGCAGTTCAGCATAAAAATGAATGACTTCCTCAGATATAGCATGGGAGGATGTTAGGCAAGTTCCATCCACTATGACAAGGGAAGAAAGATAGTTCCTATTGTGCCTTACTTAAACTGACTTATGAAAAAAGGTTGTGTTCTTGTCACCTTCCTAGAGCTAGTCAATATAGGCCTTTTACTTCCAATAAATTTCCTCCCAAAGTTCCCATTCAGCCAAAGCTTCCAAAGCTATAGATTCTACCCTTCGGAGATTTTCTATCAAACCAAAGTCATGAATCTACTTGGTAACTGTATTAAGGTGAGCTTGAGCTTTCTCCTTCATAAAGTGAAGATTGCCAAAATTGTTCCTGTTCCACTCTTGCAACTTCCTTTTCACAAACTGAAGCTTTTTGGCAAAGGTGAACATAGTTGTTCTATATTGAGGTCCTCCATGCTGCCACTAGTGGGTCATCAGGTCATTAAGAGATAGGTCCCAAAGCCACATTATTTGAAACTTAAAAGGAGGTTTCTTGGGGCCATTAATGTGGCTGGTGGTGAGTTTGATAGGCCAATGGTCAGAGCCATTCCAATCCAAAATTTCCAAAGCCAAAGACAAGAAACTAGAAATCTATCTAAATGCTCAGAGATGACATCTTTACCTATCCTTCTATTGTTCCAGGTGAAGAGCCCATTAAGGGGTTTAACCTCTGATAGGCATAGCATATCAATATTTTGTCTTAAAAGTTTGGATGTGGGGTCTACTCATGCTAACCCTCCCCTTTTTTACTCCTGGCAAAGAACAACATTATAATTTCCTCCCATGATCCATGATAGGTAAGGAAAATAGCTTCGCACATACCTTAAGTGTTGCCATAGCTTGAGCTACCCAAAAACATCACTTGGTCAATAAACAGTAGTAAACAAAATCAGCTCCCCAAATTCAATTGAAGTCATAGTCATGGAGAGGGATAAGAGACTATCCATCCAATTGATTGGTGTGATCTTCCCTGGATCCCAACAAATTGCCACCCCTCTAGCACTTCCTAAAGCACCCACACATTGGTATTGCCCAAAGCCCCAATATTTTGGTACATAGTTAACCATAACATCAACAAAAAGCTTGGTCTCATGGATATAAAGGATATTAGGAGAGTGCCTCTCAACCAAATTTCGCATAGCTTTTTATCTAGGGGTACTATACAGTCCCCTTACATTCCATGACAACACAATCATTGGGTGGATTGGGTGAAGTGTTCATCCAAGGTCTTAACCACCCCAGATTCTACAAATAGATCTCCTATGATTTTGATTTTATCATGATCCTTCTTGCAGCCCACTCTGGAGGGAGTGGTGAAAGAAACTTTCTTGAAAGGTCTTTACATTAATCCCAGCATAGATATCGATCCCTTCTCTTTCCTAGAAACATCTGTGTCTTTAACCAAGTCTACCCAGCTGACTTCCTTCTCCTGTTGGTCTGGGTGTACCACCAAGGTCCCCTCATCCAAGGTAGGGGAAGTCTCCCTAGTCAACTGGATTACCATATCTTAGAAGGAGCACTTCTCTTCACCTTCTGAGGGGCTTCCCATCTCATCAGGAAAGATGCCATCTTCAATGGCCATACTTTCTAAATTTTCAAAATGGTTGAAACTCTATTCCATAGACTGGTCCTAGTTTGTGCATTTCAGCCCACATCCCTTCGTATGGTAATGGACTTGGGTGAAGCCTTCCTTATTAGGGCCATTGTAACCATGAGGGTCTTGGGTTGTGATATCAGTATTTGAGTGGTCCTTGCCCTTTATTGCATTGCCATGCAAGCCATTTGTAATTTCCATTTAGACTACTTGGCCTCTTCCTCTGCCTCCATTGTGATCTATCCCATTACCTCTTACTACTTAGGGGCATTGATGATGCAGATGACCATATACATGACAAATTAAACAATGAAAAGGGATGGATTCATAATCAATTTGTTGGACCCAAGATGAAGCCCCCATGCAAATTTCCATAAAATCTAGAAGGGGGTTATTTAAATCCATTTCAACAAAAATCCTAGCATATGAAATAAGCTTTCTATCTAAGGATTGGTGCACTATAGCAATTGGTGTTCTCATTAAATTAGCTATTTGGTACAAGATGTCCTCCCTCCAAAATTCTAGTGGGAGTCTCAGGGGACAGACCCATACAGGCACACAGGCTAGCATATCTTTTGTCAAATTAAAACCAACATGCTAGGGTTTTATAAATAGGCCGATATGGTCATAAAAGTAGGGTCCACCCTCAAAAATCTAGTTCCTATCAAATAGAGATGAAAAGTTAACCACAAAATAGCTAGTCCTAGCCAACATGATGTTGAGATCTCCCTTAACCTACTAGGTACGATGAATCTAGGCTTCCAAAGCCTACACTAATATTGGAATGCCCAAAAACTTATAAATCAAGTCGTCAGCAGATAAATACTTGACATCCTCCTAAATAGCCTCTAGAGAAATTACTAGTATGGGCATGTCCTGCTCTGTGGGAAGTAACCATTTACTTTATTCACCCTAGGTTGTTCATTGAAGAAAAAGGACATCTTCTCCTAAGGAAAATCCCCCTGCTTAGAATGTTCTTCACTGGAACCCTCTCCAGGGCTGACATTCTATACTCTACCGCTCATAGCCATCTTTTCGAAGAGTTCTCAATCACATATCAAGAAGTCAAAGTCGATAGTTAAGTCTTATCGAAAAGAGTCATTTTAAAAGTTGTGTCATTTTGTTTCAAAATTATTTTGGTCCAAAATTAATCAAAAATGTCAAAAGAGTCAAGTCATATTTATGTAAGTATTTTAATCATTATGATTTTGTGTCTATAAGTCTTAGTCATCAAAAGTGTCAAAAATTTAAAAAAAATAAAAATAAAAATTAGTTGAATGCATTATCAATGTAACTAATGTCCATTTTGTAAAAAGTATGTCAAGAGGGTGGGGAATAAATTCTCTTCACTAATATATCTATTTGAGCTATAGGCTAAAGGAAGGAGGAAATAAAGGATGGAGGTTACGAAGCCTCCCATTAGTCACCAATGATGGATCCTCTAGTCAAACCACTATTGATAACCCCTCTTGCACCTACTATGGAAATCTAAGCACTTGATACATTGGGGAAAAAATTATGTGTATTAACTATGGAAGGACCAGTACTCTTCCCACTAGATATGCTTGGTCCACCAGGAATTCTAAATTGAATAATAAGGTTTACTTATAATGGAAAAGAAATTAATAACAAACTACTATCTTGATCTTATACTATAAAATTTTCTTCAATAGATTCAATCTTTGGTTCTACATTATTTGTATCCTAATTTATTATAATAACATCATCTAACTCAAAGGATTGAACATATTCTATAGGTCTAGAATTAGGCCTATCCATATTGGGTTCTATAGTCACCAATTATTGACTTGTCTCTCTTACATGTCCCTGTGGTGGCATTGTGTGTAGTCTTGTGGTTGGGGAGTATTCATTATGCCTTTTCTCCCCCTGTGGATCCTCACAACACTTAAAAAATTCATCCTAACCCCTCCCTATATCACTTCCAATCATAGTCCTTTACCTAGCCTCATGATACTTACACTTACACAACTCTTGATGACTATTTTCCATGTTAAACCAATAATATTATGTAAAAATTGCCCCTTCATTTCCCCATCAACTATCTTCCTCACTTTAGATAGATTTTATCCATCCATGTGGAAGTTTTCAAGTCTTGAATCATTTATGAGATTCTTCATGTCTAAAAAAATTTCATGAGATACTTTCCACATAGCTTCTAAAAGAAGTTAAAATGGGATTACTCTAGACAAGATTATGTAGAGACCGCATATTCCAAAATATATCTATTCAATGTTATTTTTCACCAAATATCCATCATGCACATCCAAGTCGCTCCCAATCTTACCAAGGATGATTGATACTCTAATTACTAGGATATCTTCCATTTTTAGTTTCTTGAATGGTCTTACATGTATGCTAAAATATAGACATGAAATTAAACACATAAATATATAATTAAATATTCATAGAATGGGTCATAAAAGTTCTATTCTATGCATGTGTGTACAAGAACTCCTACTTAAAGATACTAAATTAAAAAATTCTCTTTTATAGTAATAACCTAAAGTTTAACATTTTCTAGAGATAGTCACTCAAGCATATTTCCACCATCATGTAAATAAGCACAATGGGTCCCAAAAACAAAAACTAAATGTTGGTCTCTTTTCCTCTAGTCTAGAATATATTTTCCCTAGTTATACACCTATGAAAATAAGAGTTTCAATGAGATAACATGCTGGTATATCATGCAAGAAAAGGGTTCTCATCTGCTCATCTAAATCACACAACTTACGACTAGTTCTCATTGGGTTTGTCACATGAATGTGTATTTATTTAATTTCCTAAGCTAAGGTGATCAAACAAGAACTTCATTCTAAACTCAAACTTAGTTTCATGTTTAACTCCTAACTAATCATTCATTACTAAACCAAATAAAATGAAACTAGGTACAAACTGGTAAAAAATAATAATAACTCCATTATAATCATGAATAATTTACATAAGTATTTCATCAACACATAAGATTCCTTTCATTATATTCATAAGTCATATCCAAGATTAAATGACTCCAAGATGGAAATTATCAACAAAAATACTAAGCAAAATAAGGGGGTATTTTTACATGGTTTACCCTAACTCTTTAGTTATAAAAGTAACTATAAAAATATGATACACTAATGATAATTAAAAATAATGAGTTATGGAAAGATATTTACAAATAATTCCTAAGGACCCAAGCCTAACTTCTCCTATATGTTCTCTTTATGCTAAATCTTCATTGGCATGCAGTTATCTTCTTATGGATAGGTTCTTGATTTGTGCTTGACTATTCTTCTCTAACATTCACCCGAACCATTCCCTAAATGAAACCACTTTTGCATCTTCTCTAAGTATTTTCTTAATATATGAATTATACATTCTTAGGTTCTCCATGTTCCAAGATTCTGTGTTCTATGTGAATTGTCTCTTATTTACATTGGTCTTTCACACAATGGTCTTTCATGACATAGTCTTCTGCACCATTTCTCTCATATGCCTACACTTCCTTCTACACCTCTTTCCTTAAAAAAGTACTTAACAAGAATATCTTCAATATTAAGGGCCCAACATTGCCTAATAATCCTAAGATGTTCTACGCAAGATATGTTCATGGTGGGGTAAGAATAATAGATGAATACTTATAAACCTTCAAAGATGCCTTGATCAAAACTCAGGTCCAAAATGAAGATGTAACCTGTAGGTTATTTCCTTACACTTTATATTTGTTAACATATGGCTGGTACTTAGGTCTCCTAGATGAATCCATCACCTTTTGGGCTAACCTTGAGATTTTGTTTATTGATGTGGGTTTTATGCACACCACAGAAGCATAAATGATACAGCCTCTAATATTTTGACATCTATATAGAATGAGGTTCCACTCTAGGGAATGAGTTTTAGGTATGTAGTTAAAATAACTAGGTGATGGTGTAACATGTATATACTATGGATTATTTAATTAGGTTTGTGGATGGATGTGTGAAATCTAATAGAAATATATCACTAAATGAGCTGGATGGGTGTAGAGTCACTCTATGGTGGGTATATCTCAAATAAACTTGAAAAAGAGAAATAAGGTTAAGGAAAAAAATAAGGCTATATGTTCTGGAAAGTTCACTTTTATGACTATTTCTTTGGTGGACAAGTATCTCTAAGACCAATGTTTTTTTCTTGCAATTATTGCACACTCATGAATAAGCATGATTAGTAGTCTAGTAAAATAAGTATAGGATGCTTATTGATATAAACTAAATATTTCTCTCTTTAGAGTTGATATTGAACACCCTTATTTGATAGGTTATAGATCAGAGCATAACTTTGTCCAATATAGCTATAACACACACCTAGATGACTATACAAAGTAAATACTCCTGCATACCTCTAATTATCAACTCAATCTATACTAACTACTTAAACCAATTAAATTTACAAATACTCAATAGTTTTAGTACATATAAGATCAATATTAATGAATTGAAATAGTCATATGCATCTATATTATTAGCATATTTCAAAATTATTGAGATGATATAGATAAATAAACTAAAATTTTAATAACAAAGAAGATATGAATATAAAATAAACATAGTTGCATGATGATCAATCACTTGATCTATTCCTATATATTAATAAAAATAAATTGACCCTTTGAAAAGAGGGTTTTATTTAAAGGACTTGGAGAAGGGGTTTCCTCATCCTCCAAGTGTAGAAAAACTTTTGATTACTTTAAAATAACTAAAACATAAGTTTTATTTTGATATAAATTTGCATGTTATAAATTATAGATTACATCAAAGAAGCAACATGTGTATGATGGAAAGATAATTTATTTAATAATAAAATAGATGTAATAAGACTTAACTATCTATGAATAACAAATACATGTAAAATTATAAAAAATTATCCTTTGACTAAGGCTGACTAGGAACTTGCTTGACACTTCTTATTGTTGTAATTATAAATACAGTTATAATTAGAATTGAGCTGGTGAGTAGAGAACATGATGTAGCTAGATATTTAGCCAATAATGAACTAGTATATTAAACTAGAGTTATTATTTAAGAGGTAGAGTTTATGAGATGATTGAATTGGGAGGGAATGGAGTTGATGGTGTTGTTGTGACTGCTATATTAGGTGGAGTTTGAATTGCATAACTAGTAGGTGGTGTTGAAGCTCCCTTCTTCTTGGTCTATAATTCTTGATAGTATTTGTATCATTTGTAATGTTTTACATTTATTAATATCATATTAAGAAGATGATGTATATTCACCCTATCTACCTATTTTAATATATTTGCATGCTTAGTCTTGGTATCTTAGAATCCTACCCGAAAGACTTTCATTTCAGTCACCTTCTTCCTTTCTAAACTCAAATTTACTTCATTATACTCTAAAGTTAGTCCTTGTAAAATTTGATTGAAACTATCTAAATATTATTATATCATTTGATCAAAAATATTATGCTATGTTCATATCAATTATAGCTGATCCAAAAAAATTAGTAGGTGTTTCTCTTATTCTATAAAGTTAGTAACTAAAACATTAATTTCACTCACCCAATTTTGAGCTTCTTGAGTCTTTATAATAACTAGATTCAATGAATTGTATACCTCTAAGGGGGTCATCAAAATTAAATGGTTTAATGCCTTATTAGGAGTATACAAAACTAATAAATTCAATCTATTTTAATCTTCTTTGATAAGTTTAAACAATCTTGTTATTCTTGTTACATGCAGAGCCGATTTTAATCTCAAAGAATGAATGGTATCCAAAATTTTGTATCATATTAGTGCCACACTTTGTATATCTTGATTTATTCTGGAGAGAATGTAGACTACCTATTTCTATTCTCTAAGAGTCTCTATATCTTCTTCTAATTCTTTTATATATTGCTCTATTTCCTCATGAGTGGCCAATACTTATTTTATGTGGATCTCCATGTAGGACTTGAGGTCTTCAATATAGGGGGAATAACCCTTATTTCTATCTTTTCTTTTCAAAATATAATAAATCTCTTTTCTTTATTCTATAATTTGGCATCACTCTTCCTTACCCTTTGTACTAATCTAGTTGATTTATCAAAGAGAGATCTCATAATGGGAATCTTGTTGATCTTCAAGCTAGGCCTCTTAGAAGCTGATGATCCTAATTCCTTAGCCAAATTCAAAAGAGTTAGATTTGATAGATCCAATGGTTGTGCCTCTGTTTATGTGTCTTTTTTAGGTTTAGGATTAGTGGATAGCTTAGGCATTAAAATATAAATTATCTTAGACTAGTTTACATTCCCTAAATGTGGCATGGGATGCACAATGTAGATAGGTTTATTCTTGGGAGATTTCTTTGTTTCTACCACTGCTATAGTCTGTATTACTCATAATGAGGGTAGTGGTGAACTCATTTAAGTACAATAAGGTGCCAATTAGGTTATGGGTAGGTTGGTGGTTGTGGAATCAGATATGAAGACTGAAAGAGCAGAAGTTAGAGTAGTGTTTGACATAATGAAAATAAGCCCAATAGGTAATGATGACATAGGAGTAAGAGTAGAAATAACTACTAATTTCGTAGAGGGAACAACTAATAATGACATTAGAGTAGAAATTTTTAGGGGAGTAGTAAATAGACCACCCTTACCTAGTTGGTCACCACTAAGGGGTGTATTTTCTTTCAATCCTTTAAATTTTGGCACTTTATCTTGGTGTAGCTCTTCTTCTACCACCTCATGAATTGAATCATATTTAATTAAATGTAGTACCTATCCACTTGTCAACTCTATGGATGGATTTTATGGTCTCTCTGCCCTAGATTTTGTTTGATAATAGATTGTTGTCCTCTTCACCTAAGGAAAAATCACTTATTAGGTAGGAGAGAGAAGAGTCATATTAGACGTTATGGCTAATGAATCTACCACAATAGGTTCCACATCTTCCTCATTAAAGGAGTCATTGCATATTATTTTTATTCTTACCCAATAGTGTTGTCCTTTTCTTGCATTATTTCTACTGCTAGTTCTTGTTTGACTTTATTTAGTTCAATAATAGATGTTTGAACCTAAGAAGTCTATTTTTACTCTTTATGAGTAGAAACTAATGTCTCCCCTTGAGATTGATATTGCTCTTTATTCTGAGATACCATTATATTAGGTGGATTTTGGGGGTCTTGGAATTGGTCTTATGGTTTTTGGTAAGGTTTACTACTCTATAAATCAGATGGTGTCCATCACCTTGGTGGTGGAATCCTAAATTTGGCTTAACCATGTATAAGGGAGGATTCCTTTCATTAACACCCTCAATAAGTCTTCACTCATACCATTAGTCTATTCCCTTTCCTTAAATTCTTCATTATCTTTAGCATTTGGGAATAATAAATCATGATGTAAGGGTTCATGATTTCAATGAATGTTGAGATTGTGAACCTTTTGTTACACTCTCCTGTGGGGATCCATATCCCTATGGGGTATATTAGATAAGTCATAAGATTCCTTACATTACCATCCTCTTTGAAATGTCTTCTACATGTGTATTTCATCCTCCTAATTTTGAGATGGGAACCATGGAAATTAATCTTATCACTCTTTGTCAAGTCCTCATCTATCCCATTCCATAATTGGAAATCAATCTCTTACTTGGAAAATTTTTCTAGGGTGAATTTGAGGAGCCAAAGAGGGTCTACCTTATGCCTAACAATAGTGGAAAAAGTGTCATTTGGGTATAGACAATAATCACCCATATTATTGATGTTATTAGATATCCTAGCAAGAGGTTGGCCATGAATTATCATCTAAAATTTAGGATATATATATTATGAAATTTTATCAATGTTATTCACATATGAATAAATGTACATAAAATAGTATAAGTGAAATTATATTCTTGATGTAGTTGGAGTTGGGATTCCACAAAGCCCCATTGTGTTTATAAATAGTCCCAATGACTTCATCCAAAAGATATGATATCATGTATAAGTTTCCACATTAGGTCCTTATGTCTTTATATAGTATATATTCATGTACGTGGGTACTGATAACCTCCCCCAATGCATAGGTTCACTCTAAACTAATAAGCAAGTTAAGTAAGGGAACCCATTCTAGATGAAGGAAATGAATGCCTAGTTGGCCAAATAGTTAGTTTAGCAATGTCATGTTAATAATAATTCCAATATAGAACTGGGTAATGGGTACAATGTTATTGGCTATTTCATTTAGTATGAATGTCTCCCCTAGAAGAAGCCATTTACTCACTACTTTTTTTGCATCAATATTTTTCTCCAATTAATCACATTACGTAAATAAAATGTAGCATTTGGAATGGGCAAGCATAAATACCTCATGAATATGTCACTTGTGATGTATGAAATGACTATGTTGTTGTAGACATAGTGTAGATAACTACCATATACAATTCTCCCTTTGAAGAAAGTTCTCACAATAAGTTAATGCAAAACCTGACTTCTGGATTGGAAGCTACATAGTGGAGTGCCTAGAATTTAAATGGTAGTAAGTCAACTACAACTTGTTTACTCCTAGAAATAATGGAATGCCTAGAAATAATTTTTTACTTGTATTATGAATGAAAGTAATAACATTAATGATGTTCATATTGCTATATACAAGGGAAAATGTAGGCTCTACCTTTTTTGATAACAATAATAGTTTTTGGTTAAAACTTCCACAATTATTTTGTAGATTCAAGTGTTGTAGGGAAGGTGATGCCTTGTCCCATTTTTAAGAAATTGGGATAGACACCCACCAAATATACTATAAAAGTTTTTTAGTTATAAAAATTAGAGGTTAAATTTTCTAACTAGTTAAGTCACATACACATGTATTTGGCCTATGATCCTAAATTTCATGATTCATCAATATCTAAGTGGTAGATATACCTGAGGTATATGGGATGCTTCTCAGTTGAGATTGGTCCTAAATAGTCAACATGTATATGGCCACTAATTTCTCTTACATGTGACTTCTATGGTAAGGTATTCTTAATCAAATTAGGATTTATAGGGATCCAAAGATGGCTCACATGATTATAAAATACAGTAAGACCAATGAGATCCTATATGAGGAATTTTAACTAGGGGTATTTTCACTTGAGAATGAAGTAAAAAATTGTTGTAGATTATCCACCAACATGATGATTGTGTATAAGATCTTGAATTTGAAGAATTAGAATGGATGAATGAGGAGGATATCCTCTATGTGACATATGCTAGGGATTAGTTTATTACATGAGTGTTTAAATTATCTTTTACAATTTTATATTTACCAAGAGGTAAATAGTATATTGGTGAGTTAGTTAGTATTTGGATATTTGAATATATTTTGATAATAATATATTTTTTTATAGTATTTTGTTAGCTAGGTGATTCTTAATTTGAGTCATAATAGGGATGTGATAGATATTGCTGGAGATTGTATCTCCAAAATTATAGGAATGGTTTTCTTATATAAATGTAATATCCTATGTGAAAATTTAATATGAAGAAATAATATTATTAGTGTGTTTAAAATATTTCTCATGTTATAGTATTGTCTCTGTGTTTGGCTTTATTACATAGTGTATGATCTAGATCTTGTTAAGACTCTAATAAACCCTATTATATGGTATTAGAGTGGGTGATTTTTTAATATAATGGTATTTTGATTTGTATAAGGGTAGTCCCATTGTTTACTACCCATTATGAATGTTTATTATTGATTTCAAGTAGTAGTCTAGGATCATCTAGTACAAAAGAATAAAAGTACTCTTTGAAGGTTTCTACATTGAACACAAGATTAATTGCATTATTAATCATAAAATTATAGTTATGATTTATAACCAGCATGAATTTTCATTTGGTTTAATCCAAACTAAGATTATCTTATTAAATCTGAGTTTGTGGGCTCACTACAATATATGTGTGACTCCACAAGACACAACATATATTTTTCACTACTTTCCATGGATGCCATTCAAATTATATAGTTATATGCATCAACTTATCTAGGATTGAATGTTTTTGACATGGTGAGATTTTCAGTCTTCAAAATTACTTCCACACTAGAATATTCTAGCTCGATAGAAGTTAATCATTGTAACTTAGACTCCTTTGTAACTATTATTAGCTAGTTTTTGGCCTACATAGAAAACTTACCTAAATGTAGTACAATGTCTTAAAAACCAAGTATGGAGTAAGAGTTGAATAAAGTTATAGATGTAATGAGTGGTCCAAGGGTATCATATTGATCACAAGGATTTTAAAACACTTTAAGCTTGCTTAAAGTATATTCTGATTAATCCACAAGGTAAACATAAGGATCCAAACAAGTCTTCATGGTGATCAATGTAATTCAAGATTAGGGAAAAGTTCACATAGGCCTCAAAAAATAATTTAGAGCCGAAAAAGTGTATGAAAAATATTTTTGAATCTAGACCATCATTAAGACATCATGAAAAACCAAACTGGATAAATTTCTTGTGCAATTTATAAATATGCTCAAAAAGCCTCACGTGACCATTAATCCATGTGTGATCAATGTCCTTAGTGCCAAGATAATTATCTATATGTTTCATAACTTGATGAGTCTTATATATTGAGATCTAAACCTTAAAAGTTCATCTTAATGAGTCTAAGGGGTTAGGACATCATGCATGTCATAGTGAAACACATTGGTCAGTGTGTTTATACATTTAATAAATGTACCTTAGAAAGTTGTGTAAGCTACAAGATTATAGTGCCATGGATTTATTCATGGTAGGAATAGGCTCTATAAATTTCAATTTTGTATGAGCAAAAATATTTTAGTTCCATGGATTTTTTTATGCCAAGAACATGTTGTATAAATTTCAACTCTATGCGAGCTTCCTAGCTCAAGTTATGAGAATTCAAAGATGGACCTACAACATAAGATGTTCATGATAACATCAAGTTTGAGATTCATAAAGTAGTTATTTAGGTTCAAATGATAAATGACAAGTGTATAAACGTCATGAAAAACACATAGGTTATCTCACTTGAAAACTTAGTAAACACACTTAAAAACTTCCTAGATCAAGTGGGAATAATCCTTTTAGTATCAAGAACATCTCCTACAAATTTGGTACCTCCATGACGTTTTTGCTTCCAAATACAAGATTTCAAATTTGTTCAAATAATGGGAGATGTTTAAATAGATGTTGAATTTAAGCTATGGAAAAAACATTAGGGTCTTAAATTTGATGGTCACACAAACATCAATGATGGTTACGAATGTCAAATGATAGTTTCACAAACATCAAATTTAGACCATAGTAAGCAACCATTTTTTTCAAATACAAGTAGATCTAATAGTTAGTGATCATTCATAGAAATGGGGGTCAATGGTGTGCGATGAGTAAAAAGGTCAAAGAGCTTAAGAAGCCACCATGTGTTGTAAGCTCATAAAGTAGGCAGAGTGACATCAGATCTTGAGTGTAAATGTAGGACTGCTAAGTGGCATGAGCATGTTCATGATTATATAAGATCAATGGATCTTACTTAATTATATTGATCAAGATCAATAGTTCATGGATGGATCAAAGTGTAAAAAGGTTGAGTCAGATATTGATAGCCAATAAATAAATGTTTAAACCTAGGATTATTTATGAAGATTGATGAATCAAAATTTAACACAAAAAATAAAATATAAAAGGACAGATCTCAAGCAAAGACCCAAATTGAACTAAAATTGGATAAAACATTCCCAATAGAGATCCATATAGGTAAAATAGGTGTTTTGGGCCTAATATAGATATCAACGATGGACTGGTGATTATGAATCAAGGTTAAGTAGTTTTCAAGTTTTCATGTATATTTTGACTATGTGAAAACCAATAATTGGATTGGTTTTAAACTATAATGGACCTATGTTTGATATTAGAGTAAATATAAATGTCAAAATGATCATTTAGTGGTGTCTCACCTATCATTAATGTCACATTTTTGATAAATAGATACATGTGTCCATGTAAAGCAAATGTGGCATAATTCTTTCAATTCTAAAACATGGTCCTCGTCAGCAGATCAAATAGATAATGACATGGAGTTTTAAGAAGTACATCATGTGGATGGATAAGGATAATGATCATTTAATTATTTTATATAATTGGTTCCTTATTGATAAGATCATGAGTCAACATCCTCAAACTTGTGCTAATACATCATAGTTCCCTCTCTCTCTTCCTTTTTCCTATATATGTTCCAACTTCTACCACATGTCAAACTCTTTGAAATCTTAAGACAATAAATTTTAAAAAAATTATATAATAGACTCTTATGCTTTGGCTTACTTAGGCTATGTCAATTTTTTTGGTAACACCTTTTGATTTAATAAATACTGAATTCCATTATTTTTCAAGCTAGATTAAATTGTGTCCTACTAATTCATGTACTATAGTTAAGTTAATGTATGTTCCTTATCTATGTCTAAGTTTTTTCACCTTCATAAAATGCCTGGTAGCTATCAAAAGTCATTATAAGTGAAAATTATATTTTGTTCTTTAGCTTGAAAGTGTTTATATTCCCTCTCATGTTAGTTTGATAACTGATCAATGCCTTATTGTGAAATACTTATGTGAGACTAATCTTCTTTTGTCTTGTGAAAAGTTTAAGTTTTCCAATTACTAGTGCATTAGCTCATGTTTTATGCTTTCATGTATTATTGTTACTCTCTCTCCCCTTTTCCAAGTAATTATTTTTTTAGGTATAGTTTAGGTGATAGATCTAAAAGGAATCCAACCTTATAAAGAGGTTTGACCCAATTTTAGGTGAGCCACAACATAGGGTTAGTCCCATGTTGGACTAGATTTGAGTAAGAGGACTTGAATAATCACCTTCTCAGCTAGGGTGAAAATATAGGACACCAATAGTTTGGGCATGCTTAGTGGGACTAAGTTTCCTTAACATAATTGAAGTTTAAAGATTGAGAAAAAGAAATTACAAGATGAAGATACATCTACCATCATCAAAAGTTGAATATCCTTATATTTAAAGTGCTCATAACATTATTCAGACAATGTTTTCATGTCAAAGTTTACAATAAGGTCATAAAGTAAAGGTATTCCTTTTAAATTCATTGAGCTACCTTTTACTTCTTATGAAAAATAAAGATTCAATAAGACCATACCTTATCCTCAAAAAAAAAATCACCTCTTTGTCATCATATTTTTTTATTCCAAGTTATTGTCACCATAACCCAAATTCCTTTTTCCCAAATGGTGGTCAGGAATCAAGTGTTTATTCCATTTAACAGGGGTAGTCCCATAGATTTGACCTAATATGATGACATTAATGTGTCTTCCTTAAATATTATCCCTTTATTCTTATTAGAATATGATAAAACTACTTATATTGAGCATATCTAGGATGTTGCCAACCTATGTTCTATTCACAATATTGTTTAAGATAATGTGGCTATCAGACTACTTTCTACCTCCTTCAAGGGAAAAGCATTGTAATGGTATAGGAATATTCTTATGACATCCATTGATACTTGGGATGAGTTATGTGTAGACTTAGTTAGGAAATTTGAAGACAAGTCTGATGATCTATCATTGGTTAAACAATTGACTACCATACAAAGGTACCCCTATGAGTTCATGTCTAATTTTAACCTAAAATTCCAAAAGACATGGACTAAGATCCCTAAATTGGTTAGAAAATCTCCAAAGTATGCATTTTTTACTATTTAAAATACCTTAATTTTAATATTAGTGTCATGATACAGTCCATGGGTGGTAATACTTTGTTAAATGCCTATGAACTTATAATAAGATTAGAAAATAGTTTGATACAAGCTACTAACCTTTACCTAAGGCCTTTAATTCATAAATTCCTAGAATTAAAACCTATTACTCCTCCTCAAGTTCATCATATCCCATCTATAGATCCTATTTCATCTCCAAAATCCCATGTTATAACCCCTTCTAATTAAGCTAGTGAGATTAGAGATCTAAAAAGTATGGTAAAAGCTTTTAGGAATGAGATTGTTCAACTCGAGAGACAATAATACCAAGGTAGGCCTTATCAATAGAAAAACTAGAACACTTATCAATCCTTCAATAATCAAATACCTCCTTATCATGGTTTTAAAGACAATAGAAAACCTTACCAAAATCAAGGAGCCATAACCCAAACTAAGCCATATACAACCTTTATTCCTAATGTGCCTTATATTTCAAAAGCTATTTTTCCTCAAAATAACCTAATGTAAGATTCAAGTTGGTATCCATTCAATCCAAATGCCACTCAAATACAAACCTTTATATCACAAGATATTACTATGCCATAAATGACTAATGTGACTTCTCTCTTCAAAGTGGTCAGCATTAAGACATGAACATGGAATTTTAAACAGTGTCTCGATAGTCTCCAAGGTAACATGATGTCATCAATGTTAATTGGAAATTGGATGATCATATTGAATTCAATCAAGTTAGTGAAACTAGCAACACAAATGGTCAAGTCTTTACTCTAACTAGAGATAAAATAAGAGTATTTGAGGAAGCTCAAGATGTGAGAAATACTTCTAGTGTTCCTGACATTTTTCCCAAAAGTTTCAAGGATCATCCTCTTATCCCTATGACATAGAATATCCATAATGTAGAGGTAGGGAAAGTTCCCTAAATGCCTCTAATTTGAGAACAACCAGTGACTCAAAAGTTGTAGCCTTATGCTAGTGGATCCTCATTCAACATAATAGATCAAATGAATAATAAAATGTTATCATTAGCATGTAGTATTATCTTACCATTTTAGGGAAAAAATACATGATCAATCAAGAGCTTTTAGCTCTTAAGTTATCTAAAGAATGGGTTGAGAAAAAAGGAATTGTCTTGGCTAATTTAGACTAGCCTACCAAGCAACCTTATTAGTAAGTACATAACATGAAAAAGGTCAACAAAATGAATGTCAAATAGAAAAAAACTCCTCCATTTTATCTCTCTTATTTTTGGTGACTATGTAGCCCATAATTGTATGGTAGATAATGGGCCTAATAACACTATCATGCCTAAGTAGATTATAGACAAGATTGGTCTTGTCTATGATCCAAATACCAAAGGAGTATTGTTATTGGATGGGTCACCAAAAAAGACAATAGGCATAATCAAGGACCTAAATTTGGCATTACGTGCTTGCCCCAATGTTACCATTAAACAAGATGCAGTTATAGTAGACTTACCTTCCTACTTTTCCATGTGTCTATCAAGGGACTTTACTTCAAAAATTGGAGAATATTTGTTAGATAATTAGACATATTTGATGTTCAAGACTAGGTATGATACCAAGGTAACAATGAATTCTAAACGTATTATAATATTTCATTTGGAGCCATACATGTTAAGTATGGTGAATACTAATTGTGTTATCTAAGATAAGGTGTTAGAAAATAGTGAAGTGGAAATTGAATCAAATCTAGATAGAGATTTATATATTTTCCTTAATTAATGGGCCTCTGATTTACATGAGCATGATCCCTAAAAGTTAATTAAAGAAGAAGGACATAGTGTTTATTGCCTTCATGAAAATGATACACCAAATCTAGCATTGATGAAAGATGATCAACCTAGTGATGGCTTGTGGTAACTACATTTTGATGGATACAAGAACAAACATGGAACTAGGGCTGGAATGATGTTGATTTCTCTAGATAATCAAGATTATTTATCTTCTCTAATGTTTTAGTTTCATTATTCAAATAGTGTTTCTGAATATGAAGAACTAGTGCATGGTTTGTAATGAGAAATAAAGATGAAGGTTAGTACCTTACAAGTATTTGGTGATAATAAAATGGTAGTTCACCAAGTTAGAGGACTTAATGTATACAAGAAATCACTACTTAGGTAATATAATCATAGAGTATATGACTTACTTGAGTTTAAAGATTTTGATATTTGTGCCATATCAAGAAATAAGAAAAAACATGTAGACAAATTGGCTACTATTGGGTCATAATTCAATGTCCCAAATTACATAAAGAATGAAAGGTTCAATCACACATCAAGGTGATTATAAGGCCTTCTATCCTAGACAACCATGATAATTGGAAAGTATTTGAAGATGATAGTTATATTATTAGGTTCTTACAAAAGAAGTTGAATTCTCCTCAAGGAACCAAGATAAGTACTTACAACAATATACTAACCAGATTGTGCAATTGAAGACAAATAAGTTCCCTAAAGAGTTGGTCACCCTTGATAACATATTCAATAGAGATGATGAATTGAGGAAAAAAAAATTATCAACCAAGGAATAATACTATACAAATATGGAAATTGTAACAAGTAAGAGATTAAATTTGGGCAAGGTTTACACATCTTCAAAGAAGGAAAATTATAATGAGTTATGTTCAGGTTTTGTAGATATCTTTCCATGGAAATACAATTATCTCAAAAGATTTTATCCAAGTTTATCTAAACATACTATTTAGTTAGATGATGAGATTAGTCTAGTTAAACAAAGATAAAGGTCTACTAACCCAAAGATTTAGCCTTTGATGAGAGATAAGCTACACAAGCTCATTGAGTTAGTTATAATATTTCTAATTAAGAACTAAACATAGATGACAAACCTTGTTCTAATACATAAAAATAATGGTGAAATAAGACTATGTGTTGACTTCCATGACTTGAAAAAGGCCTCTCTTAAATACCAATATCCATTACCATCAATGGAACAAATTTTATATTTAGTTATAGGTTCATAAAGGTTATCTTTCTTGGATGGCTATAGTGGTTATAACCAAATTTTGGTCAAAGAATAAGCCCATTTCAAAACAACCTATACCACAAAGTGGGGGACATTTGAATATAAAAATATGCATTTTGGTTTAACTTATCCAACATTAGAGAAAATTTGTATAAAATTATGGACATGAAAACTTAGGGTCTCCTTAACAATTTCATCTTTATTTATCTAGATGACATAATAATGTTCTCTGAGAGTGCAGATGAGCATATGATTCACCTCAGACAAGCGATTGAAAGGTGCAAAAAATTTTGGGTGTCTTTGAATCCCAAATATTGTATCTCATTTTTTCATGAAATTAGCCTTCTTGGACATGTGATTTCAAAACATGGTACAAGTATAGATCCTGATAGGATAGACTCATTTCTTAAATTTTCCATGCCTAAACACAAGAAAGCCTTGCAAATATTTTTAGGGAAGATTAATTTCATAAGAAAATATATTTTAGATTTTGTTACATTAGCTAGACCACTCATAGCCATGTTAGAAAAGGTTAGAGTTTTATCTCGTCTAAACGAGTAATTTTTTTGGAAGAAATTAAGAAAGCTATATCCAGTGTTCCTACACTCCTGAACCTTGATTTCACAAAGGATATCTTCTTGTACACCTATGTTAATATTGACACTATTTTAGGTATTCTCGTTCAAAAAAATCAAGATATTTTATAGTAGCTAATAGCCTTATTTAATCAAGGACTAGAAGAATATGAAATAAGGTAATCTTTTTCTGAGAAGCATGTACTTTTAGTCATAAGTTCTCTTAAGAAGTTTAGATACTTGTTGTCCAATAATAAGATACATTTAATGGTTACACATCCAAGTGTCAAGGATTTTCTCTTGAATAAGGATATAAATTAAAAAATAGCTGGTTGGATAACCAAAGTCTTGGAATATGATGTTAAGATTAAGGTCACAAATTTTATTAGAGGCAAAGGACTTTGTGAACATCTAACCCAAGACATGGAAGAAGAAAATGGGGTGCTTATTATGTAAAATGATGATGAAGTTAAAACTAACTAGACCTCACCTTATAATTAGTTCTAAGATATGGTAAGATATAAGATAGTGTTTATACTTCTCATCAGACCCTTTCAAAAAGAATGTATTTTAGATTGTAGTCAATTCCTTTTCTTCTTGTTAATAATGTGTTGTTCTAAAAGGATATTAGTGGCATGTTGCTAAGGTGCATAGAGCCAGATCAAACACAAATAAAGATTAAAAAATTATATGATGGACATGGTGGAGGTCATTATTTAATAAGGATAACAACCCATAAGATCATGAGAGGTGGATATTACTAGCCAAGTATATTTGGTGATTGTCATGCATGGACTAAGAAATGCAAACAATGTGTTATGTTTGTTGGAAAGGTCAATCTTGTAGCCTTACCTATCTAGTAAATTTTAGTAAATAAACATTTTTTCCAATGGATTTTAGGCTTTATTGTTCTATTTAACCCCCCTTAAAGCTCATGACATAAGTGGATCCTAATTGCCACAAATTATTTTACTAGATACATAGAGGTAGTGGTACTGAAAGAAGCTAATGAGACAAAAAGGTTAGACTTATATGAAGGTTTGTTTACCATATTTGAAGTCCCTTCAACTATTATTTCTAACAATGATGCTATGGATTTTGTAAGGTCTAATATTAGCTAGTGGGTAGTTCAACATAGTGTTTTTCTTAGTACATCATCAAATTTTACCCATAAGACAATGTCCTTACTAAGTCCACTAATAAGATTTTGTTGAATATCATTAAGAGGACTACTAAAAATAATTAGAGATCATGACATCTCAAATTTAAGTCAACCTTGTGGGCATTTAGAATCACCTATAAAATGTCAATAGCCAATTTTTCATACAAGCTAGTATATGGTAAGGAATAAAGAATGCTTATTTCTCTTCAATTCCCTACTTTCGAACTAATGCATCAAATTGAGATTTTAGGGAACAAGCCTATGGAAATCACATACAATAATCTCCTAGAGCTAGAAGAGATAAGGAATCAAAATAAATCCATGTTGGCTATGGAGGCCCATCAGGTAATGGTAAATAGATCTTTTGACAAAGGAGCTTCTTAAAGAGACTTTTAAGAAGGAGATATAGTCCTCAAGTGGGATTAGGACAAAGCTAAGCCAGGAAAGCACACACAATTTTATTCTCTCTAGAGTGGTCTATACAAAGTCTCAAGGTAAAAATCTCATAATGACTTCCATCTTGCAATGATGAATGGTGAAGAGCTTTGTATACTAGTTAATGGGATAAATTTGAAACATTGTTATTGAGGAAGCTAAGTCCCCTTTACATAGTTATTTTGTATTGTTTTTCTCTAAATGTTGTTCTAACACATTAGTTTTTTTGTCCCAAATAAGTGATTTGTTTACATAGTGTTTAGTAGGTTAGTTGAATTTTCTTTATTAGGCTAGTTTACCTTTCAATTTTGTTTCATTCCCTATTTTTTGGAATTATTTTATCTTCTAATTCAAGAGGTTTCTTTTAGTCATGGAAAAAATTTAATATTTATTTTGATTCAAGAGTCATGCAAATGGTCTGAGTTCTCAATAATAGTAGGCATGCTACCCAATAGAGTCACCAAATATGTTACTCAATTGTTGGCCTACATAGCAAACTTACCTGAATGTAGTATAGTATCCTAAAGATAAAGTATAGAGAAAGGCTTAAACAAATTTATAGATGGAATGAGTGATCCAAGGATCTCAAATTGAGAATAAGGCTTTTGAAACACTTTTATCTTGATTAAAATTGCATTCTAATTAATCTACAGGGGAAATACAAGGATTTAAATAGGTATTCATGGTAATAAATGTAATTTAATATCATGGATAAGTTCACATAGGGATCCAAAAATAATTTGGATCCAAAAACATTTAAGAACAAGCTTTGTGAATCTATACCATCATCAAGATGTCATGAAGAACCAAATTAGATAGCTTACTTATACAATTTATAAATATGATAAAAAATCCTCACATGACCATCAGAACATGTGAGATAAGTTTACTTAGTTGCAATATCATTCTCTAAAGTCTTCATATCTTGATGAGTCTTCTATCTTGAGATATAAGCCATTAAAGATCAACTAACTAAGTTTAAGGGGCTAGGATATCATGTACATCACATGGAAACACACTAGTCAATGTGTTTGTGCATTTCATAAATGCACCTTCAAAATCTACATGAGAAAAAATATTTTATCACTATATATTTATTCATGGAAATAACATGCTCTATAAATTTCAAGTTTATATGAGCTTCCTAACTCAAGTTATGAGTGTTCAAAGTTGGACCTATAGTATAAGATGTTCGTTCTAATGTCAAGTTTGAGATTCATAAAGTAGTCATTTAGGTTCAAATAATCAATGGTAGATATGTAGATGTCATGAAAAACACATAATTTATCTCACTTTAAAACTTTATAAACACACTTAGAAAGCTCCTAGAACCAATGGATCACATAGGCACAATCCTTTTAATATTAAGAACATCTCTTACAAATTTGGTACCTCCATGACCGTTTCACTTCCAGGTCCAAGATTTCAAAGTTGGTCAAATAATGGGAGATGTTCATGTAGATTTCAACTTTAATCTATGAAAAAAAACAATAGGGTCTTAAATTTGATAGTCTCACATACATCAATGATAGTCACATGGACATCAAATGACGGTCATGCAAACATCAAATTTAGACCATGGTAAATAGCCATTTATTTTCAAATAAAATAATATCCAATGGTTGGCACTTATTCATACCAAGGGAGATTGATAGTGTGAGTTGATTCAAAAGTTAAAAGAGATAGAGAAGCCACCACATAGCATAAGTGAATAAACTAGGTAGATTGATAGTGGATCTTAAATGAAAATGTGGGAATGTCAAGTGGCATGAGCACATTCAAGTTTGATAAAATATCAATGGCTCTTAATCAATCATATTTATCAAGATCAATGGTGCATGGATGGTCCAAAATTTCAAAAGGATGATTCAAATATTGATAGCCAATAAATAATGGTTAAAATCTAGGATTTTTTAAGAAGGTAGATAAATTAAAATTTGACCCAAGAAAGAAATTATACAAGGATAGAGCTTAATCACAAACCCAGATTGAACCAAAGTGGGATCAAACATTACTAGTAGATCTCCATATAGGTAAAATGGGTCTTTTGGGCATAATATAGACATTGAATATGGTCAAGTGATTCTGAAATAAGGTCAAATAATTTATAGGTTTCGATGAATATTTTGATTGTGTGAAAATACATAATTGGACTAGTTTTCACCTACAATGGACATGTGTTTTATATTATAGAAAATATAGACATAAACATGATCATATAGAGGTGTCTCAACTATCATTAGGGTCACATTTGATAAATAGGTAGCTATGGCCAGCCAAAGTAGATGCGACAAAATGCTATCAATTTTAAGACATGGTCCTCATCAATAGTTTAGATAGATAAAGACATGGAGTTTTGGAAAGGACACTGGGTGGATGGATAAGGATGAAGAGAAATCACTTAATTTATATATTCGACTCTTTATTAATAATATCATGAGTTATGATCATCAAACTTATTCTAATACATCATTTCTCCCTTACTCTCTTTTTTTTCTATATATGTTCCAAATTCTACCACATGCAAGACTCTCTAAGCCTTTTAGACAACAAATAACTGACATTTTAGATAACAGACTCTTATGCTTTGGCTTGTTTAGGCTATGCCAAAATTTATACTATAACACCTTTTGATGCAACAAAGAATGAATTACATCATTTTACAAGCTAGATTGAAGCGTGTCCTACTAATTCACGTATTATAGTTATGTGAATGTATGTTCTTTGTCTATGTTTGAGTTTAATTACCTTCATGAAATGCTTGGAATCTCTCATAAGTCATTATAAGTGTAATTTATAGTTTTTTATCCAACTTGAAAGTGGTTATCTACCCTCTCATGCTATTTTGATAACTGATCAATGCTTTATTGTGAAATACTTATGTGGGACTGATCTTATTTGGTCTTGAAATCATCTTATCAGGACTATTTTAGATAATTTGGACTTATCTGTAGTCCAAATGAAAAAAAAAAATATCAATAATATGCCTAGATTATTCAAGATTTTATAATTTTTAATTCTCTCCAATCTAATAAAGGGTGAATATATCAAAAAAATTACCATACTTTCTATGTGTAACCTACACAAAACCCAAAAATTATTCATTTTCAAAGATGATATCATGTCTAATTTAGTAACAGAAGTCTAGATTACTTGAAAGCCATTTTATAGTGTGTCTTGTAAAAGGTATAAGTGTTCAAATTACTGGTGCATCACATCAATTTATACGTTTTCATGTATCATTGTTACTCTCTCTCCCCTTTTCAAAGCAATTGTTAGTTTAGGTCTAGTTTAGGTGATAGATCCAAAAGGAAGTCATAATTATCCAAAGGTCTGACCCATGTTTAGGTGTTTGATAGCCTAGGGTCAATCCCATGTTGGACTAGATTTGAGCAAGAGGACCTGCACAATCCCCTTATTAAATATGGTGCAAATCTAGGACACCAATAGTTATATCTAACTTCTTTATCATGTACAAATGATATCATCACAAAATTTAATAGTACCTATACATTTTAGATCCATTAATTATTCTATGTATTTGATTTTCATCTCACGTGGATCAATTCTAATGTTGCACTTGAGCCCACGTTAGTCATGATAAGTTGTGATAGCTTAAATTTGTATCTTGGTATTCTATGTTGTATTCACCTTGGCCTATATTCCACTTATTTTAACAAATCCTAGAATATTTAGAATATGGATCCCTTATGTATCATCCATATGTTCATGTTGTTCACAGTCTTCCCATACATGAAATTTTTTCAATGTCAATCTCCAAATAATACCAATAGTAATCTTACTAGGTTTCCTTTTCATTTTAGTCTTTTATTTCTCTAGTTAAAATTTGTTTATTTAGTTAGTGGTCATACTTTATTATTATTATATATTATTAAGTTTATTAGTAAGTCAAACATTAAAATTAGTCTAAAAAATCTCAAAGCGTCAAAGTCGATAGTTAAGTCTTATGGAAAAGTGTCATTTTAAAAGTTGTGTCATTTTGTTTCAAAATTATTTTTTTCCAAATTTCATCAAAAATGTCAAAAGAGTCAAGTCATATTTATGTAAGTATTTTAATCATTATGATTTTGTGTCTATAAGTCTCAGTCATCAAAAGTGTCAAAATTTTTTTAAAAAAAATAAAAAAAATAGTTGAATGCATTATCAGTGTAACTAATGTCCATTTTGTAAAAAGTATGTCAAGAGAGTGGGGAATAAATTCTCTTCACTAATATATCTATTTGAGCTATAGGCTAAAGGAAGGAGGAAATAGAGGATGGAGGTTACAAAGCCTCCCATTAGTCACCAATGATGGGGCCCAAGATGTTTTATTGATATTTTGTGTAGTTTGTCCTTATAGTTTCTGCTATGCTTTTTCAAAATAAGAATAGAATAATATTCTTATTCAAGTAATGTAATTTGTGTACAAATTCAAAACATAACTACTTTATGTGAAAACATTATGAAAGGATAAAAAACACCATTGCAAGTTAGTTAATAGATCTTAAAAAGGTTTGTGGTAGATCTAGAAAACCATCATAGGTGAATAATTGATAGAAAGATGTTCTTATTCATGTAAAGTTTTGTGGTAAACCTGATCAAAACCATGGAATGGGTGAGCCTTTTTTTTGTATAAAGTTCATGATAAAAATAAGGCATGCCACAAGGGGTGATCATATTGTAGGTGAGAGTGTGAATATTTTTGCACCATCTAAAAACTAAGGGGTGGGGGGTAATGTTAGGGATTAGTTTATTACATGAGTATTTACATTAGTTTTTATATTTTGATATTTACCAAGAGGTAAATATTATATTGTTGATTTAGGTAGTATTTGGTTATTTGAATATATTATCATAACAATCTAATCATTTATAGTTTTTGATTAGTCATGTGATTATTAGTTTGAGTTATAATATGGATGTGAGAGATATTGGTGGATATTGCATCTCCACAATTATAGGAATGGTTTTCCTATATAAATGTAATATCCCATATGAATATTTAATATGGATAAATAATATTATTTGTGTTTAAAATATTTATTATGATCTATTATTGTCTCTATCTTTAGCTTTATTATAGAGTTTATGAGGTAGATCTTGTGAAGGCTTTGATAAACCCCATCACCATAAGTATTTTAATTTTACATTCCCACCAAAATAAACATAGAGTTTGAGCAAGTCCAGTTATGTGAGAATAAGGAATTCAAAATCTTAGAAGCTACCCATGCTACCATTATGAATAATTATGTGGCAACATATCTAATGAAAATAAAACCAAAAGGTCATTAATAAATAAAGATGAAATTATACATAAGATAAGAGCTAGATAAAAGAGAAAAGAAGTGAATATGGAAACATCACCTAACTAGAAATATCCACTACACATTGTTGAAGATCATATGTAGACCCTAAAGTTTGAAGGATCTAAATCAAATATTAGGTGTGGTGTTGGGATTGAAATAATAAAATTAAGATTAATGTCATATTTGGTAGCATTATGATTATAATTTTCTTGTATTAATAATGTGTCTAAATATGAAGCATTAATGCATGGTCATTAGTTCACACTAAAGAATAAGGTGAAAAACTTGAAATTGGTTGGAGACTTAGAATGCATGGTCAAGCAAGTGAGAAACCATTATAATTTTAATGATAAGAATCTTTATATGTACCATAATAGAGTGTGGAATTTTATTTAATACTTCAATGTATTCAACATCCAAACACTACCTGTAAGGAATAATTATGTGACAAATGCATTGGTAATGGATACAAGTACCTTGGAAGCCATTTCTAACTCCAAATTGAGGATATTTTTAGTAGAGTCAACATCTATTCATTCTATTATAGATAATTTTAGAAACTTCCAATTAATTAATGATGACCAACATATCATTGATTTTATCACCAACATTGACACATTTGAGTCCTAGATCATTGATAAAGATGACATGGAAGAGTTATAACTAAATGATGAATGGGTCATCAAATTGATATAATAATAACATAAAAAAAGGTATGGTATCATTAGAGAGTTTATTTGACATGAAATATCAAGGTAAAAAAGAAAAAACAATCCATAACAAAGGGATTCCCCATCAACAATATAACATGGGTAATGTAAAGGAATCAAAACTTTTGCTTTTAGGCACAACTTGCACATATTGTAAAGTAAAATATTATGCATGCCTTGAAATACTTTGGTGACACTATTTCATGGAGATATGAATATTTTAAAGTGTTTTACACTTCTATCCTCATGCATATTATTCCTCTAAAGCATGGTATAAAACCATTTTGCCAAATTCAAAGACTAGTCAATCAATTATTAAAGCCTTTAATTTTTAAAGAAGAGCAGAAGCTAATTTTTTCAAAGATCATCTATCATGTTAAACACTCCACCTGTGTGGCCAATTCGATGCCAATTCAAAAGAATAATGGGGAAATTACACACTACATGGGCTTCATAAATTTTAAAGAATCATCTAAAAATAATAATTTCCCACTACCTTCATTGGATGAATTATTTTAGATAATGAATGAGTCCCAAATTATGTCATTTATTGATAGATATTTAGGCTACAATAAATAAATGGTCAAATATGAGGATAGGATAAAGACAACCTTTAAAACTAAGTGATTGGATTCACATATAAAAGGATGCCATTCAACCTTATAAATATGGGTACTGCCTTCTAGTGTGCCATGGATATTCCATTCAAGAACCCCATTGTTAGATGCATATTCATATACATGGATGACCTTACTATTTTTTGTAATAATAGATAAGACCACGTGAAAGACTTGATAACAATCTTACAGAGGTGTAGAGACCATGAAATCTCCCTAACGCTAATTAAATGCATATTTGGGGACATAGAGGGTAAATTTATGGGTCACATCATTTCTAAATAAGGTATTTCAATAGAACTAGAAAGATCAGAGGCCATTCTAAATATATCATTTCCTAGTAACATAAAAGAGTTGAATTCAATCTTTAGTAACATCAATTTCATAAGGAAGTTAATCTTAGGTTTTACAGAGATAGTCTAATTGATAAACAACATGATAAAGAAGGATGATAATCTTGAATTTATGAATGAGGCACAAGTGGATTTTACTAAAACCAAGTTGTCAATTATAAACACATCAATGATTACCTTTCTCAACTATATGCAACCCTTCTACATCTATTCATTCACTTTAGAAAACTCAAATCTTATTAGTTTGACTTAGATAAAATGAGATAGGGATGAGAGACCAGTCTCATTTATGATTGCCCCTAATAATAAATTTTGATCTTAGATTATTGACCATTGAAAAGTAGAATATTTCCTTAATCAAAGTGGTAAAAAAAATAGGTATTAATTATTACACACCAACGTATTTACCGTTATGCTTGATCCAACTCTTAAGACAATGTTGATGGATAATGAGTTAAGTGAGTGACATGGGAATAGATGACCATCCTACAAGAATTCGATCTAGATTTTTAATTGATGAATAGTTTTAGAGATCAAGGGATAGATAATACTATGTCTAATGTGGATTGACATATTACTCATACTACATATATAATGTAAAGTATTATAAATGATGACTAGTATCAAGACATAGTTTATTATTTTTTAAATAATGAGTGACCAAGCCACTTGGAATCCACTAATACAAGAGAATTATGCATGAAAATAAATAATTTAATGATCAAATAATGTTTTTTATATAGATAAAACCATGAAGGCATTTACTTGAGATTCTTGAATAATGTTGAAGCTACTGAAGTAACCATAAGTTTCCATGGGAACTATGGGACTAGCCATAGTTCATGGAGTGCCACAACCCACCAAATACTCAAATTAGGATATTAATAGACTCATGTTTATAAGGATTCACATTCCCACATGGGAAATTTCCATAATTTTTAAGTAACTCCACATAAATAATGCACTCTAACCATGCCATTACAATTGGTTATTGAGTCCCATCCATTTACAAAGTGGGGACTTAAATTTGTGGGGGGCATCAATGCTAATTCCTCCATTAGACATAAGTTCATCCTCATTACAAATAATTACTACATGCACTAGACTAAAGCCAAAACATTTAGGAATTGTACAACTAAAGTAGTGATTAGCTTTCTTAAGGACCAAATTGTCACCAAGTTTGGTATGGTTTTTGTTCTTCTATGTGATAATAGCCCTAATTTATCCTCATTATAATTTATTTAGTGAGATTATAACAACTAGGTAGTCCTTAAATTATCATCCAATTAATATCTACAAGGTAGTGGGTTAGTTGAATAAACTAATAAGAAATTTTTAAATATGATCAAGAAAATCTTGGAGAGGAAACCTAGAGACTATCATATTGTTCTAGAGTTCACATTATGGTCTGATAGGAATAATATCAAGACTTCTCTATGCACTTCCCCATACCATCAAGTGTATGGATAAGACCTAGTCTTCACTATAAACCTCTTACTCTTGACCTTGGTTTTCATTAAAATATTACCTAGGGGATGATGAGAAGATATAATCTCACCTCATAAACATAATATATCTATAATAAAAACATGATACAACCCTACTCCACTTTAACAAACATCAAGGAGTTGTCAAACAATGGTTTGAAAAGTGAGATAAAACACATCCATTTTATATCTTTGATTTAGCCTTTATTTGGGACAAAGATCATGAAAATAAGGGTCAACACACAAAAAATGATGACCTTTGGTTAGGACCCTTCCAAATTTATAAAACCTTAGGCAAAAATGATTTATGCTTAAGGTGTCTAACTAGTGATGGTGTTCCATTTCCTATCAATGGATAATTACTCAAGAACAACTCTAAATATTGAACTAATATTGGGTGGTCATAAAAAAAATTTCCTTTTTTCTTCTTTGATATCCTTTCCTTGATGGTTTTACTTTTCTATTTTTGTTGTTTTGTTTGGGTTTGTTTTATGGTTTGCTTTTCTATTTTACTTATTGGGTCTATTCTAAATTATTTTGTATTATGGTTCCACATTGATGAATGACATGATTAATAATGATCATGCTTCAAGTAAGTTTCATAGATGGAATTTTTATGTGTAATTACTCTAGGTAAATTGTAGCATTTATTTCATTGTTCAACTTAGTTCCAAAAGATTTAGCTATTTTCTTATGCTCTAAATGAGGTTATGTTTGATAAGTTGGGGATGGGATGTCTAAATATCAAATATATTCTCAAAAAGCCATTAAAATATGTAACTTTAATGATATTGGAGTTTTATTTTATGAAATTATTATAGCCAAATTATGAATGTGAAATTTTATAATTATTCTTTTAGTTCACCATGGTGGTCACCAAACTAGGATTAAGATGCTCAAGAAAAGGAAAGGGTAAAAATAAAATAAAATAAAACATATTATTAAAATAAAACAATGTTTTGGTGATTTAAGGAACCTATACTAGGGATATGGATGCTTGACTAGTAATAGAATAAGCCTTTGTGTGGGACCATAGGAAAGTCTGTTAGGGCTATGAACATTTAACTAACATTGAAGTAATGTTTGAGTATTCATTCAAAGGTAGAATTCATTAGCTATATATCCTAACTTTGACACCTAGTCCTTAGAAATTTTAGGAAGAAAATTAATACATAAGCAGACATTACTCAATAATAATTTTTTATCTGGGTTCTACACTCTTTTCATTCTTATATTTGCATAACTTTTTTCATATTCTAGGCATTAGGCTAAGCCAAAGTTTATGGGTTGTAAGTAAGGTTTCAATGATCCAAAATAACCAAAAGTGTTTTCTAATAGAGTCAACATTTGTTGTTTCTTACACAACATGCCCTCATTAATTCATAAAATTAGGGAACTTCTTTTTCTCTGGAGTCTAGCCATTTGTGTTTTTAGTAAGGTCTAGACCTAATTTATGTAATGATTTAGTTGGGAAGGTCCTTGAAGAGATGTAGTATTTGATGTTGTATTGGATTTTATATTTGAACTATGTTTGAACTTAAAGTTTCCATTGTATGCATTTAGTTTATAAGATATGTATTACTAATTAGGTTTGTATTGATATAAATATCTAAAGTTTTCACCAAACTAATAAATCTTGGCTTATTATGGGTCAACTTTTTGAACTACAATAAAAATACCATTTACAAAACATTTCACCTTAGATTTATATAGATTAACTAACTATTTTAGAGTTTTTATACCTCTTTATCAAGAAATTTTATCCATTTTTAATTTATTATAATTTAAAATGACTAGGTGTTCATGAAAATTTATTTCCTTTACTTAATCACTATTCATAAAAATAGGCTTCATTGGTTTTAAGATTGACCAAATAACCAAGTATTTTTAAAGGTTTACTCAAAACTTAGTCATTTTTATTTATTTTAGATAGATATTTTATTTAAAATTTCATATTTTAAGTCTAATGGTTATGTTATTTCCATAATGATAGATGATCAACTAACTTCCCTGCTAGTCCTTGGGTAAGTAATGCGTGGCCACTTGTTGTTCACGTAATTTCCTAAGTCTCTTTTTTCCTTAGTAATTTTGTTTGGATCCTCTAGGTAAGTATGATCATATAGTGTGGCACAATCATGCATCCCCACTTTCCAAGGCCTTTTTAATATTATTCAACTAACCATAGGCCTCTTGAGCTACTAGAATATTGACAAGTTCCATGATCCTAATTACTTAATTCATTGTGGCTTCTAGATCTATGAACCTAGGACTTATACCTTCTAGATGCATGGGATCACACCACATAGAACGATCTTAATTCATAATTATCTCAAGGATATTCATATATTTACAACTAATAATAGACCTTTTGGATGACTAGGATCATGCCATGTGGCAAAATCCTATTTCTTCACTCCCCGAAGATGGTTGGTATAAAAATGTTAAGATCTTGATGCATCATGATCAAATAAGTCACCAACCCAAGTAGACACAAAATTAGACCCTAAATTAGAAAATTTATTCCATGTGTTATGATTTTTTAGTTGGATTACACATCGACATATAATTTAACATTTCATAATCTTAAATTTTAGGGTCATCTAGCTTGTCAAGGCTAGTATATAACTAGGATGCTTTCCATTATGATCAAAATGTTTATATTTGGTTTAAATATTCATATTTTGGGTCCATTATACATAATTTAAGGATATATAAAAACATTTTTTTATGATAAAGATCCATAATATAAAATTTAGCATTAAGAAATGATTATAAATTAATACAATATTACTTAGGTACCCATGTGTCAGAAACATATGCTATATTGGAACTATTTCATTACAACTTTTGGTTTCATGGAATATTTGGTCTTGAGTATGTTATTAAAATATTTAATTTAATTCCTCCTTTAAATGAATAAAATTAAATGTGTTTTGATATAAGGATTTAATCTTTCATCTATTAAATAAATCAATTATTTCATCAACAAAAATCCTCTTTTTTTATTATTAATTTAGTAGGGTTTTTTATTATTAATTTTTTAATTTTAGAATTAGCCATTTTTTAAGTTAAAATTATAAATTCAAAGCCTAACAACTATTTTTTTTCCAAATGCTAACAACTAGTTTCTTATTTGGTAGGTTTAGATTGTCTGATGGGTTTCCACCTATCAACATATCGAGGCTCTATTGCTCTATAACACTTTGGAATAAAAGAACACCCTTCAAATATTTGATTGCCCAAAATCATGAAAGATGGTATTATCATAATTTATCAATCCATCATTATGATCATGACATAGGGAAAAAACACTAGACATTTTAGGTGGATGGGATGATACCATGTGGTATCATCCCATTTCACCACACCTTAGGATCAAGTAGGAGTAGTACGATGAAGCATAGATAAATTAAGTCCATAATATGATTACACATGGAATAATATTAGTGTTTCAAGGTAGTTATGCCATTGATAAATGAGTTAGTACCTAAATACCTCTTAGAAAGTGGGATCTTGCCACTTGCTAAGATCTCACTACATCAGGGAAAAAGGAGAAGTCAAGATAATTTTGACGCTTAACTAAGTCATGAGTTAATGAAATGTCACCACATGGTAAGACCTTAGAATGTAAATTACATGTTATATTATTAAAAAGTATAAAATAGGCACATGGTAGGCCCTATTTAAGAAGATGTGTGCACCTCCACGAGCAAGATCATAGCCTAAATTTGACACCTATCTTTGCTATCTAGGTTATTAATATCCATAAATTAGACTATAAATCAAATAAGATCTATAAGATCATGAATTATCTTGTATTATACCATTGAAATGGATAATGTGATATATTACTAAGAAATTTAGATAGTGGATTTAACCAATTCTTTTGGCATGTACATCAGGATAAAGTGAGAGCATAAATGATTATGTTGTATTAATTAGACATGGTATTCACTAAGTAGAATATGGAAAATTGGATATATAAAGGTGATATTAAATAAATTTATCTACCCAAAATTTAATTAAAATATAATTTATTATGGCCTTGATCCTAATTTCAATAGGATTTTGCATGGCCTAGTTCAAATTTGAGTATAAATGGGCACATCTCATTAAAATTTTGTAATCACTAGTCAGTGGGTTGGATTTATGATTTATTTAATTAAATGGTATATAATATACCAATTATCCATTTTATTTAGGGCTAGTCCATTTATAATAAGTGCTAGAGTAAAAGGGGTTAGGCTATTTTCATTTTATTATAATTTCTTACTTTATTAGTTTAGATTTTCTTTTTAAAATGAGCTGAGTTCATTTGAAGACCCTCCTTTAAATCATATAAAAATTGATTAAACTTAGATTTTTTTTATATGAAATATATTATATATGAAATATTTTATTAATTATATTCATTTTATATGCATATCTTTGGTGAGTTTTCTTCTATATTCTATATGTCTAATTGGTCCTTAGACTCTTATAGAATCTCTACTTTCTAGTTGTGTTATCTTGGATAAATAGAGACTAGTTTCTCAAGATATTTGTCTCTTTAATACATATAAAAATATTATCATTAGAAAGTGATCTGATGTTTCCTTTCTCCTTGCCCTCTCTCTCTTTTTATCTTTTTTATATATAAATTAGATTAACTTTAGAAAAGTCTGAATTGTAGTCAGTTGTTTAATATTTATATGGATTACATGTTAATATTTCCACTTATCTTATTTTAGGCATTGTTTAAATTAGTAGAATAAAGATAGGTCATAACCAATAGTGAGTTCATTGACAAATATAAACAAACTAGTTCTTATAGATGCAAGAGATACCAAATTTTCTTTCATAACTCTTATAGTGTATTCCAAATAGGCCCCCTATATGAAATAACTTACATTAGCCAATTGAAGTATCTAGTTTGCCATAACTTAGTAGACAAAGACCTTGCAGAGGTTTTTACCTAGCCTCCTTCCTGTTAGGAGAGGTGGAAGGGAAGATTGGTAATCCTCACTAGTTGAGATTTTCTTCCTTTTTTTCCTCCTAAATTGTGTACATTGTGTCAAATAGACCACTAACAAAATTCATGAATAGAACTACCCAACACATGATTTAGATTTAGATGTCATTGTCTATGAACTTAAATAATGGAAGAATTTCCTATTTGGAAATCATTTCAAAATAAAATATGACCACATAAGTCTTGTGTACTTATTTTCTCAAGATTAAATAAATGTAGGGTAAAGATAATGGCTATGATTTATTATTAATTTTGATACTAAAATCAATTATGTTAAATGGTATTATAATATAGTAACTAATTCTCTAAGTAAGATAACTTAAATTATTTCTATCTCCATTCTAAAATTAAATTTAAATTTTTTTGTGATGTTGTAGCAAAAATTTGACCCAAAATGCTTTTAAAACTATAGATTAATATGGTTTATTAATACACATAGGTAGAATTTATATCCCTAATTTTATAAATACGAGGTAAAAAATTTGAGATGAAGTGCATGTGTCACCTTATTTTTCCCACTTATGTGTCATAAAAATGACACAAGATCTTAAGAAATTGTATTTTTGGTCAGGTATGAACAATGATATGGCTAAATTTGTGGCCAAGTGTTTCTAATCCTAACATCTTAATGCTCAACATTACTATCCTAGAGGATTGATTTATTCACATCCATTTTCATAAATGAAATGGGTTGTGATATCAATGGATTATTTTTGAGATTACCTAAATCTCAAAGTAAACATGGTTCAATCCTAGTTGTGATTAATAAATTTACCAAAGTTGCTTACTTCATAATAGGTAACATTAAGAATGATACCACCATATTTGAATGCATATTTATAAAATAATTGGTTCACATTCACGGTTTATTGGAATTTATTATATTAGAAAGAGATAATTTTTTCAATTCTAAATTTTGGTAAACTTTGATGGCCACATTTAGTACCAAATTAAATCTTACTTCAACATGTCACCTAGAAATATATGGTTAAATTGAATGGCTAAACGTGATTTATGAATACATATTAAGAATGTATATCATGGATCAAAAGTACAAGTGGGAATATTTACTCCACTTAGTGCATTTTTCCTACAATAATAGTTATCATTCATTCATTAGGATGGCACCTTTAGAATCCTTGTATGGGCGAAAGGTTGAAACTCCCATGGGGTGGGATAATTTGGAAAATCAAGTGCTTTAGGCCTAGTTTTTAAAAATATTGTGATGAAAAAATGGATTTTGTATGACAAAGGATAAAGGATACCTCTAATTGGTAGAAGAGTTGTGTTGAATTTAAAATATCATGATGAAAATTTGAAGTATTTGGTAAAGCTTCTAAACTTGATCGACACATTATTGATCCTTTTGACATAATGTAAAATAACATCTTGGTAGATTATTTTATATCTCTTCATTATTAATAAAAAATGCTTTGGATCCATCTCACATTTTGGATTGGAATAATATTTAGGTGGTAGATGAAGAAATGATACAACTAAATCCCAACAAGACTCTAGACAAGCATAACATTAACTTACAAAATATATAATCTCAATAAGCTCTGATTCAATAGGATTAGATGGGTGAAAGTAGTTCTACCTGGGAAGATGGAAATATTTTATATTAGTATTATCCTCACTTATTCTAGGATTTGAGGATGGTGTCATTATATAGGAAGGGTGGATGCCATGAATTCACATACTTGACATTTTGGTAATGACTATTATTTTAGTTATTAAGCTATGTTGATACTAAACATTAGACACATTTATGTTTTTAGTACATTGACATATTTTAGACTGATTTAAATTACTTAATTCAACATTACAATTAATTGATTTGATATACTATTATATCAAGGAGATAATGTTGATGTCTTTTTTTATTTTTTTAGGTGTTACCTCAATATAATATATGGTGCAAAGTGGAGCATGATGTGTAGTGATGAAAATAAGGTATATAGGTACAATTTCTTGTAAAATGTGAATGAGATCCAAAACAAAACTTGAACCTTCTTATTATTGATTTATAGTTTTATTTGTATTATGTATTCCATTGTGATGTGTAGTTCACTTTGGATTATTACTCAATTGATTGATTTACTATTTATTACTATTAGTTTATTTATTTGTATTGCTAAATCAATCAGGTTAGCCATGGGTCAAGAATTATGTTGTTTTAACACCTATGATCTTATCTAAGAAAGAATGTGTGACTAAGTTATAGTTTCATGTAAAATTGTGCATGGGTTTTGGAGGTCATTTTGACCTTTAAATAGTTTCAAATTGCATTCATTTGTAGACCTTAGTCACTAAGAGTAGAACATGGAGAAAGGGACAATGTGATAGGGCCATGGTATTTGATTGTCTTAGCATAATAAATAACTTTATGTCATTAAGATGTAGGTTGATGGCATTTGATAATATTAGGGTTATCAAGTACATGTTTAAATACCATGATAATGATGTGTTTGGTTTTACTTATTTTAGAACCTAAACCATCTGTTAGGGTTCCACTATTGATGGTTCTCAAAGGACTGTGAGTAATCAATGGTTTTGATTGCATGGAAATCATGATTTTTTTATATGGCATTATTAAAAATGTCCCATTATAGGAAATATCTAAAGGATTGAATATAATTTGTCAATTAAATTCACTTTTTTATTTCATTAATTAGAAGCATACATATAGTGAGACCTTCTCATATAAACTATGAGGTTATTCCAACTATCAAACCCATAATAATCTCCCCACACCTAAATATTTGAGTTAGTTAAATAACTCATCATTCAAGTAAAAACAAATACTAAAATCCTAAATTATTAAAATATAATTTGTTACATAAAAACTTATTTACCATATAGTAAAAACTAATTATCATGGGAACTCTAAATTCCAAACATTCCCTCTCTTAGAGGTCACATAAGAAGAGGAATCACAAAAAATAAATACTATACTACCCTCCCAAAATATTGACATGTGGATTTTAGGTTCACCTAAAAATGCATTTGATACATAATTTGAAAAAAATAATTAGGAGAGGAAAAAATTTAAAAAATGCCTTCTTAACATAGGATTATTTGAAAAACATGCCTCTCAAAGATTATTTGAAGTTCACAATTAAAAATAACTTGAATCACAATAATTTAGACTTAAACATGACACTTACTTAAAAAATGATTAAAAATGACTCTTGACAATGACCCTAAGACTTTGAAACTTTTGATTTTTGAATGTAATAATATACTAGACGCTATAAACCAAGACTAGTCCTTTAAAATGACATAAGATTTAAATAATAACTTTGTAATCATGTGATAAATAAACTTATAAATTTTAAACCTAATCACTATAAAAAAACTATATACTAATAATAATTTTAAAAAACTACTACTTTTTAAACTTAATACTATAGTAAAAACACTAATAACTACAGAAACCATGACTTAGTCTATATACCTAAACCTAAAATTAGACCTAAAAGTTATTTTTATGCTAAAAATATATATTATGTAATATTATTATCTAAAACAACTATAAATAATTAATACTTAATATCTAACCTAAAAATAGATTGGACTTTGAATGATGGCAATGTAGAGACCTGAGCAATATTTAAAGATCATATGAAGTTGCTTGGTTATTTGAGATGAGAAGATGCTCTTGCTAGGAGGATGACATCATGAGTTTTCAATCCACAAATATTTTAATTTGAAAAATAAATCCAATTTTAGATGCAATATTTTAATCCAATCCATATGTATAAATCCAATACAATGAGACCAATCTGAAGGGCTTAGATGTAGCATTGAAGTTGATTTAGGAGGACATAGGTAGAACCATTACTGAGTTCATGTAATTCACCTCAATGAAGAATTTGAGTATAATTATAAAGACAATGTTTACCCTATATGAAAATACCAAAAAAGATACAAAGAAATGAAAATTTAGAATAAACTATCAAGTAGAGATTGTTATATGGCCAAAGTTGCATCCAAGTCTTTGCAAAGACTCTCAAACTATTGTAATACAAAACCATAGGTTTGGTAAAATCATGGGTTGAAAATATTTTTACACCAAGATCCTATGTCATCACTTGAGTGAGAACCATAATTTATAAATGTTTTTCATGGCTGACATAAAGATTATTATTTATCCAAATCAACTTGTGAAGGCACAAGTCTATTAGGGAGCTCAACGATAGATAGGCTCAAGACAAAGTTATCTAATGTGGATAATGATAAAGATAAGTTATATCTATATTATGACACCAAATAGATAAATGAATGGGCATAATAATTTAAATCTTCATCAATGTTGATTTTGATGTGTAAAACCCATTATTTAATAATTTATTTTTTCGAGTAAGTTCTTCATAAAAATGGAATCATGTTGAAGAAGAAACCAAATTGCAAATGTACAGCTTGATCCACATTATATTACCCCATTTTATTGTTTTTTAGAATTCAAATAATGCACATAGTTGGCGAACATATAGTTGAGATAATGGAAAAAATGGAAGCTTTGAAGAGATACAGTGTATGTGGATGGTGGATCTAGGAAAGATGCATGTGATCTTCACTACAACTGGTTGACAAAATATAGGTAGGGGTGGACAAAAAAGAAAGATTTATTTCACATTATCTATACTAGAAAATCTCTTAAAATCCATTTTGATGCCAAAATACAGTGGATTGAAGGTATAAATAGGTTGAAGAAGAACCTACTCTGATACTAGATATTAAAAACGTCCCATTATAGGAAAGAACTGAAGCCTTGAACACAATTTGTCAATCAACTTCACTTGTGTTATTTCATGAATTATAAGCATACATTTATAGAGACCTTATTTTATAAAATAAGAGTTTGATCTAACTATAAATCCCACAATAATATCCCCACACCTAAATATGTGAGTTAGTTAAATAACTCACTATTCATGTACAAACAAATACTAAATTCCCAAATTCCTAAAATATAATTTGTTACATAATAAATTATCTACCACATAGTAAAAACTCATTATCAGGGGAACTCTAAATTCCCAAAATTTGAGTGTAATTTTCATGAAGGCCTACAAGGGTTGTAAACTCATTGACTTTAATAAAAAATAATGGATAAATATAAGTTATGGTGTGTGCATTAGGAGTTGCATTTGGTATAAAGGGAAGTTTTCTCCTAGTTGGAATTATGGATGGGTATGTATTAAAGTGTTTAAAACAAAGTCTACTTTTGATCAAGAGAAGGCATGAAAATTTAGGAAATAAAAAGGAAGGAGGAGGAAGTTGAATGACTCTAGTTAGTAGTTATAGAATGTAGTGAATAATTAACTAATCTTGGATTTTTTTTTGGAAATGTATAACTAGTTTTTATTGCATAAATCAATAAGCATGTTTTTAATTTTTGAAGTATTGTTGTGTAATATTATTTAATATACATAAACTAGTTTAATGGATAAGGATATATATTATGCGGAGGCTATTAGGTTCAATCTTTCCCTTGTATGGCATAAAGGTGAACTCTAGAAAAGAGATTTTTCTTTTTGAACCAAGTATGGTTGTGGTTTATTATTCTATGTTTTAGCAAATTTATGGTTTGCCTTATGATTTTTAATTGATGGTGTTGTTCAGATTCATAAAAGTATTGTTTGTGCTTTAATTTGTAAGATTTTGGGAATTTTTGTTTGAAACCCTTGACCCTTTCTCAGATCTCTTTCACATTTGGGTATAAGGAATATATTATGTGTTTTGAGTTTGTTTGAAGTTGGGGTGGTTATGGACCCACTAATATTTGGTATTATTACATCACAGGGGAAGTTATTTGTAAGATTGTTCATTATATGTCTACCTAGTTGGATGAATTTATGTGGCTTGTTCATTATGTTCTATTTTTTACTTGTTAAGGTCTTCCATGACCTAATTTATATACTCAATGATGATTGTATGCTTCTAAAATATAGATTCCTACCTTATGAAATCACAAATGAAATAATTTTGGGTTGTTTTTCTTCACCATTAATTGATAAATTTAATTCTATCTCTAAATCCTAGTTTAATACTAATAAAATATTTCTCATTGTGATTTCTATTAGCCCCTTAATTTACCTCATAAAATAAATTATAAAGTTATAATATTTTTATGCATTGATGATATAATAAATGAGGTGAAGTAAGTTATCTCATTATAAATAAAATTAATTGGATTGGTATAACATTAACTTGGTATTCATTTTTTTTATAAAGTTATTTTTGAAGTATTTGATGGTTATAAATGCATTAATGGGATAAGCAAGTAAATAAGTTGTCATTTGAGTTTTGTATGGTTTAAATTATTATTTATTATGTATTATTTATCATGAATTGTTATTAACTTGTGT
The DNA here is from genome assembly GCA_037957365.1 of Torreya grandis. Lineage (NCBI taxonomy): Eukaryota > Viridiplantae > Streptophyta > Pinopsida > Cupressales > Taxaceae > Torreya > Torreya grandis. The sequence goes on from JARHVA010006330.1 coordinate 651,209, forward strand.
AGCATAAATTTATAAAGGTAGTTTCTTAAATTCTACATGTCCTTTTTTAATGTAAAGTTGTCCCTAAATAACATTATTATTGGTCTCTGTGCTAGAATAATGTAAATAAATTAAAGATAGATTTAATGTTCTTAAGTTAAATAGTTATTAATCTTATTATGATTGAATTCTCTTTACATAATAAGTGATGTACCTGATCATAAAAAAACATGTTGAAAGATAACAGAAGTTGACAAATACTTTTGTAACCTTGTAGTAGTTTTAGAATTATTGATTTAAAGTTTTAGTTGGGATAATTATTATTATTAAAATTATTTTATTATCAATTTTTTAATTTGGGTTAATTAATATTACCTAAATTAATAACATTTATTTATTTAGGTGAGCTAGCATTTAAAAGGTTATAAAATGATTAATAGATCTATAGAAATCTACTAATGAGTAACCCGCTTTCAATTAGATAGTGTAAATTACACAATTGATATGGTAAACTTAAACCATTGCTCAGTAATCAAATAAGTTAAGAAATGAAACTTTATTAAACCTAGTGAGTGAAGGTGGCATATGCTTCAGCTATGCCCAACATTGTTCATTTGAGGATCTCATGTAAAATGTTAGTATTTCTTATTTCAAATAACATGTAGTTCAAAATTAAATTTTTTTGGTATATTCATTTTTAAAATAGTTGAGTAATGCATGTGGTTCATCATCTTTGCCTTGGTCATGAGATCAAATATGGCTCAAATTTTTCACATATAATTTTTGAGTTGAGAAATTTTTTATTTATGGCAATATACCATGTTAAATGTACCTCATTAAAAATTATCTAGGGTGTTTAGCCTTTACAACAAAACTATTTATCTACTGAGACCATGTTACACAACAATTCATTTTAAATCCTTATTGGAATGTCAGTAATTCAATCAAATGTAAACTTTCATGATCTTAATAGTTGACTAACTTATTATTAGAATCCATGAGCATAACCCTTCAAGTCAATATTTTGGTTAGCTTAAATATTGGGGATTATGATAGTTTTTTCACCATTGATATGTTTTACTTCATGTCCATTCAAGTATACATCCAAATAAATCAAAGGGTCTTGACATAACTCCATAATTATCATAGACCCAAATATGTCTCTCAATTTTTAGTCATTCTATATTATTAATAATTATTCAAGATGTTGATTATTGAGTTCATCACTTGGTCACACTACTTGGAGACTACATGTTGCTACTCCAACTGAATAGATATCAAAATATTCTATAACATCACTATTTTATTGATAAACCTTTGCATGAAGTTAGTTAATTCTACTATTTATTTAGGATAATTATGTTTTCATTTTAAATATCTATGTATACTTCTATGTATTTAATGTAGTCCTTAACCATTATGAAGTCACCTATGTCATTCATCATATCTAATTCATAATAACTTTATAATTAACCTCATTCCTAGTCATGCCACTTATTTTCAATTCACCTAAAACAACTTTTATCATGTCAACTAATTGTTTGATTCCCCGTAATTTTATAATTTTTTATTACATTTGCGTATGACCCATTCCATCACCACCTTACTATGAGAAAACCATGTAGTCCACTTAAGGACATGTGTCTACTTTATGATTGGGGAAGAATAAGGATATAAATTTTATTTATATCCTTTGGATTGATATGAAATTTAAACTTTGAGTTGGGGGTACACTATAAATTCATGCCATTCATATAAAATTCAAAAGATAGATGTAAATAATTTCAATGAAGTTGTGATAAGGATATAATTACATAACCGTCAACCTTTGAGACATGCAGTTTAGAGAAGATCAATTAAGAATGTAAGTGATTATTAAAATATAAACTTTTTTGTGAGAGGTTTCATACTTGTTGTTAGAGATTAATATTTATTTAGGATAATTTAAGTTAATATTAAATATATTTTAGTTTTTTATTTATTATTATAATAAAATAACTTATTTCAATTTTTATGAGGTGTCACACATCTTTTTTCCTTTTGTAGGGAATCTTGGAGATACATATCACATGTAACTCCCTTCATACTTTTCACATTTCTCCCTCACCTTATGGGGAATATTAACATTTCTAACACAATAATAAGGTATTTATAGTAACTCCTTTGTCCTTATAGCTCTATTTATTGATCTCTATCCCCTCTCATTTTATACAAGAACATGAATTCACCTTGAGACAATTTTTATGCCTTGAGGCCCATCTCTCTCATTATTTTATTTCATTGAGATTATACTTGGAGAATAATTATTTACATGCCTTATTAATATACATGATATTTTATTCCATTCCTTTGGTTTCTTCACATGACAAATCTTATGTTTCACATTTGTGGTTGCGTAATTTTGAGGTAAAATTGTTCATTTATGCATTCAATATTTATGATTTCAATGTTATTTTTCATGATCTTGGGATGATTTATAACATGGTATCAGAGCATGTTTATTTTTAACATTTAATTTAAGTGTGTGAAATTTTTATCCAAGAAAGCTCTTTAGACAAGAAGACCAATCTACATTGGAAAAATACCAACAAATAAAAAGGTAAAAAATGATCCACTATACCTATAGAATAAAATATTACAAAAATATTCATGTTCAGTATAAATTACATAAAATATGATACAAATATAATTATATTAATAAAATTATATCTAAAACAAGGAAAAATGAGAAAAATATATCTTCCATAATAAAGTGTATAATCCTACACACAAAAAAGAAGTTAGTCCAAAATAATTAGCTCTGAACAAAGTATATTTCCTTGACAGTTTAAAATAAGTTAAAAAGAAAAGAATGGATAAAAATTTGGGTTTAAAATTATCAAAAGGGAGACCAAAAATATGTTTCAATTTTAAAAAATATATCCTTCTTGAATCAATTGAGGAATTATCAAAAGAAGACATGTCAAAGTCTCGAGAAGATACTATAGTTTTAGGGATTGAAATTGGTTTAACCTTTGAATGAGGTGTTTTGTGGTTTTGAAATAATTCAAAATATCATGATTTGATATACCAAAAGAATTACATGGATGAAATTTCCAAAATTTTGAAATCTGATGCCTGTGTTTTCCATAATTCTCACATGTTTTACTATTTTAAACCAAACTATGAGCATGAGAAGCATTATAAAAAAAGTCCTTTGAGATTATGAAATACTATTGTGAAATTTAATTTTATGTGGGAGATGATATGAACTTAAACTATAATAAAAGACATTGAAACCAAGCCCTAAAAAAAATTTGTTAGATTTAAGTAAAATCGGCTTAATAATGTCATTTTTCATGTTTTCTAGGACCACCATGAAAATAACCCATTGATTGCATAATTTTCAAGCCAGAGTTATAAAAATTGTTTGAAAATTAATATTTTATTTAGGAGATAAAAAAACATTAAAGGTTTTCTCATTTTCAAAATATGTAATTTGAGAGGTGAGGGAGTTAAAACATATTTTCATTTCATAAGTTTTATTGTCATGTGAGTTTTGGAATAATAAAATTGTATTAGTATGATACTAAACTTAAAATTTTAATTAAATAATCTCATTATCTTTTTTAATAATTATTTGATTCATTTTATTAATAAAATTGTCATTTTGATTTTGGAGCCACATCATTTCTCAATAGTGGAAATGCTAAATGATCAAATTTCAAAAATATGGAAAAAAAATTAATTAAATCTTTAAATAATAATTTTAAATGCTTAAAAAACATTATGAAAAATTGTTTTAAATGGTGGAATATGTGGAGAAAAATACAAAAAATTAAGGATTATGTATCTTATGGCACTTGAAAAGGTCAATCTATAGATACTTTCATCCACTATTGTACACATAGAGAAATTTTTTGTTGTAACATACATGTAGAAAAGGTTATGATGTGTTATTTTTATATATGGTTGAATAAGGTGACTCATGTCATGATGAAAACACATATATTTTTATACGGTGATAACCTCTTTTCCAACTAAAGATAATTCATAAATATTTTTATTGACTAACTTTATTTGTTTGAGTTTCATGTTTCTTATTCACCATGAATGAATCGTAATAAGTTGTAAATAATAAATAAACCCATATTTTTTAAGGTGAAACTCATTGTCGTAGTTGAATATTCATATTATACTAATATTACATGTATAATGATTTTAATAATTTATATTTCTAGTTAAAAACATCAAAAAATTTCAACATATGAGAAATCAATGGTTATCAAAGCTTATGTCTTTAGTTTTGTGGAGATTAAATTTATTGTATGAGTATGTAGTCATGTCTAATAATGTAATTAATGGATATATTTAATTAAGAGTTTGTTATGATGAGATGATGGCTTATACAAAGACAAATAAATATACAAATACTAGATTGTAGATTAGAATATCCATGGCCAAAAATGAGTGACTAATTGAAGGAAGAATACAATTCTTGTGATGGAAAAAATTTCATCTCTCCATTACACTATAAATAAATTTACTGAAAAAATTAGAGCCTATTGATGAATAAGAGGAAATAATAACATGGAATAAAGTTTGAGAAAGATAGAGGATGCCTTTCCAGATATATTTTAGAATATTCCACCCAGTTATTTCAAATGTACTTGTGCATTTTCATTTCATTTACCATTTTTATTAGAACTGAATCAATATATATTTTCACAAGGATTTTTAAATGTTTAAGTTGAGGGGTGTGATTGGCCCAAAATTTTCTCTCATATTATTTATTATCTTTTATTAAAATGCCTTATGATGTTGCTATCCACACCATTTTATCCAACACTATGATGATAAATGGACATATTAAATGAGTAATGTATATGCATACTATGTTGGTTGAAACTAGTTGTATTTGTATAAATTAGTATGATTTATGGTTTGATGTCTATAGTGTTACTAATGGAAAGTGAATAATTAATTAAAAAAACTTATTAAAAGGTGTATTATACCCTCAAGTATGAATTAGATAAATACATTTTACTTATAACCAATCTATAAAAAATGTCTACATGATTTTGAGGACTAAAATGGACTAGTTTGGAAATAACATAAAAAATGGAATCAAGGACATTCCTAATTATAAATATTATTTCATATTTGTAATCCCCTTGAAAATTCATAACTTTAAAATAAAATGGAATATAGGTTCATGTTTATATATGGATGTTATGTCTCCCATAAGCAACATGTAGTAATTATTGTTCCAACCCATAGCATTTTATATGCTAACCCATGAAAAATATTGTGTGAACTTGTAGAAATAAATTTTGGTCAATTTTTGAGAGTTGTGAATAGTTTTCATCTTCTAAACACTCCTAAATAACTTAGATAAAGGTGTAAAATAGTTTTAAAGGTTAGGAGGATGTTACAACCACTTGAAAATAATTCATTCCATTTGTTTCTTGAATTTATATTTCCTCTAAGGTTATTGAAACAAAGGAAAAAATGATTTCCATCTTCTTATTATTTGTTGTAATATCATATATTATATATGTTATCTTAGTGTGATTGTTGATATTATTTTTATAACCATATATTGTAGTTATAAACTCTCTATTTTTCACATCTTATAATAATACCTTACCTTCTCTATTAAAGAGTGAAGTTATAAGCTAGTAGAATTAACTAGAGGTAGGTAGAAGTTAATAGTGAGAAAGAAATGAGTAGGTACATGATATAGAATTCAATATTGTCATCAAGTTTAGATCATATTGTAATGTATATGTAGAACTTACATTTTGATGAATAAAGAGTTGCATTGATTTAATATTGTCTTAATCAAGGAGGGATTCAAGATCTAGTTTAATTAAGGTAGGGCCCACTTAAAGAAATTTGGTAGTCTTGTTTCCCATCTATTAGATAGTTTATTTCTATTGTGTGTTTATTCTAATTCATTTCATTATTATAAGTGTTTAATTTAAATTCAATTTATGTGTTTTAATTCATATATGTTCTTTGAATACTATGTGGGAAACTTCTAAAAAAAGAGATTCATATCCCAGTTCTAAACATAAATATATATTTCAATTCTTGTAGTTTATTTTCATGTAATTTATGTATACACACAATATTTTTAACTTTATTAGCTACTAATGATTTCTATCTATTAAGAACCCATTGAATCTAAATCACTCTAAGTGCATGCCTTAAAGGGTGCACCAAGAAATGGGTTGGAAGACTTTTTGTGCTTTATAGTATTGTTATCCCTTATAACACCAATTAAAACCAATACATGTCAATCTTATATATTTTCCTAATCATTAAAACCTTGATTACACACTTCCCTAAGAAGCTCACCACCAAAAATAGCCATTACCTAAGAAAAATACCCGTTTTACCGCTTTTCCTTCTACATCAACTGGGTTAACACTATTTTGGGTTTAGCATATGTTATGGAACTCTGTCAGCCTAATCCAACATAGTTTGAGATCTAGTAGTTTTATTTTCTACATAACAAGGTCGATCAAGATAACTACATCAGCTAATTTCCTAAGAGGATTTAGGGTCAATCCATGGATATATATACCCCATTTCATTTTATTTCTAATTAAGGATCATTATATTGTGCATCATTAAAAATTGAAAATATTATTATACAATCAATATAAGGTTACATTGCTTAGGTTTTTCCCTTGGAGAAGTTACACTTGTCTTATGGAGGTATTGGATGAATAGGAGTCTTATAACCTAGATATAATTCATCCTTGTGATCCTTCCAAACCCACAAAAACCTTTTGTAAATGACCATTATCCAAAGAAGAGATTGAGGCATGATGGGTTCAGTTAAGCAAAGTATATTCCTTGCCCTTCATATTTTGATAAGTAGATATTATAGAGTTAATATATATTGAATTGTATCTCTCCTTACTTAGATCAATTTTATTTTATATATATGTTTATCTTTGCATGTTTATTATCTTTCCAATTTGTTCCACAAGATTTGGTGAGCATTAGATTAGCTTGCATATGAATTTACTAGATTACTTTGCATAGTTGTTTAGTAGATCAGCTTGTTTAATATTATTTACAATCATAAGACCTAGATAAGGTTATCAAAAAATGACATTTGAATAGAAGTCTTGGAAACCTCTCATTTTCCATAGTGTGATAAGTGATCCCTTAGTGTAGGTTTAGTAGATCCATTATTGGTGATGAACCCAATTTAAACATATTTCCAAGTGCACTTGTTATTTCATTACATTCTTAGAGTTTGAATATTATTGAATAGGATAATATATATATATATATATATATATATATATATATATAACCCAATGCAAATCTAACCCTAGTACAATTACCTAGTTTAACACTTTATGCATAGGTTTTCATACTTAGTAAACCCTATCAAATTAGTTAAACTATATGTGTAGGTTTTTATATCTTCATCAACATTGTTGACTTAGCTAGGGTATTTTTTTACAAGTTTTCCAAATCAGGCAAGCCTATTGATTTTATTTGGATTTTTATGTGTGAAATTTATATTATTTGAAAACTATATTGATCAAATAAATATAGTTTATTTTCCCACTTTTAAACATTTATTTGAATTGATCTACTCTATTCTTTTATTTCCTAGTTTTTCCATTTAAATAACTCATTCAATTCAATTGATATAGTTTTATTTGTTTTATCATTTAAAAAATTTATTTATACTAGGTCAACTAAATCTATTATGTATAAATATTATATCTTTTACCTCTATAGGTTGAATTTTTAATCTAGACAACATAGCCTAAAAAAAATAACTCAACATATTATGGAAAACTAATACATCAACTTGGTTGACTCTATATTATTTTCTAGGTTTACTCTAACTAGATGACTAATTTTTTTTCTAATTTTTAAGAAAAATCATTTTCCAAATATTTTTCATAATTTAAATTTTAGTATTATTTTTACCAATTTTTCAATTCTATAAAATTGTACCTTTATAGTCAACTAATTTGACTGGCTCAACTTAGTTTTGTATTTTATTTCTATCTTTAAAACTAATTTGAATCATTTGACTAAGTGCATGGAGTTAGGGGATAATTATGTGGAAATTTTGGGTAACATAATAGCATTATTTAATAAAATGATTTCATTATTTAATTAATATTACCATGTTATTTAAATTATGTAATCATGTTATTAAATAATGTGATTATGTTACCTAAAATGTCCACATAATTATCCCTAAACTCCATGCACTTACCCAGTCAAATGATTCAAAGTATGGCTCAGCGATTACTGAGCCATAATGTGATTGCATTATTATATAATGTGATCATGTTATATTAAACAACAATGTGATCATATTATTAAAATGATCACATTATTACCATTTATAGTAACATGATCGTGTTACCTATGTATTGAAAAAAAAAGTGAAACCCAAATGTGAAATCCTCATTTTGCATTCAAGTTTCCTTTCTCTCCTCTAACTTTTATGATCATGTTTTACATGGAATACACTAGAGACTGCCAAGAATATTCTGAATTGATCCTAAGAACATTTTGATTGATGATGTCACCATGTAGGAGAGGTACGTGATATAAATCTTCCCTATTTAACACCAATTTTTCATTATTTTCATTGTTTAACCCTAGTTTTTATTGTAATTTGTTTTTTTAACATCCCATCCTACTGACCCTCCATAGAACCATCTTATTTTTCCTCATCCTAACCAACTAAAAAACCCTCTTGTCCCTCCTATCCCTCCACATAACCCTCCTATAGTTCCCCAAAACCCTCTTGGGAGTTAAGAGATAATGATTGACAATAATGTGTTAAATAAACTTGAAAATGAAGATTTAATTGGTAGAATGGGGGATCCCACTTTGACCAATCCCCATTACACCCAACTATCTGAGTCCTTAGAGACCTTGTTAGGTTAAATTGACTCTATAATGAGTCAAATTGATATATGGACCTCATATAGGGATAATTTTAGGGTATATTATGATGATAAATTGTCAAAAATTCAAGTCAAGAATAAAGAAATTTCAAAATCTTCCATTTATGCCTTGTTCATCAACTTAGCCACCAATTCCTCATTTCCCATCACTGTTAAACATTTTCCTATCCATCAATGTGTACATGACTTAATCATAACCAATTTTTGGGATCAATGGTGGATGGTCTTTGACTATCCACATTGTAAAAACTATGATCTCCCATTATATCTTATGAAGAAACTCTACTATGAGTTTATCCTTAACCAGATTCTAAATTATTTTGATTTATGTGAGTTTTAGGGCTAAGGAAAAGGCTCTGTACAAGATTAAGTAGGTGTTTATCATGTACCTAATTGGCCTACATAGATCCATATCCAAAAGCCTCTTGATCTTGAAATCTTCTTTGTATTTTAATAGGACATAGAAGTTGACACTATCCATGCTCTTAGTTCACTTACTGATACACTCATTCAACATATGAGTAGACTTTCATTCCACCTACCTAACCCCAACCCCACCCTTGTAGTTTTTGTGGGTCTATGTGTATAAGACCTTTTGATGATGATGGTGTTCATTGTTCAGATGGCTTAGATAATATTCTTATGAGTGATTAGTTTTTGGAATGCATATTTGGTGTGCATACATCAACCACCACACAGATGTAAGTATATTTTATATAAATGTCCTATTAAATTTAAGTTATATTTGTAAATTTAATATATCTAATAATTAATTTACATAGAAATTGAATATAATAAATATGCCATTTTTTATGTCATAAGGGGTGATGGTACCTTCAACATCACAGTTGACATTTACAACATTTGATTTATCATGACCATTGTTTACATATTTGGATCTAGCAACTACCCCATCCACTACTACATTTATCTCTATTAGGATTACATCATTAACCTATATAGAGGTAAATTTTTGAATTAATCTTATTCTCTATATGCATTTAGTCTATGTATATTTTCCTTTAAATTTTAAGTTAAATTTATCTTTCTCTATTTTCATACTTTGTTTTCATGTTCTCTCTCTCTCTCTTTATCCTTTCTCTATTATTTACAATAGTTTCAAGCTATGAGAATGGGCTCAATAGTATTTATATAACTACTTTTTAAAAATTCTAGAAATATCCCATGAATAATCCCATTCAATATTAGATAAGGGTAGTTCACAGGCCATAAGGATAATGATAAAATGAAGAACACTTATCTAGGGTAGTCATAGGTAACACTATATTGAAAATAAAGTTGTTAAGCTCAATATAATCATATTCTCATTTTGACTTATGTCACCATTAACATTATACATAAATCCACATGTTACCCTTAAAATTTAGTGATAATAGAAAGGTAATTTAAGGTAAAAGACATGAAATGCACATCATTAACAATAGACATAACACAACAAACATATATGCTATACTATTTGCATATATTTTACTTATCTTATCAATAATTAATGCAGAAATAACACAACCAAAAACATAAAAGTCATGAATGGTCTTATGTTAGACCATGCTTCCTTGGGAGTAACATCCTACAATGTTATTATAGGGTCATTTATTAAGGATGTAGATGTTGTATTTATATCTTATACCCATTACCCATATGGTACATTTTGTCTTTCTATTACCTAAGGTCAATAAACTATTTTACAATAAATTTAGTACATGCTTCTAGGGATAAGACATTATTTATGAAGAAAACATGAAGCACATTTTACGATAAAATATTTAAAGCTTCCTTATGAATATACACCCATTTTCCTTGTGGAATTTATATTAGAAGTGATAATATCCTATTAAATTGGAGTCTCATTCATATAACTATTTATCAAATACTTTATTAATAATGCAAACTAAAATTACTATGACCATTTTGCATCTCGAACCATAAGGACACAAACTTAACATGACTGCACATGTAGCATTTACTTCCTCATCTTTGATATGGGTAAACATAAACAATCCATTTTCTCTCTTTCCCATCTATATTTGTGCACCCAACATATATATATATATATATATATATATATAATGGTAGGTGTGTACAATAAATATCCCATAGCAATCCACATAAAATTTTTCCTATAGATAATAAACATCCATATATTTAGTTGATGGATCATTCTTTGTCATCATGAACTTTTTCAAAAGTGCTTTGGCATATTTTTATCTGTCATACATATAGTATGATAAAATTTCCAAAAATCTATCCCTAAATAATAATTTATGAGGCCTAAATTACTCATTTCAAAATTATAACATAAATTAGTTTTTATTATTGAAGTGCAGTGGCCATGCTACCTATGATGGTAATATCATCAACATAGACAATGAGTATCACTATGTTATCATTGTCACTTTTAAGATGTAAATTCATATCATAAATACTTCTTATAATTTCATAATCTTGTAGGTGAAGATTTATTTTTCTATAATATGTTTTTGGAACATGCCTAAGTTCCTATAATAACTTGACAAACTCAAAAACCCAATGGTTGCTCTTTGGGACCATGTATCCTTTTGGTTGTATTATGTAAACTTCCACGCCTAAATCCCAATTCAAGGACACACTCTTCACATCTATTTTATACACCTTCCAATCATACTAAAATATAATAATTTAAGGTAATAGACAAGTTTTGGGGGATATCCACCATTTGTGTTAGTACTAAAATATGTGTTAGCCTTAATAATTACACCTTGCAGTTTCTTCCAATTCAACATCCAAACTATTTTGAAAATTTGTTCTCTTAAGACACTATAATAAAATATATATTTAAATGGATAAAACTTGATATATTTTACAAGGACCTCCCTCCCTTCCTCAACCTATTGGTAGAATGTTATTCACACACCTTTGTGGAGAGGTTTATTCACTATGACTCATGCTCTTTTCTATTGGTTGGGTGATTTCCCATAAATCATTTATCATACATATATTTTAAATTAATTTGATATTAATACATTTATTATACATATAGATACATATTATTTTTATCATCAATATAATATAAGGATGATGACCATATATGTGTAGCTTAACCTTTCCCTAGTAAATATATATTATGGTATTTTACTCTATCCAAAGAAGCTTTACAAATAAGGATAGAGTTCTTGATATGTATCTTATTACTTTTCTCTCCCTAACTTTGCCTTTTCAAAGTGATACTATTATTTCCACCTTTTACTCTTCCTCTCACACTTCTTACATGTATTATAATTTTTATATTACCTCCAACATGCAAACTACTTGTTATTATTGGCCATTGCTTGTTGTATGGTAGTTACACTTCCATGATTCTTGGTTTACATTATCTTTTCTTGATATGAAAGGTTTTCATATATAAGATTTGATACTTCATATAAAATTAAGTGAGACATTATTTACATGAATAGTTTATGGTTGGAGTACACACTCTTCCCTCTCTATGAGTTGAGATAGACATAGGGATTATTATTGCAATGGCATTTGCATAGGCACTAATAGAGGTATATGTTAGTTGTAATTTTTAATTATAAAAATATAATTATTTTAATAATATTAGTACATGTAATTGGGGAAATAAAACTTATGTCTATGTGTTGTGTATGTAGGTTTGTCCTATGATTTCTGATAGTCATGGGTCAAATGATTAGTAGGGAAACTTCTCATGTTCCACTCATATTTAAGATGCCTATTTGGATAGTTGAGATTACCATTGACTTTTTTGAGTGTGAAAAATAGATTATGTTTAAATTATTGTTTTTTTAGTTTAAAATTAATTTATTAACAATCATTTGAATGTATTTTATCTTAATTTTGTAATAATTCTTATGTTTGAACAAGCTCAGCTACAAGATAGGGATGAGTGTAGGACTTGTAGTCTAACCTTGGATCAATACAAGCAATTAGAGAGGTCTCCATATACTATAAAATCATCCTAGGTAGATTATTATTAAAGGAAATAAAAGAGAGGGAGGTTATTTGATGAATATGATGTCTGACACATGAGATGTACTTTTCTATATGCATATATGATAATTTATGCATTTTTGGCATTGTATATGAACATATGACATTCAACCAACATTAGATACTATGTTGGTAGATGTAATTTTTTGTATGCCTATCATGGAAATATATGTATTGTTGGCATTGCACACAAGTGCCTATATTCTATGCCTATCATGGTAATCTATCTAATTTATATTCAATTTTATTTCATTGTGTCTTATTGTATAGTGTTGTTTTGATCTTCCAAACTATTATCTATGTTATCTCATATTTAATGTTTTACACAAATGAGGGTTAAAAAATTATTCTTTTCAATTCTATAAATCTTGGATCTCCCATATTTTTTTAAATTATTTTTTTTATTTCATTACATGTAGTGGAAATGACTAATGACACTCTTATCACTTAGGCTTAATGGCCTTATTATATTTATACCTAATTATTTTTCACTTTGGATAAACTTATTTGTGTCATTATACCTATTAAAAACCTCTCAAATTCATTCTCTAACATGTTTCATACATTACATTCACAAACGTTCTCTCACTCTTTCACTATCTTGTCACTAAGCAATACTCTTAGGTTTCAAGTACCAAAACCTGATATACGTCTGAAAGAGTCATTAATATATCACATTTAATTATATGGTCAAAATACACCTAAATTAACTTCTTACAAGTGCTCAAACACACTTCAACATTCAATTCCACATATAGGGCTCATAATGGTCTCATTAGGCTTGTATCCTTTTTTTATACAAATTCTCTTGGTTTGAGAAATATATAAAATATTATAGAGATTTAAAACCTCTTATATCCACCATCTATCTCTCTTTATTTTTTTTTGAAATTTCATGACCTAACTCCACTCTTAGACCACACTTCCTTTGTAAACCACCCTTCAATTAGGCATAATTAGCCCTATCTTAAATCTACAGTCACCAAATCCATATTTTATGGCCTTTAACCAAACAAAAACCAGTTATTACTTTTTAATACATCAAAATATGTCATATTATGAAGTTTCGTTAATTTCTAAGGGTTAAAACTCTTTCTATGGGGTTTTTTCTCTTCAAACACAAGTTAAGCTTCTACACAGTTTAAGGGGCTATATAATTCAATATATTGATTTATAAAAAAGTTTCAAATAAAAAGAATGGAAAAAATATGTATTTTTTAACCCCAAAAACCTTATAAAATAGGTGATACATCTCATTTCTCTTTACTCTCTTTTCTAACCATCAGAACATAGGTTTTTAAATCCTATTTATGAGTATGACAATAGGGTTTGTGTATCAATGAGTGTCAAGGACTTTATTAAGGGATTTTACAATTATCAATACCTTATTTACACATATAAACAACCATAAAAATAATTATATCCATTAACATACACATTTTTACAAGAAAAGTCTCTCCTCTCTATCTTGATTGTGCACAAGGCACCTTGCAGGCCTATGACAACAACACCGAGTATTAGTTTAATTTAAAATATATGATACATATTATAAGAGCTTAAAAAAATAATTTTATGATGAGAACATATTCCAATTACATATATTCAATGGTATACTTGAGAATATTAATAAATAACTCTTACTTCCCTTTACAATGTGATTGTTAACCCAAAATAGGGTATAAATGGGGTTTATTTGTTATAGAGGACTATGTGTTGATTATTTAACATTATATTTTTTATTAAAAAACAATTAAAATTCCACCTCAATGATCATTATCAATCTATATATCATTATCTACACTAGATTCATAATCCCTTGATGACAAACAACCATTTACTTTCATATTTGATTGTCATAGGAAAAATAGGGTATATGCATAGAGGTTACCATTTTATTGAGTTATCTATGTATAAATGTCTTACTCATTTCTATATAGGTATATTTAGGTTCAACATGTAGAAAACTAATAGCATGATGATTCATAACTTACCAACTTGGTGGAATCACTCCAAGCTCCCTTCCTTAATTGTGACCTATAGTCACTTCTTGGTTACCATGTATAGTCATTTATCCATCTAAAACCTTACACAAATGAAAACATATTCATGGCATCAAGGAACTTCAAGGATAACATGAAACTAATTCAATCACATACACTAAATGGAGAATACATATAAAGTCACTTTCTAGGTCAGTAGGTCAATTCACCTAATAGGTCAATATTTCAATAGGTTAATTACTAATTAAGTTTTTAGGTCACTAGTTTAAGTGGTCAAATTTGTAAAAGTTGTCAAAGTTTGAGTTGTGGTTGTATAACTCTAGTTTTGATGCTTTTTGAGTGAAAAATAACATTTCCAACTCATCTAAGATGGGTAGATATTGTCTAGGACTAGGTTATTTACCTCTAATTAGGCTTGATCGACACATCTACCACCCATTCTAGACTCAAAAACACCCTTCCCAATATAAGAAAAATGCTAACTTTTAGCCTAAGTTCAAACATACATAAAACAAAAAATATAATTCATTTCCATGAACCATCAGATCCCTCCCCTACCTATTTAATCCCTCTAATTTCACCTTATATCACTTAGGTAAAATCTTTGAGATCAATCTATTAGATAAGTTATAGTGATGGGTCTAAAAATGTATCTTTTTGTCAGTGATCAAGTAACTTATTTAGCTCTAATTAGAATTTCTACCTCTGAGATCTTCACTTATAAATATATTACTTTGATCATGTCTAGATAGTAAAATTACATGTTATCACACTTACTTGATGTACAAATCCACTTATAAGTGCATTTTCACTACCGTTCTAAAGAGCAGAAGCACTGACAGTAAATGTTTTCAAAGTATAAGTTGTGGTTAAAAACACTAGTTATGATTCTTATTGAGTGAAAAATGACACTAAAAACACATTTAGTGGGTGAATAACAACTAGTACTAGGTTTTTAGCCTCTAAGCAGGCCTGATCGATAAACCCACCACCTATTCTAGCCTCAAGAACACCCTTCCTATTACAAGAAAAATGTAATTTTTTAGCCTAAGTTCAAAAATGAATAAAATTAAAAATATAATTCATTTATATAAACCATCAAATCCATACAATACCTATATAATCCCTATAATATCACTTAGGTGGAAGCTTCAATATCAATCTGTTAGACAAGTTGCAGTGATGGGTCTAAAATTTGCAACTTCTTGATCTCCAACTAGCACTTCTACCCCCTAGACCTCCACCTAAATATATATCACTTTGATAACATATAGATATTAAAATTAAATTTTATCATACTTCTATGATGTTAAAATCCACTTAGAAGTGCATTTTCACTACTATTGGAGAGAGTGGAAACACTGACAGTAAATGTTGTCAAAGTTTAAGTTATGGTTACAAAATTGTATTTTTGATACTTCTTGAGTGAAAAATAATGATTATAACATGTCCAAGTGGGTGGATAATGTATATTAATAGGTTCTTGGCCTCCCATTAAATTTAATCGATAAATCCACCACCCATTCTGACCTCAAGAACACCCTTCCCAATACAAGAAATATGAAAAATTTTAGCCTAAGTTCAAACACTCATAAAATTAAAAAAATTAAGTCATTTATATGAATCATAAAATCCCTACCCTACCTATTTAATCCATATAATTTCACCCAAATCACTTAGGTGAAATATTTGAGATCAATCTTTTAGAGAAGTTGTATTGATGGATCCAAAAATACAACTTTTTATTAGTGAATAAGCAACTTCTTGAGTTCCAACTGGCATTTCTACATCTGCAACCTCCCCATATAAATATATCACTTTAGCACATCCAAATGGGAAAATTACATGTTATCAAACCTCCATAATTTTCAAATCCACTTTCAAGTGCATTTTCACTACCATTATAGAGAACGGAAACACTGATAACCAGTGTTGTCAAAGTTTAAGTTGTTATAGAACTTTAGTTTTGATGATTCTTGAGTGAAAATTGACACTAAAAATAGTTAATATAGGTGGATAATGTCTAGGAATATTTTATTATCCTCCCATCAGTTCTGATTGACAAACCCACCACCCATTCTGGCCTCAAGTACACCCTTCCCAATACAAGAAAAATGAAATTTTTAGTCTAAGTTCAAACACACAGAAAATGATAAATATATTTCATTTCCATGAACCATCAGATCCCTCCACTACCTATTTAAGCCCTCTAATAATATCTGAGATCACTTAGGTGGAATATTTGATATCAATCCATTAGACAAGTTGCAGTGATGGGTCCAAAAATGTAACTTTTTATTAGTAAACAAGCAACTTCTTTAGTTCTAATTGGTATTTCTACCTCTAATACCTCTAGTTATGAATATATCTATTTGATAACATATATATAGGAAAATTACATTTTATCACACTACCATGATGTTCACATACACTTGGAAGTGAATTTTCACTACCATTCTAAAGAGCAAAAACATTGATAACAAATGTTGTCAAACTTTAAGTTGTGATTGTAGAACTCTAGTTACGATGCTTCTTGGTGAAAAATAACATTTTCAACATGGATATGGGGTGGATAAAATCTATTAATAGGTTTTTTTCATCACATCAGGCCCAATTAACAAACCCATGACCCATTTTAGCCTTAAAAACACCCTTTTGAATACAAGAAAAATGCTTTTTTAGCCTACGTTCAAATAACTATAAAATGAAACTTGTAAGTCATTACATGAGCTTTGATCACATCCAACCTAAGATTAGATCATATATAGCATGAAATTATCCTATATTTAATAATATACAATTATTTATTGATAATTCCAACCACATGAAGGTGGAAGCTTATCTGGCACCACTAACCTATAAAAAATTATAAGTAATTAAAATGAAATTTATATGTACTACCTCAAAAAAAAACATTTATTAGAATATATTACATATACATTTGAAAATTGAACATACCTCTATATTTCAATCTGATAAATGTGATTTCCCCTTCAAATAGGGAATATAGAAACACAAATAGTTCTGAACAAAGATATAATCTTGCAGAATAAATTCAAATATGCATAAATAAATCACAATATAATCTCTCAATAACAAATCAAAGATCTCATCACTTGTTCTTCTGGATGATTACACAATTGAGTCTTTATCATACAAATAAAATAATATGAAATATTCTATCTTAAAACCCTAGCTTTTTGCAAATCTGGGAATGAAACCTAAATTCTGTCTCATCTCAGCCTGCTGTGTCAAACACACAGTCATTGGCATCGATCGATATACTGCCAACATCAGTCTCTATAGGTCCTTCTCTACCAACATCGGTTTTCAGTTGGCTGATGTCGGTCACTGCAAATCATTGTCTGCTAAGGTCAGTGTATGAGCAAATTTGTATGGCCCTGTACAGACCTAGTACGGCCACCAATTAAGCACAACCTATCTGTTTTCAACCCCTGATAGCTGAACAACTTGATCAAAAGAATATATGATTATAATACAAAAGATCTATATATATATATATAACTTATTGGATCAAAAACTAAATAAAGAAATACCTGAAATACTATGATAACTTCTGTGTGAAGCTATCTCTCAAATCTGTATACTTCTATGATAACTTCTGTATGAAGCTATCTCTGGAACCCTTGGCTCAGTCTTCACAGAAGAATTTCTTCAATATCAAAATCAATAATCAATGCATAATCATTAATGGCCTCCATGAGAAACCCTTATACCCTCAAAATATATGCTTGCCCTAATTAGGGTTTTCTTAAATTAGAATTAGGGTTTCTAAGTTAAAATTAGACCAACTAATTAATATTTGATTAAATTAATCAAATATTAATATCTCCCTCAATACATGTCCAATTGGGCCCAAACAAAAGCCAACTGGAAAAATTTTGCTAAACAAAGCCATGCCAATCTCCATCAAGACCCTCTAACCATCCTCTCAGTCTATGAGGGTTGCATAATAGGCTAACCATGAACTTAGAACATGTCAACTGAAAAGGGGACATGAGAATCTGCCCCTCTTGAAATTGTTTGCCCTCAAGTAATCACTGAATGATACACCCATCAATCCACCTGGATCCCAAATGTAGTCATGATCTGCCCTGCTATTAATCAATGCAAACTCCATGCCATGTCCATCCCTAGTACTAAGATAAGCACCCCAACATCCAATCCATAAATGAAAATCAGCAAGCAACTCAAGCAAAATCCGTACCTAAATAATATCTAAATCTGGATTGTGAAGGCTAGAAAGAGTCATATCATCATCAACCTGTGACCCAACTATAACAGAAAGTTGAGTCCCTACCACATGTGATAACTCCTAAACTGCACTCACCTCAAGACCAAGTTCATCCTCATATCTCTCTTGTGTTGGTGCCAAAGTGCACTCGTCATCACACTCTATCATGTCAGGTGGTGTAGGCATCTCCATCTGATGAAAAAACATATATTTGAAGCTACTGCCTCGTATTGCCTTAAGAATATGTGTCTTCCCATCAACAACAAAGAGAACCTCCATGTCGTTGAGATGAAGAGTAACTTCCTCAAATGAACGATGCCACTCATACCCAAGACTAAGTCTATATCCCCCATGTTCACCACATAATAATTAGCCTTGAACTCATAGTTGTTCAAGCGCAAGGGGAGATCTCTAATCATATGCTCACACCTAAGAGTGTGACCATCAGTTACCTTAACTCTGATGCCCTCAAAATATTTGGTAGTGAGTCCACACTTCTCCACAAATCTAACATCTATGAAATTATGTGTGGCTCCTATATCAAGAAGGGTGATAACCTTCTGCCCTGCCAAAACTCCATGGAGTCTGAATGACTCATCTGACTGAATGTTGGATAGGCGTGCCTCCTATATGTGAAGCTCCAACTCTGCCTCTACCTTAGGCTCTAAAGCCTCTGCCTCTACCCCCTCAAAACTATTCTACTATTTGGAATCCTTTGAATCCAAATCCTCATAATATGCCCACATCACACGATTCACCTTGCCCTTAGGCCTCAAAGGACAATCGTGATGGATATCATATGGACCTTTACAGTAGAAGCAAAGCTTCATCTTGCATAGATCATTAAGAACCTCATGATCCAAAGGTGGTGCTACTAGATTGGCCTTTGAATCATTCTTTACACCTAATTTATCTATGTTGAAATCCGGTTTCTCTGTATCTGTGTTGGAGCACTTATGGTCTCTAGATGAAGAAGTACCTTTGGAGTTAAATTTATGGGATGGGGCTACCATCTCCATAATACGCACCTTCTTCATAGCTACCTGTAATGAAGGAGGATCAAAGGCTTTGATCCAACCTCTCAATGGTTTTGTCAATCCCTCCATGAAGAGAACTACCAATCTATGCTCGGAAATATTGGGCACCATGACTGCCAATCTCTGAAATTCACCAATGAAGGACTCCAATCTACCTATTTTTATTAACTATGCTAGATCTTGAAATTAAACCTTGAGATCTTTCCTATCAAACTACTCAACCAATCTATCCGCAAAGTCCTGGTATTCTGTCACCTGGTTATGCTGAAGTGTTACCATACCATGGTACCACCAATCATGTGCTACTCTGTCCAAGTGCAAAGTGGCGTATTTGATGGCCTCTATCTCTGACATTGGTCTCAATGCCAAAAAGGTGTCAAGCTTATGGACCCAAGATTGATTTGTCATCTTGTTGTTCCCATCAAAAGTGGTCAAAGAAAGCTTGCCAATAGCCTTCTTTAGCTCACTGAATTGAACCCTGGGCCTCTTGTCTTGTCCTAATCTATAGTGATCTCTCCTCAACTAAACAAAATGATCAAAGGACATCCTCTCTTAAACATGAGGAGGTAATAAGTCCCACTCATCATTTGTAGCCATGTAAACATCTGCAAATGGGGAATTCCCTGCCTCCTCCTCTACTAGTGCTTCTGGTTCCTCTTAAACAAATGTAAGATGTGTAGGTCTATCTGCTATTCTGGAGTGGATCTACTATGGTCTCTGATTAACCGTAGCACTCCTGTCATCTCTTTGTTCCCCATTCTATCTATCAGGTGTGTTCATCCCCCTTATCATAGTTGTAAGTGCCTGTAGTGTCTAATTCATCTGCTATTGGCTTGTCATCATAGCACGGTGAAATTCTCTGGTGTCTTGATCAACATCATACATGTGGCCCCTGGGTGGGCTACCCTCACATTTTTCACTCATGATAATTCGTTGTTGTTTTAACAATTGGGTACCTTCAAGCAAGGCTCTACTACATGTGTTATACTTATGTGGTCCCAACTCTTGTGGCTGCATAAGATTGTCACACCCTCAGGATGGCAAGATTTAGCTTTGATACCACTATGATGTCCCCTTCAAATAGGGAATATAGAAACACAAATAGTTCTGAACAAAGATACAATCTTGTAGAATAAATTCAAATATGCATAAATAAATCACAATATAATCTCTTAATAGTAAATCAAAGATCTCATCACTTGTTCTTCTAGATGATTACACAATTGAGTCTCTATCATACAAATAAAATAATATGAAATATTCTATCTTAAAACCCTAGCTTTTTGCAAATCTGGGAATGAAACCTGAATTCTATCTCATCTCAGCCTACTATGTCAAACACACAGTCGCCAGTGTTGGTCGATATACTGCCGACATCAGTCTCTATAGGTCCTTCTCTACCGACGTCGATCTTCAATAGGCTGATGTCGATCATTGGGAATCACTGTCTGCTGAGGTCAATGTCTGAGTGGATCTGTACGGACCTGTATGGACCTAGTACGACCACCAATTAAGCACAACCTGTCTATTTTCAACCCTTGATAGTGGAACAACCTGATCTCAAGAATATATGATTCTAATATATAAGATCTATATCTATATAACTTATTGGATCAAAAACTAAATAAATAAATACTTGAAATACTGTGATAACTTCTGTGTGAAGCTATCTCTCAAATTTGTATACCTCTGTGATAACTTTTGTATGAAGCTATCTCTCAATTTGGCAATAGATCAGCTAATATTTCATAGCCTCTAAATTGCACAAAATGAAGAGTTAATGTTCTCCACTGCAGATGGAATCCTGGAACCCTTGGCTCAGTCTTCACAGAAGAATTTCTTTAATATCAAAATCAATAATCAATGCATAATCATTAATGGCCTCCATGAGAAACCCTTATACCCTCAAAAGATATGCTTGCCCTAATTAGGGTTTTCTTAAATTAGAATTAGGGTTTCTAAATTAAAATTAGACCAACTAATTAATATTTGACTAAATTAATCAAATATTAATATCTCCCTCAATACATGTCCAATTGGGCCCAAACGAAAGCCAGCTAGAAAAATTCTGCTAAACGAAGCCATGCCAATCTCCATCAAGACCCTCTAACCATCCTCTCAGCCTACGAGGGTCACATAATAGGCTAACCATGAACTCAAAACATGTCAACTGAAAAGGGTACATGACAATAAACCACTAGGATCTGCTCTAACCTTAATAGTATCAAGAATAGCTTCATGGTCTAACTCTTGAAGTTTCCATAGTTTCTT
Organism: Torreya grandis; assembly: GCA_037957365.1. Taxonomy (NCBI): domain Eukaryota; kingdom Viridiplantae; phylum Streptophyta; class Pinopsida; order Cupressales; family Taxaceae; genus Torreya; species Torreya grandis. The sequence goes on from JARHVA010006330.1 coordinate 673,704, forward strand.
ATTTAATGGCCTCCCATGATATTTTTGTAAGTGAATATTTATTGCAATAATCAAATTTGAATAGTTCAATATCTTCCTATGCATTGAATGCTCTTCAAACAACCTTTGATTTAAATATTTTATATGGTATCATCAAAGCCAAGTTCTAGTGACTACCACCAACCCAATGGGATGGTCAATGTTTTCTCCATCTATAATTAGGGAAGTCATTTTGTTTATTTCTCTCTACACACTAACACAAGTAGTTATCATTACCTTATTTGTTATCCTCATCTATAATAATTGAAAAAACATGCCTTGTATCACAAAAAATCATTTTTAGTGACAATATGAAGATATATAATGAGTATAAATTATACATAATGAAAAAAAATCTACCAGGTTATACTAGATCAGATACATGGTCAAATATATCTAATGATGTCATATTTATAAGTTATAATGTTTTTGGACCTTAATATGTGTTGATTAGAATTATAGGTCTGGAACTCCATTCATCCACCTACTCTTGTGAATCACACTCATTCCAAATAGAGTCCACAAATGTAGAACAAAAACATACCAAGTGTCTTGTATGAACAATCCAAGAACTTGCATTTGAGATAAGAAATGAGTGGAGGTCACTTGAACCCATTAGAGTCATACAATCCTCATAATTTTCAATTTTTCTTCCTCCATTAACCAAAAATGTCTATAAATAGTAGAATTTGGTTGAGCACCATGACACATGTTCTCATTACACCATTTAACCATAATTTCTACATCTATCAAATGAACATCCTTTTCAAATTTTAACTCCTCCCTTGTAATAACTATTTTTAAACATGATCCAACACCGTCATTCTCTCCTTTTCCATTGCAAGACTTGATGAAACTCTAAATGTTTTCTACACCAGTGATAACATGCATCCTACTCAACTAATAAAACATCCATGTATTTTTTAATTGTGATGTTTAATTATCTGACCAAATGTGATGTTGATTGAAATTAATGTTCCTCTAATTCAACTATACATATAATTTCTAAAAACAACCTTACACATATTATAATACATGTGATCTGTTATCACTAATATAGAAATGGTACTCCCTTAATATTTTTCATTATTTCCCTATATTATTAGGTTTATACATGAATGTTATATGCACAAATATGGAAACTTATCATGAGTCATAATACTATGATTAAACTTCCATTTGGAGATTAAATGTGTAATTTTTAGGAAAATCAACTACTAAAACACTTAAACCAAGTTGGAATGTATCTTTCTTTATCTTCAAATTTTCATCCAACCATCTATCCCTATGTGTGTTCCTTGTATAATCATAAACAATCTTCTCGCTAAATATGACCAAAAATTTAGAAACAAGTATCTTTTTGTAACAAGATCATAGCTTTTAGATTCTTTGCCATATTTTACTTGATAAGTCACTAACTTATTTTTTTTAAACCAACTAATTCCTATCCAATTACACTTGTAATCTCCTCACAGATACATTTTTTTAATTCTATCAATCCACCACAAATGTTGTAATTTCTATTTAAACATGATTTGTTGTAAAATAATTATCCATCTAGTCTTTTGTAAAAGACAGTTAGAATAAATTTCCTAGCTGATTTTGGTGACAATTCAATCCACACTCCTAGAAAATGTTTTTAGTATGCAAATTACAATGAATATGGTGAAAAACATCATAGTGCATTGAAAATTCAATATGTTTCCTACAATAATAAGTGGTGCATGTGTGATTTATTTTAGCATAAAAAGGTTTTTCCATCTCAAAATATCTTTTACAAATATAAATTTATGGATGTTTTCCAAAAAATTAGAGTATAATTGTTTTTTATTCATATCCTATAAATGTTTTGGATGTGGTTCATGGTTACGAGAACCATCTCTTCAATTCACAACATCTCTTGCATTGGGTGAAATTGTTGTATTGTCTTTCCAAAATTGAGAAACTAACTCTTTGAGAGTATCAACTATAGCCTTGTCCTTTCATGGAAGTCTACTAGAGAAATCATAGAGCTCATTTGTATTAATTTCATTAAGTATTTTATATCTTTCAATTACTTTAATTATTATTTTTCTATTTATATTAAGTGTCTAGCTTGTTTTTGAAACCATTCATTTTTTCCCTTTTTTTGTCACTTACTGCACAAGTTGTAAGTATATGTCAGGTAGCATTACAATATTTGGTGTGTGATTTTAAGCCTAAAATATGATATGCATCATGTATATTTTTAAAAATTTCATTGTTTTCATCATCCATGCACATGATGTAGATTTTTACCAATTCATTTTTTTCATCATCCAGGTTAGATGTTCTTGGTCCTAATGTGTACATTATAGGTCTCATCTTAAATCAATTTTATCAATGAAATAAATAATTGAAATATTTGAATATCATACTCCAAATTATGAAAGAAAGTATCCCAAAAAAATTTATCCAGTCTTCTTGAATGGGAATTAGACATTTTGTCATCCATTAGTTCTAAAATATTTTCATTGACTTTAAGTAAGTAGTTGTATTTTATATGCATAATTATTGAAAGTGTTGGTAATGGTGTAATTTGTTGAGAAGGTGTTTAATAATAGTTATTTATTTATTTTTTTAGAGGTGGGATGACATTTTCTTCATTGTTAGTTTCTTCATTTTATGTTTCCATGAAATTTTCTTGATGGTCAGTTTCATAATTATTTACTTCTATCAAATTTTCTTCATTCATGGGGGGTGAAGCATCATACATAGACTCATGATCAACAAAATTAAAAACTTGGAACTTTGAATGTGAACTTCCAACATTAACTAATTCATTATTATTCATTTCATTATGGTCAATTTAAAAATTATTCAATTGATTATGGTCAATTTCATCATTTTTTAATTCATTATTATTGATTGGCTCATTATGTATGGAAATTGGCTCATTAGGATTAAAGTTTGTACCTTGTCTACCATAAATTTTTTGCATTTTTATCTTATGTTTCTATCTCAAATAATCTAATTCCTCTAGTGTTTTATTTTTCAACATATTCCTCTTCCTCTTCAAATGTGATCCCTCACCCATCAAAAGAGATAATTGACAAAATTTGAAAGGTGGGGTCAAGTACACAAGTACCGTAGATATTGTATAAGTACATAAAGAATGATTTTGGGGAAAAAATCTTGATTTGGGTTTAAAATAGTCATTGAGAAGTGAGCTTAGTCTAAAATAATCATAATGTGATCACATTATATAATGCAACCATGTTATTACATAACATGATCATATTATGTGTTGTATAAGGTTTTGCTCCATCTAACGCATTGATAATCTTATATTAAAAATAATGTGAGTGTATTATATAAAAATATGATCATTTTATTATTAATATAAGATTTGGGGTTAGTAATTGACAATGGGAGCTGAGTGTTGCTCATATTAAAAATAATGTGATCATGTTATACTTAATATAGATAAGAGATTATGGATTAAGGCATTAGTGCATAGGGTTTATGGATTTATAATTAGGGATTAGGGACTAAATTTTATGTTTTAGGGATTATAATTTATGTTTTAGGGTTTAGGGATGGCATGTGTGAACCTAGTTTTTACTACAATGTCTTTTAATTGGGACTAATTATATTGGTCAATAAGGAAAGTTGTTGGTTAATAATTAAGGTATATTGTTTAGGGCTTAGGTTTAGGGTATATAGGGTCAATTATAAAGATAATTATTAGTCTAAATGATGTTAATTTGGAATAAAATGATTGGTTTAATGTTTAAAGAGTTTATATTTATGGTTTAGAGTTTAAAGATTATAAAATTTAAGAATTAGGGCTTGGGGTATAGGTTTTAAGGTATATAAGGTACAATACTGGTGGTGATTAGGGAAAATTAGAGTGAATAAACCCAAAAAACACATTTTATAGTCATGTAATTAGGTTTAAGGGGCTCAAAATATCCCTAATTTACTCCAAATGCATAGCTAGATCATTACTCTAAAGGCTATGTTTTGGACATAGTTTCAAAAATTCACTTTATGGCATCTCATGATAAAATTATTTATATCATATGGCATGTAGTGGGAATTAAGGCATAGGGCTTACAATTTATGTTTTAGGGATTAGGGATTAGGGAATGGGGTTTAGTTTTAAGGACATGTATATAGGTTGTCTAATCATTGTATGTCATGTGAATCTAATTATTACTAAAAAAGATGTTAATTGGGACTAAATAGATTTGTAAATAGGGAAAACTTATGGTTTAAATTTTAGGGTATAGTATTTAGGATTTATGGATTAGAGCTTAGGTTTTAATGTATATATGGTTAAGGGTACACAAGGTCAATCATAAAGATAATTAAGGATAATGTTAATCACTTAGACCCATTAGTGACTATAGAATGTGTTTTTGGGTTGTCAATATACCGCAGATGTCATTGTGAAGATTGAGTGAATTAGTCAAATGGGGAATCTGTCATTTGATTTAGGCTAAAATGAGCCTTATGAACTTAATTATTAATCTAAATGATGTTTATTTATTCTAAAATAGTTGGTTCAAGGTTTAAAAAGTTTTTATTTGTGTTTTAGAGTTTATGGATTAGGAAATTTAAGGATTAGGGCTTATGGTATATGTTTTAGGGTATATAAGGTACAATTGTGAAGGCAATTAAAGAAATTTTGAGCTCCTTAAACCTATATTTTGAGCTCAATTAGCCCCCACATCATAATATATTAAGCCAATTAAGTCAATTGTGGTTTCATGAGTTATGTAATTTTGACCAAGTTCATCCCTATGAACATAATTCTTACTATATATAAAGGATGTTAATTAGGGAATAATTTATTGGCTTAGGGTATATAATTTAAAGGGTTTGGGGTTTAGGGATTATGGCTTAGGGTTTAATGTAAATGATACAAGATTTAGGGTTAAAATTAAATTGTACAAGGTCTAGGGTTTGAGAGAGATATCAGATATAAGGTCTAATCACTAAGGTAATGGAAGAACATTTGAGCTACTTGTTCACATATTTATGACTTGATTACCTTCATGTTTACATTTATGATAAAATTAGGGTAAATTATGCTATGTACATGTTGTATACATGTTATACAATTGATTGAGACATAAATTTGGTTTAATAGCTCAATTTTACCTAAATAAAATAGGGAATTCCACAAATTGACTAATTAGATCAATGCAAGATAGAATATAGATCTTTTGATTTTGCCCAAAATCATATCTTGCTATTGAAGGCATTGAAATTGGCCTCAAATGCCCCCTTAATTTAAAGAATCAACTAGCTCCTCCTCTTTTGTTAATTAGGTTGAATGAACTCAAACTAACATCAATTTACTTTAGATGCATAGCTATATTGGTACTCCAAAGGCTAAGTTTTTGCCATAGGTTTAAAAAGTGAATTTTATGACATCTCGTGATAGTATCAGTTATTTCATAAGGCACTTATGTTTATAGCATATAGTGGGTATTAGGGCATAGGACCTACAATTTATGTTTTAGGGATTAGGTATTAAGGAATAGGATATAGTTTTAAGGACCCATATATTAATGTATGATCACTTTATGTCATGTTCAAACCTAATTCTTAATAAAAATTATGTTGATTAGGACTAAATTGAAATTGTTAAATAGGGAAATTTTATGGTTTACAATTTATGGTATAGTGTTTAGGGTTTATGGATTATGACTTAGGTTTTAATGTATATATGGTTTAGGGTACATAGGATCAATCACAAAGATAATTGAGGACAATCTAAATCACTTCAACCTATTTATGACTATATAATATGTTATTGGGTTGGTATTATACCATGGATGTCATCTTGGAGATTGAGTGAATTAGTCAAATGGGGAAATTAGTCATGTTATTTAGGCCAAACTAAGCCTTGTAAACTTAATTCTTAGTATAAATGATGTTAATTTGGGCTAAAATGATTGGTTCAAGGTTTAAAGAGTTTATATTTATGGTTTAGAGTTTAGGGATTAGGAAATTTAGGGATCAGAGCTTAGGTTATAAGTTTTAGGGTATATAAGGTACAATTATGATGGTGATTTGGGAAACTTTTAGATCCTTAAACCTAATTTGTGATTAAATAATGTGAATTTGGTATCAATTATCCCCTACATCATCACAAATTGAGCCTACAAAGTCATTTATGCTAATGAGTGATGAAATTTTAATCTAGTTCATCCCTATGAACCTAATTCCTACTATATACAAAGGATTTTGATTGGGGATAAATTGATCCCAAGGTATTATTGAGCCTCAATGTAAGGAATTTCAACCACATTATATAAATTGGGGATTTAAGTGCTCACCATATTAAAAAATAAGTATTTTTTCAATTTGATATGCAATTCAGTCCAAAGGAGCCATGTGCAAGGAATTAATTTCATGTATAATGAAATTGGGGATAACTTGGTCCTAATTATATAACATATTGAACCAATCAAGTATTCATTTCTAGATGATACATAATTGGGGCCAATCAAGGCTTATCCAAGGAATTGTGTCAACATAATTTTAATTTGGGCCCTACTTGCACATCTTATTTAAATAATTGAGTATTTGATTCAATATGATATGAAATCAAGACCAATTTAATCCTTTATAAGGAATTACATCCTTCTAATAACAATTAGGATTCTAATTGTACACCAAATTCAATGAAAAGAATATTTGGTTTAATTTGAGATGAAATTTAGTCTAAACAAGCCTTTTTTAAGAAATTTCATTATTCCAATGTCAGAAAGGGGCTCAATTGGTCCCAAATACATACCATATTAAGTCAACCAAGTATTTAGTCTATTTTAATATGCAATTATGGCCAACAAAGGCTCATGCATGTAACTAAATACATATAATGTTAATTATGACTTTTTTGGCCCTTATTCTAAACTTTATTCAGCGAATTATGTATTTGGTTTTATCTCATACATAATTGGGGTAAACTAAGCCCCATTAAAGTAATTTTATCCATATAATGTTGGTTGGGTTCCATTAGCCCTAATTTCACATTGTATTGCACCAATTAGGTATTTATGTTTAATATGATATGTAATCGGGTCCATTCAATCCCATAACAAATAATTGCATCCATCTAATGTTATTTGTGGATCTAATTACACCATGTTAAATAAATTTATATATTTTTCAATACTATACACAAGTGGGGACAACCAAGTCATATGTACTTAGATACTTCCACCTAATATTGATTGAAGTATTTTTCACCCCATGTAAAGCATTATGTCAATCTAATGTCCATTATGATTTTTTTTTCATAATTTATATCACAATTAACCATTAAATTATTTTCTTTAATATAATTTATAACTAAGATTAATTGGTCCTCGTGTAAGGAATTCCCTAAATATAATGTCAATTAAGGCTTTGATATCATACCATATTAAAATAATTAAATATTTAGTTCAATATAATACACAATAAGGGTTAAACAAGCCCTACCAAAGGAATTATGTCCATATTATTTCAATTGGGTTTCTAATTGCACACCATGTTATAAAAAACCAAGTATTTAGTTTAGTTTGATACTTAATTAGGGCCAACCAAGCTCCATCAAAGGAAATGTGTCCATCTAATGTCAATTTAGGATCTATTGGCTTGATTGCATACCATATTAGGATCAAAGGAACAATAAATTGATTCATAGTTTAATGAATCTCCAATTATCATTCAATGCTATCAATTCTTGACAAGAATATTGGTCCCAAATAGCAATATTAATCAGCCAAAATTTGATCTTAAGACTATTAGGACTAATGGCTCCTATTTGGGTTTTAGGGTGTTGAGAATATATAGCGTGATCGTGTTATTAATGTGATCACATTATTAAATAATGTGATCATGTTATTAATGTGTTTCATATTATTAAATAATGTGATCATGTTCTTAATTATATCACTTTAATAACACAATTTATTTATTTGAATTTGAATTCAATTCCCATGCTTTTTGGCTCAATAATGGCTTGGATTGTCAATTTATATCCAAGTTTTGAAAGCTATGATAAAAAAATTGATTGCCAAATACACTAAGATTTCCAACATGAAAGTTTAAAAACTTAATACCATCACAATGAGCACACTATCTTATTTTCAAAAATACCATTTTTATAATTTTTGGACTAATTTAAGGTTTCAAACTATGTTTATTTCTAACTATGCCTTTTTTAGGCCACTATATGTTGTAAACATACATGCCTATACATGATCATATAATTTTTTTTCATTGATCCAAGAGAAAAACAAGTTATATGGTAAAAAATTAGGTATAATTATACACATATTCAAAATAAATGATTTTCATTTTTTTGAGGTAGTTGGGTGTGTTGCATGGATGGCTATCCATTTTTTGTTACTTTTTAGGATCTATTTACTTGAAAAAATCATAAAAAGAAGTGTTCATTGAAAAATTAAAAAAATATATATATGTGAAAAATTAGAATATATTATCTAAATTTTCCCCAAATGGTTTCAAATAATCCTAAACACTTCTCAATAAACATTACATAGCATGACTATCTATCTACTATGTTTTCTAAAAAAATATGAGTTACTCTTCAAATTTTAGATGTTTGACCTAGTTATACTTAATAGTTTTCTAAAAATATTAGTGTTTAGACTATACTCAAAATTCTACATTTAATATTCTTACACCATCTTAAAATTTAGAGTGTAGATATCTCAAGCTATCAACAAAAGTTTAAATTTATGAAAATTTAGGAAAATCATGTCCACAAGTAGGCCACTTTTTATTCCCAAACTTTGTGTACTTCCTAATTATGTTCATTATGAACTACTTTTCAATAGACTGAGTAGATTAGATCATTTTTTTTATATTTTGTTTGTACAACTAATTCTACAAGTTTGACTTTATTTTATTTATTTTCCTCTTAGTTCAAGTAAAGGTAATTTACCTAAATTGATAGTAGTTAAACTCACTTTACTTTTTAGTTGTTTTCTTGTTTATTTACTTTCCAACAACTATAAATTAGCTTTTAAGACTTTCATTTTCTCAATTATCTTTCAATTTATTTAGTTTTTCATAGAAACTATATATTAGAAGTTTTGAAACTACTTAGATATTGTCATGAAGGGATAAGTGACACTCTATTTATGGTCTTTATATATCATTTATAGATATCATGGAATTAAGGGATTTCCACAATAATCATATCCATAATATATAGTTAAACACAATCTCTAATTTTTACTTACCTCATTGTATTTATAAAATGCTTATGAATTTCCTCTTTATTTAACCTTAGAAATCTAACCATCCATTTATTTATGTGGTGCATCAATTAGTAGTTAGTTTGAAGAATCTATTTCCAAATTAACTTTAAAACTAGTTTTATTGGGCTATGGGAATGGTACTTCCTCTATAATTAGTGCTCTAAAATATTAGGCCAACATTAGCCAATGGACAAGAAATTATCTTTGGGATCTTACGCTTTCAATCAGAACCTTTAATATAATTTTTTGATATTCTTTTCAAGCAATTAATTAGATTTTAAATTTAACTATTTATATATTATTTTATATTCTACTTAATATTGAAAATTTATATTAGGTAGCATTTATACAAGGTTTTTTTTGTGTGTTGCAACTAGATCGACTAGCTCAAATTATTTACCTGTGTGTTTAGTTATTTTTATATAATCAAAATTAAATCATCTAGACTTGGATAATTTTAATTTTTTTATAGACTACATAACTAAGTTAACCAAATTGACCCTATAGAATATAGATTGTAATGTTTTTATTTGAATTTTTAACTCATTCATTTCATCATGCAACATATGTTTGATGATGCTATAGATAAAAATCAAACTAACATGATGAGTTTCACTAGTCCTAATAAATTTATGAAGACATATTTTGTGGTGACTAATCTAGATCAAAGTAATATCCATATTACCACTAGAACTACCAACTGTGGGACTCCTTACTATTACACAAATCTTAATCCTTTATTCATGTAAATTGGAGAAGATGAAAATGACCTTGAATACATGGTTGAAATGATCTTATTCATCAATGAAAATCCTCAACATAGAGGTAATGATCTTATAGTCATTTATAACCTCATGGTGGGACCTTTTATTGGAGAAACCTATTCACCTTCAACTAAATTTTCAATAAGATTTGGGTAAAATCATTTCGTGACTTCTACTAAACCTTTACCCTTTATCATGTCTCCTAATACTATGATGCCATCCTCTATGTCTTAGTTTCCCTTGATGCCAAGTATTTTTAAAAACATGGTAGGTGTGAATTTTAGTGGGTCTACTCAAAACACCCACATTAAGACCCAATTACATAAAACTCATAATACATCTAATACTACTTGTATACACTCCTTTTATACTACTTCTATGTCTAAATGGAATTCATATTGATTTCTAGAAAATAATGCACAATTAAGCCTATAAATCATTGAACATCTCAATTTCATCATCACATTGGATGTAAATTCCTAGAATCATGTTAAGGCTTTATTATATAGGGTAATACCATATATTCAATGATAAAATCTCATGGATTCATCCTTAGTCAAGTTATGACCGAGCTAATTAACATTTTGACTAATTGAGTAGGGCACTTGACCAAATTCATGTAATTACTAAAAGACTAAGTTGGATTTACTAATCAAATAAATAAAATTAAATGCTTAAGTTAAAAATCCATTTTTAATTAATAAATATCTAACTTTTGAAAATGAAATTTCAATCAATATAAAAAATATGAGGTCATGATGATGTCATCAGCCTTAAAATCAAAAATAAGCAAATATCAATATAAATTACATAAATATTAGAAATGTTGAGCCTGACTCCACAAATTCATAATTAATTCCATCATTAAATTCATTTGGACTCCCAACATTAATCTTATATTAACTACACATGGATTATAGTTAGCTGTAAAATTATAAATACAAGTGCCATGACCATTCTTCAATAAGTTTTTAGGTACAGTGAAACAATGCCAAATTATTGATAGAGAGCTTCATAGACAACACAAGACAAATACCAATTTACATGTGACCAAGAGGAGGTGTTACCCATAAAGCATTAGCATTGGCAAAGATGAATTGTTCACAATGTTAAGCACAATCCTTCTCTGACTTTGATTTCAAGGTGAAGTCGTTATAGGAAGGTAAGTAGTGTTTTTTTTTTCCATTTGAAGATTTATTTATTTTATTATCATTGTTCCCCATAATAATTATTCTTATAATGTTATTTGTATTTTATTTATTTTGGTTTATCCATCACTAATAGAAACTAATCATTGTCTTCATAATCCTATGTTACATAATAGCATGCATAATAGGACCACACATCTCGCATTCATCCTAGGAGTACTTTGAAACTCTTTAAAATAAGGAAAATATCATTAATGACTTTATTTTTAGTATTTTTACCTTATTTTTCCATGTTTGATGATTGAATGAGGAAGTGAAAACTTGTCCACTATATAACTTTGGATTAATAGCTATAAATAGTAAAATAATTGCTATAAATTATGACATCATCAAAGAAAAGTGCAAAATTATCTCTATTTTAGGTCAACCTTATAGAACTATGAATTTGGATCACTATTTTATGAAACCATCTAGGTAAATTATTAATTTTTCACACATGTTTTATTGTTTTCCAATATTTTTGTAAAAATTATTATTTTGGAACACTTAATTATGAAATAACTAGATATATTTATGAAATTATTTGGTTCTATTTATGTGTTTCCCTTACAGGTTCTAACATTTACAAAATTAAAGCCTAAAGCCACAAAATCAAAGATTGAAACTATGAAATTGAAGATTAGAACTACAAAATCACTGAATTCAATAACAAAATTATTATTTCCAATAATGAAATTATGATATTTAGTTAAAAAATTATCTTATAATTGTGAAATCATTTCCACTATTTGTTAACTATTTTTATTGATTGAGTTGAATTTTGAAATCATCAAAGATAAGTTCAAAATCATTTTTCTTAAAAGTGAAATCAACAAACATAGTAGTGAAATAGGTGAAATAAATTATGAAATTGTTTCATAACTATGAAATCTCCACTGTAAGTTTTATGTGTTTTGTTATTTTCTATAATTTCCACAAACCTATAATTTCACAGTTTACCTTCACTATGTAACTACATAATAATTTTAGAGAGAAAGTTTTTTGTGGTTTTTGAGCTAATTTCATAAGTTTCCTTCATTATCTTGGACCAATAAAATTAATAACAAGCTTTTGTAAGTGAACATGTAGATGCAATATCACAAGATAACACTGCATCATCCCCTATATGGAGGAGCTTGAAAAAAATTGAAAACTAGTTTTTTTTCTTGCCTTGTAGGGCCCTTTGAGTGTGATCGGAGTGCTTACAGATCTAATAGAGTCTACTACCTATGGTAGTGCCTCTGGGGACCTAAATCTGATAGAGGACATTCCCTCCAATAGATGGAAGAAAATGTTAACAGGTGAAAAGATGTGTTCCACTAAAAACATGTCGAGCCTTCTGATAAAAAATGATTCCACTGAGGGTACAACCTTAACTATCCTAGATGATTTGGTTGAGGAAATCATGGCAACCATGGACCTTGAATTGGTAGGTAAGTTATTCTCCTTTTGTCCTAATATTTAAATGGTTAGGAAATGGGTAATGTCTCAGTGGAGAATTAAAGGTAGTTTCTCGATCACTGCTATGGCAAGAGGCTTATTCCTATTTAGATTTATGAATAGGGAGGATATGATAGCTATTCTTACTGGAGGACCATGGATGTATGGTCCACATTCACTTGCCTTGTGCTCTTGGAAATTGGGATTCGACCCCAACTTAGACCTCAGCAAGTCTACTCTTATTTAGGTAAGATTGTTAGGGTTCCCATTGGAATTCTGGGATGAAAAAATATTTACAGCTATTGGCAACTCTATTGGCCAATATTTCACTATAGATCATACCACCAGAATGTAATCTAGATGTGTGTATGCTTGGTTATGTGTCAATGTATAGATAAATTAGACCCTTCCCATGTCTATAGAGTTAAAATCTAAATATGGGACTTGGACTCAGCCGATCATATATGAAAATGTTACCACTTTCTATCAAATATGTAGAAAAGGGACATATAATGACCCAATATAAGGTGAAGCAAATGAGAAGGAAAGATGATTCCTTGATTGAAGGTAAGGATCAGTCTCACAAATCCAAAAACTCTGGTAGTCAAGGAATGGGGGGTAACGCAAAAAACCTTGATAATACTAAAAAGGTTAGGGAAAAGGCTGGTCAGGAGGAGGTCTCTGGTAATGAGGAAAAAGCTATCCTAGAGGACAATAGCAAGGTCTTAGATACTGATAGTCAAAAATTTATAATAGACATAATTAACTCTTTTGATTAATAGACCAATATGTCTGAGGAAGGAGAAATATGTGTGTAACCGATAGATGGGGATGATGCAGAAGGCAAAGTGTTAAGAGATGTTTAGGTGGAACTACCTCTAGAAATAGTAGATACTAAGGGAGAAATAGCCTTACATTCAAACACAGATACTTTCCATGCTTTAGAAGTAGGTGACCAATCAAGTAATTATTTAGTAATAGGTGAAATAGGACAAAATGGTAGTAATAATGAATAGGAAGAATGGGTTACCCTAAAGAAAAAGAACTGGAAAGGTAAAAAATTTGTAGATGTTGGCATCGATCCCAAACAAGGGAGACCAACCCTAAGAGAAACAAGACAATGAGAGATTGCTAGGGAGATTGTCAATGGTAAACAAAAAATACTAAAGACCCATTCCCTCAAATCCTGTAAATGAGATTTTTATCCTGGAACCTGAGGGGTTTTAACAGTCCTTCCAAATAGTTTGAGGTTAAAAACTAAATTCTAGATAACAAATTAGATATTTTATTACTCCAATAGGTCAAGATGAATGAGGAGAGTTTTAAGAAAATAGATGACTACATATGGCCTAAGGCTAATTTTTTTCATTAGTTCAACTGAAGGGGATTTAGGTGGGATTGTAATTATGTGGAGCAATGCTAAAATTTAGGGATCTCTTATTGCTTATAATAAATATTTTTCAATTATTAACTTCTCTTTGTCCTCCTTGAACTAGTCATTGATCAATGTCTATGGCCTGAATAATAGAGCATTGAGGAAAAATTTATGGACCAGTTTGAGTAGCTTCAGGACTAACACCCAACACACTAGATGCATGTTGGCTGGAAACTTTAACACTCCATTATACCCTTCTAAAAAATAGGGTGTGATTATTGACTACTTTTACAACATGTTTAACTTTGCTAAATTTATAAATGATTGGGGATTGTTGGATATTGAATTACAAAATAAAAATTTCACTTGGTCTAATAGAAGAAGAGGAGACCAAATAATCTAAGTTAAGCTAGATAGAATTCTTATTTCTAGCAACTGGAATGATTATCATAATATGCACTTGCATGATTTTCCTAGAACCATGTCTAATCATTGCCCAATCTTCCTCAATTGGAAAAATCAGGGACAACGTGGTCCTTTCCCCTTCCATTTTGAATTTATGTGGATCAAACATAAAGACTTCAGATAATTGGTGGCCCAATGGTGGCAAATTCCTATCTAGGGCACTCCTATGTTTAGATTAGTCAAAAAACTTCAACATATCAAATAGGAAGTTTATGGATGGAATAGATATAGCTTTAGTTAGGTCTTTCATTAGAAGAAAAGCATAGCTGAAAAACTTAAAGATATCCAGTAACGGATTGCTCAAGGAGATGATTCAAAAAACACTTCTAAAGAAGAGAATGTCCTAATTTTTGACTAGAAGAATCTTATAGATAGAGAAGAGGTTTTTTGGAAATAGAAGTCTAGAGTTTAGTGGATCAAAGAGGGGGATAGGAATACAACCTTCTTTCATCTCTCAGCCATGAAATGCAGGAAGGCTAACTCCATAACAAATCTATGTTTGGATAATGGCAACATTATAAATCAAGATAATGAGATAGGGGAACAAGCTAGGATATTATTTCAAAATTTGCTGACTAAACAAATTAATGATGATGGGAATGATGGAACTATGAATAAATTCATTGATAAAATCCCCTGTTTGATAACTAAGGAAGATAATTTGGAGATGTTAAGGCCTATATTTGAGGAGGAAGTCTGTGCTATTTTATTCTCTATGGGTTCTTTCAAAACCCCAAGTCCTGATGGCTTTTGTCTTATATTCTTCCAAGAATATTGGGATATATTGGGAACATATCCTACTACTATTGTCCTTGACTTCTTCAGATTAGGTAAACTTTTGAAACAAGCTAATAATACTTTTATAGTACTTGTTCCTAAAAGTCATAGCCCACACACATTTTAGATTTCATACCTATTAATCTATGTAACACTATTTACAAGCTCTACACTAAAGTGTTGGTTATGATAATCCAACCTCTATAGACAAAATTATTTCCCTTGCTCAAAAGGCATTATCTTAGATCAGCAAATTCTTGATGTTGTGATATCCACTCATGAGACTATTCATTCCATGGACAATAGTAGAATCCCTAGTATGGATCTTAAGCTAGACATTTCTAAAGCATATGATAGGGTTTCATGGAATTTTCTATTCTAAGACATCAAGAAATTTGGGTTTAATGATAAAATGTCTCACCTAATATGGAAAGCTATCTCTTCTAATAAATTTTTGATTTTGGTCAGTGGGATCCATAGAGGTTTCTTATCTTCTTCAAGAGGAATCTACCAAGGGGACCCTCTCTCCACTTACTTATTCATCATAATGGTGGAGGCACTAGTGAGATACATACAAGCTAATATAGTCTCTAAACATTTAGTGGGCATCAAACTTGCTTCCTCCCTTCCCCCTATGGCGGTGCAGTAGTTTGTGGATGATACCATTCTTTTTGGCATCTCCTTAGTGATTAAAGCTAGGATATGGAAGAATATTTTAAATAACTACACCATAGAGTCTAGGCAAAGCATAAATCTCTAAAAATTAAATGTGTACTTCTTTAATACTCTTAATGACCTTAGACAAAAAATCATTGACATCATAGACTGTGCTAAAACTGTTCTACCTTCTACCTATTTGGGCCTTCCCCTCACGGTTAAAGAAGTATCTCAAGGTTTTTGGAATGGAATATTAGAAAGAACCTAGAAGAAAATTCTTGGTTGGAAAGGGAAACTTCTCAACAATGTAGGCAAATTGTATCTTCTTCAGTCCTCTCTACAAGGGATTCCTACCTACTTCCTATCTCTCTTTAAAATACCTGCATATTTTGCTAACAAATTGGAATAGATTCAAATAAAATTCTTATGGATGGGATTGGAAGATAAATAGAGAATGTCTTTGGTCAGTTGGGAAAAAGTGTGTCTTTTTAAATCATATGGTGGCCTCAATATTAGATCCATCAAGAACATGAACAAAACCATTCTCTCCAAAATCAACTGAAACCTGATTCATAAAAATAATGATTGGGGGGAGATAATGTATGCCAAATATATGCATAGTACTAATGGTTCCAACTTTCTTTAACAGGTAAGATTACCCTAGGGATTTGTGATATGGAATAAAATGCTAAAAATTAGAAGCCTTCATAAGCAAGGAATTAGATGGAAATTGGGAAATGGTTGACATATTAAATTTTGGAATGACATTTGGGTAAAGGATAAGGCTCTTATCACACAAAAAAATATAGAGAAATTGCTAACATTGTTACTCAATTTTTTGGAGATAAATTCAGTGATTACATGGATAATAACAATGGCATAAAGAGCTAGAAAAATCTATTGGATTGATGTGCTCATCAGTCTGAGCTCTTCCCTAGAGTTCTAGATATTCAATAGTTGATTCAAAGGATTATAATCCCTCTCTTCTCATGAGAAGATGAAAAGTACTAGTGGCCAGATAAGAATGGATGGTTTTCTATCAAGTCTGCTTATCAATTTCTAATTCCTAAGGCTCAAAATAAAGAGATATGGACAAAAGTTTGGAACTATAAACTTTACCAAAAATCAACATGTTTTGGTGGGCTGCTACTCATAACAAAATCTTAACCCAAGACAACCTTTACAAGAGAGGGTTTACCCTAGTGAACATATGTTATTTATGTTGTTAGAAAGAGGAAACAGTTTCTCACCTTTTCATACACTGTGATTTTGCCTAGGAACTTTGGGGCATAATCATAAATAATTTTGGTATTGAGTGGGTCTATAACTCTGACCTTAAGGAAGTCATTATCAGCTAGAATCCTACCTTTTATCATTCTTATCTCATGGAATTATGGAACCAAACTCTACCCTATTTGATTTGGATTTTATGGAAAGAGTACAAACACAAAATTTTGAGGGATGCTGCTAGAAATGCCTTTTAGGTGTTTCATTCCTTTGTTTAGACTCTTTTGGAAAGTGTCACCATTTCTCATATTCTACTACATAGAAACCCCTAATTCAAGAATAAGAACAAATTGTGGCTAAATGGAAGGTACTAAATCATATTCTTGCTTATAATAATTATAAAATTCTATAGAGACTTAATACTAAATGGAATCCCCCGAAGCCTAATTGGATGAAACATACCTTTGATGGGGCCTCCATGTTTGATAGTAAAGCCAGTGGGGGAGGGATTATAAGAAATGACAAAGAGTGGATGATTTTTGTCTATGCTAATGGAATAGGCTACCAGAGTAATAACTATGTTGGAGCAACTGCTCTCCTATGGGGGATAAAATTGGCTATATCCCTAAGTATAAGGAATTTGAGTATCCAGGGGGACTCTAAAATGGTTATCGATGTAGTTAACAAAGCATTGAATGTGGCCATTAAGTTAAAAGATATCATTAGGGATATTCAATTTCTTTTACAAAAGGTTACCAGAGTTGATATTTCACATATTTATAGAGAGGGAAATAGTGTTGTTGATACTTGTGCCAATCTAGACCAACAATTTTCAAATTGGCAATGTTGGTGCCAAATAGATCATATCCCTTTAAATATTAGGGATTTTATCTAAAAGGAAATGACTTGTTGAGGATGAGTTAGACATATTAGAAGGATAGCTCTATTAGTCAGTCCTTTTGGAGGGTACCAACGTGGATCTTAGAGTTTGGGGCCTATTGTACTCTTTTGATAATCATTTCTAATTTATTATACCAATTTGTTAAGGTGAGCAGACTTCATTATGGAGATCACTAAGAAATGATGTTTAAGCATGGGAGGAGTAAATGTCATCTCTACATGATGCTCCAAATTATATACTATCACATTACCATTATGCATATTTAGGAGCAAGGGCTTGAAGCCACTTCAACTATGAAGGTTAAAATTGGGAATTCTCCTGGTTTGTTCTGTAAATCCAAAATGGGGGTGATAGAATTTGAATATAACTAGTCTCTTGATGTGAGTTCAAAGACATCCTAGTGGTCTAGCACTACTACAAAGAGGGTGGGATTAGCCCCTACTTGGAGAAGCTTAATGGGTTTGATGCAAACCTATCTAAACAATTTGTGAGGTCTTGCCTAAATTGGCAAGTCACTATTGGAGGAATTAGCTTTGAAATTTTTGAATAGGTGATAGTTATGGCTATAGGCATGCCCACACAAGGGATGAAGCTACAATGGAAAACAAAAATCATGGACCTATCCATCCAGAAACTATTTTTTGGAGAAGGCAAAGAACTTGCTCCTTACCAAGGAGGATTTGACCAAGGCAAAGTGCTCGAGCTGTGGGATGGAGTGTGCTTCATCCTCATGAAGTATTTCATGCTAGAGGGACATTTCACCAGGTTCTATAATTATCATCTCCCCCTTTTAAATCATGTTAGGCATAATGATCTCATCATCTCTCCCTTTTATCTTCTCTCTTCCCTAGAACATTTTATCCTTAGGGTGAGAGTAAAAGTGGAAAAAAAACTTGATATGAATCCTAGCCCCCTCCATCAAGGCCTCATTTTTTATTTATATAATTTCCACCATGCCCTTGAGCCATCTAAGACTATTAGAATTGATAGCGAGGAAATTTCTTCTAACCATTTTGTTGGTGATGCTATTGAAGAGCCATGTCCTTCCCCTATCTCTACTAAAACTAAAGAAGTTTCCTTTTCTACTCCTGAGAAGACTCTCATAGACACCCCTAGCTCCTTTGTGAGTATGAAGGACAAGAAGAGGAAGTTTTATGCTGGTGAAGAGGGTATTTGGGGAACCACTTTGGTTACCCCTAAAAATCATTATAGGATCACTAGGGGTCAAGGTAGTAAATCCCATCTATCCACTAAGGTTAGTAAGGAGAGCCTCTCAGGATTTTGACGATTGGGGTTGATTGCTAGCAAACCCACTCCCAAGGCTAGGATTATTGATTACTCAAAGAGCACCTCAAAAGAAGCCACCCAAGAGGAGGAGAACAAGGAATTGGAAGTTCCAGAAATATTTCAGGATATTGAAAGGAGAAAAGAGAATTTGAGGCTACTGTGGAAGATGTTGTTGACATTATGGAAAATGTTGACAAAGAGGGAAAGATGTATGTGGAGGAAGTTGATGAGGAAACTGAAACTACGATTAGTTTGAAAGATAAAATTGCTGCCCTAAAGGGTTGTATCCAGAAATTGGAGTAGAACTTTACCACTGGGATCTAGAATATTATTCTCCTAAACATGTCTATGTTGCAGGACTTGGGTAAAACTTCTTCTATTGTCAATGCAGAGAACACTGAGAAATTGAATGACCTCATCAAATCTATGTTTATGTAAGGAGATATTTCTCTCTCTCATTTTTTCTTATTCTTATTTTATTTTAGTTTGTTGTGTCTATTGGTACATTGATCGTGCCATTCCTATTGTAAGGCATCATTTATGTTGATTGCCTTCATGGTTCCTTTGCTTTTGTAAGGGTTTGGCCCCTAGTTTGTTGCCTTATTTAATCAAAAACAAGATTTTGTAAGTTTTATCAAGTGAGTAGAAACTAATTTTCATCTCAAAATCACTCCATCACATTTGAAATTTGGTGTTTTAAAAATATTATCACATTGAAATTTAGTGTTTAAAACATTTAAAATTTTCTTTTTTTCAATCTAAGATTTTTCTTAAGGCCTTCACACATTTCCATATTTGTGTTTAAAAAAAAATCTTTCACACTTTCAATTTTGTATTTTCCTTTTTAGAAAATTTTATTGAGTCATGCATATGTTCTTCCAATTTAGGTGACTTAGAAATGCGACTAAGCTACATGTTCATTGTATCCTAAAGTTCAAGTCATGTATGTTGTCCCCTTATTTTTGTGAATGTGGGTGACTCAAAATCAACTTTCTCCATTTTTATTTTCCTTTTTGCTTCATGAGTAGGAGTTCATCACATTATTACAAGTTATTTAAGGATGTGTTAACCTAGGGTTTCATCTCCCATCATCAAGCCAACCCCACTTATGTATTGGGGTATATAAATTAAGTGTATTATTCAATGGGATAGTGGTTGACTAGTTAACCTGACCAACCCAATAGGGTATTAAAAACTGCATGATATAAATAGTGCATTCTATTGAATAATTGATATATGGAGTGGTTATAAATAGGAAAATACCATTTCATAACAAGTAATATGGTTTTTCATCTGCTTGATAGATATTTTATCATGCCCAAATGTTCTTTGACACTTGTAGACCATCTAGAAAGACAATTCATTTTTTTTAGATTAATAGACCCCACTTGCCTTGAATCATCCTACCAATTCCAAGTTTTTTTTGTTCCTTAAATTCCATACCATGTAAAATATATTGAGATATAGAGGGGGGGATAAAAAATATACCTTCATGAACTTTTATTTATTGTATTAACACTCAATTACTCTCAAAAACTCATATATCAGTGGAAGTTTGGTTGATACTATACAAACCTTATGTCAGTTATTAAGATAGTAACACATGTTTGTATGCTTCTTATTTTGTCTAATTGAATTCAAAAACATTTTTGCAAACAAGCAATCCTAATAAAAAAAACTTGATACATACACATTCACACAAATAAGTGTTACACTACCCAAATTTGGTGACATACTATTTATTATTGGCAAACCATGGAAGCCAATGCTACCACATATGTTATAAGATGTGTACAATGTTAAAAGCATGCTAATCTGATACATACTCTAGTTAAAACACTTAAGCCACTAAACACACCATGGTAATTCTCAATGTTTGGATTGGATCTCATAGGAAATATCAACCCTACCTCCTTAGATACAAATAAACATATCCTTACTAACAAAGAGTACTTGATTAAGTGGATGGATGCCATTCCCCTAACTTACATGACTAACAAATAAACATCTAAATTAATTTATAGTCACCTCATCTACCATTATGGTATTCTTTATGATATTATTTCTAATATTTGTGGTTCATTAAGAAATAATGATGTAAATCCCCTTTGTTCCGAATATAATATTACCCAACACTTTTCCACTCCTTACTTCCCATAAGGAAATGGTCAAGTAGAGGCATATAACAAAACCATTATAAAAATCCTCAATAATATCATCAATTATGATGGTCATGATTGTCACTTGAAACTTTTCCATGCCCTTTGGGCTTACCAAAATAATTTATGCACTCTAATAGGAGTAACACCATATTCCCTATTTTATGTTACAAGGCCATTCTTCCTATCAAGGTCAAGTTTACTTATCTCTACATTTCACTAAAGCATATCCTTAATGATGAGGATTATATAATACCTTATTTTAAGGAGCTATAAATATTGGATGAAAATGAATGGTATCCTTGAATATCCTTCAAGCATATCAAAACTAGTTACATGGTCAAAATAAAAGGTGCATCCATCACAAAGAATTTGAGCTTGGTGATATTATACATATAAAAAACTATAAAAACACCAATTCTAAATGCAAAAAAGAGCCAAATTAAAACCTAACTAGTTAGGGCCCTATATCATTACCAATAACTATGGTTTTGTAGAATATAGGTTGGCTACTCCATAACGAGAAGAACTTGATGATATGATGAACATAATGCACTACAATAACTTTTTTCCTTGAGTGACATGATGCTTTTTATATGAGGATCATTCACATTATATCATGACCATCCATTAGATAATATGCCATGACATGTTCCTTTTCCACCATGCCTTTCCGATTTACCTCATGTTCTAATCTCTTGTTCCTTTTTTGACCTTGGATACACTCCATTGATACTTTATATAATGTCATTGGTTGGGTTCAAAGGTAATTTTAGAAGATGGTTCAAACTTGGGACTATTACATGTATTATTTGAAATAGTATTTTTTTTAACAATACAATAATGAAAATGGAAATTTCATCCTTCAATTTTATAAATATCTTGTACCATTATACTTATGTCCTTTAAATGTTCAAAATATTGATGTTACTTAGTCAAATTATTCATTTTAGGGTTAATTATAGTGGTTTGAGGTCCATTGGGATTATTTAGGCATCACTTAGTGTTTTTTAAGGTCACCTCAACCACCCTTAATCCCACACTCCCATTGTTTTATGAGTAATATAAGCAAAATTCACATCATTTTTCAAAATAATATAAGCCACTCTATAGCTATTTTGAAAGAAACTAAGGAAGCACTCTCACCATTTTGTGAGTTAACCCATTTTGTATCTCATAATCATCTATCAGTTTATGAGTTAAACATGACTCAAACATTAGGTCATTGAGCTTGTATCCATGTTACTCAAGATGTGCATCTCCTAGTTAGTTGGTATAACTAAATATTTCACATGGGTTAAATCATGACCATTTCCATTTGCCTATTCCATTTACCAATTGTGTTTCCTACAATTTTTGGGAAAATTACATTGGCTGAAAGTCCACAAAAGCTATGTAATAGTGCTTTGATGCATGGGGCATCTTGATTCAACTCGATGAATCATAATTATTGGGTTCATTTGTCAATTTCAATGACCATTTCTTCTTATATGTTTTTATAAATACTCTCACCATTTTAGAGCTCATTATTATTCTAATCCTTAGATGTAGTGGATGCTATGAATTACCAATCTATTTCATTTTTAAACACTCACCTTTTGTCTTTCTATGTATTTTTAGCTTAAACCATGCTCTTTTAGTTTCATAAGTTCTTATTCCTCACATTATCACAATCATGAACACCCCCCCCCCTTTTATTTCATGATCTCACAATTTTTCAAGCCCATTCCTATTTTCCTCTACAATTAATGTCTTTTACTTGTCATCAATTTTATTCTCTTCCTAATTCTTGGGAGAACTACATTTGGCCTAAAGTTCATGTTGGATCTAGTTCCCATGGGAATATGTAGGTGGCATCTATTTACCTAGGGCATTTGGAGTCAACTCAAACACCCCTTATTTATTCTTCTATTCCCCCTTCCCATTCTTGTATCATCATACCCATGTTGTTTTACCTCTAGCCTAGGGGAAACCATTTTCCATGAATATAAATTCTCTTACACATGAATGAACAATTTTAGTAATTAGTTTTATTTTATTAATTTTATGTATTTAGTTAGTTTGTTTTATTTTCCCTAGATGAATTTGTTTATTTCATTGTGCAATAAGTTTTTTATTTCCCTTTAGTTGGGTGCTTTATGTTTGTTTATTTTTCATGGTGTGTGTCTAAGGATGATTATTTTATACTTGAGTCTTTCTTCTTACTTGGGTTTTAATTATTTACTTTTGAATTTAAATTTTGTTTTTTTGCCTCCCTTCCCATCGATTATCATAGGTTTATTACATTATGTTTATACTTAAGTCATCATTTGTCATATCTTGTTGAGTTGTGAGTATTTGTATTCAATGGTACACTTAGTTTATTGGATTATAGTTACACTTGAAATATTATTGATCATATATTATGCCTAAATTGATTATACTTTAATTTAAATTAAGTTTGTCCTTGTGTATGACACACATTGTTATTATGGTTTGTTTATAGCTATGATGCATAATGTCACATGCTAAAATAAAAATTAGTCCAAAATATATATAAATAAATAGTGATAATGTTTTTTACCCTTGTTCACATTAGGCATACCCTACCCAAACAAAAACCAAACCCATATTAACACTATTTTCTAGTTGTACTATCAGTGATAGTTAGGATGTGTATCTATGTACTAGCAGGTGACTTAAAATTGTACCATTCCCATATGTTACTTCATAATTAATACATGTTATGGGTTCATTATGTTATCTCACTTTACCAATGTACCATAATTGGGAAAATTATTTAGACCCATCAGTGATCAAAATTTGACATACTAGGGAAAAATTGATTGTATCATGATCATATCTACCCTACTAGGGAAACTCACTGTGCCAATGATTGAGGCTACCTTGTTTAGGTTAAATAATTATTTAAACCTATATTACCAATATCCCATGTCATTTTTTTTGGGCCCATTCAATGATAATATTTGTCATCTGATCCCTAAAGGGGATATCTAGGGATCATCAACCACCCTCTAGGGCATATTTCTATACCTATTGGATTGTAACAACTTACAATTGTTAACACATCATTTCAACAAAAAAAAATTATTTTAATGATTTTTTCATTACATGAGAAGATGTTATTTTTGTATGTATTGAAACACACTCTCAAATAGGGGTAGAATGTAGACACTCCTTTTTGACCACTTCCATGTCTAAATAGACTTCAGATCAATTTCTAGCAAACAATACACAATTAAGCTTATAAATCACTGAATATCCTAATTTTGTCTTCACATTATATGTAAATGCGTAGAATCATGTCAAGGCTTACCTATTTAGGGTGATAACTTATATGAAATGATAAACTCTCATGGATTCATACCCAATCAAGTTATGACGTAGAAAATTGATGTTTTCAATTAATTGAGTGGGATACTTAACCAAACTATTGAAATGACCAAAACACTAAGCATGAGTGATTAACTAAACAAATCAAATTATATTAAGTGAAAAATCCATGCTAAATTAATAAATATCTAATTTATAAAAATGAAATTTCAACAGATATTAAGAAGTATGAAATCATGATGATGGCATCAACCTAAAAGTCAAAAAATTATAAATATCAACATAAATGCCACACAAATCATAAATGTTTATTCATGCTTACATAAATTCAAAATTAAATACATCATTAATTGTATCTAGACTCCCAACCTTAACCCTAGCTTAACTACACATGGGTTAGAGTTATTTGAAAAACTATATCTAATTTCCAAGTGAACAAGAGGAGGTAAATGGAAATTTTGTCTTCCATTTGTTCACAAAATTGAGCACAAGCCTTATCTCATGCCTATTGCAATATAAAGTCATTCTAGGAAGGTAAATGTCATTTTTGTCTTCCATTTTTATATTTCTCTATTTTGTTATCATTGATCCCCTTAGTACTTAGGCTTAGAATGTTAGATGCCTTTGATTTTTTTTGGTTTATCCACAAACAAGAGAAACTAATCATTATATTTATAATAATACATTACACTACTAGTGCTTCTGATGTCACTAATGCATCTCATGCTACCAATTCATCTCAAACTCTTAATACCTTACATAATAATAATACATTTGATATTTCTTCTATTAGTCAAAATACCATTTAAGTTAATAAATTGTTGTTACAAAATCTTAACCATATGGATACTTTTCAAACAAATAATTACAACCAAATGATGCAAATGCATAATTATTTGTTGTATATCTAAAGGCAACCTCAACTTACTCAATATGGAGCACAAAATCCCAATGTCCCCCCCCCCCCCCCCCCCGATCCTACCTTAGAGATGCACATGGTAAATTTATACCACAACCCCCACTTATTAAAAAAAATATTAAACATTTATAAAATGAACCTATTATTACTCAAGTTATAAACATTTATATATGGGTATATATCACTTATAATGGATCCCTGAATCCAACTTTTCATTTAAAACCTTGTGTAAATCTATATAAATATTGGGTCAAACTCAATACATTTGATACCACCAAAATATTAGATAAAACATTTTTATGTGATGATTTAGATTGGCCTAACCAATTTTAAACTAATTTGATCACTAGTTTAGAGGAATTAGTCAATGTATTAGTTTAACAATTCCAAACTAGTGATATTTTAGAAAATAAATTAGATCACTTTACCAAATGTAAATAATCAAAATATGAAACATCACAAGTATTAATTAAAAAATGAAAGGCCATTTCTAACAAATATAATCATAACATTTTAGATGAAAACCTCTTTGACTTATTCACTAATGCTCTTCATCCTAAATTATAATACCATGTTAGGATCATTTCTCCAAAATCCTTTAAAGAGGATCTCAACCAAGCTAAACATCAATATTTCCGTATACATCAATTTGAGATTTCACACCCTTCAATGAGAAATTTAATTCTTTTGAAATATAAGAATCAACATGCAATTAGTGATTGTGTTATATATATTTATGACTCCATACACACTATCCAATACATTGCTCCAAACATTACCATGGAGCATACTTCACTACCAAATAATAATTTTCATCCTAGTTCCACATTTTCTCAAGGGAATAATATAGATTTAACCAAAAGTATTTACTTATAACAAATTCAAAAATGTCTTCCATGACCTTCCCCATTAGATATTGATCTTGCACACATTATCAAATTAGTATTATCCCCACAATTTTTATTGGCTTCATGAAAGTTAGGGCCATTCTCATGAAACTTTTCACCAATTATGAAATTTTTCTATAGATTATCTCCTTGGAACCAATTTTGATCATGAATCACTTATACACAAATGCCAATAAGCTTATGGCATAGTAGCTAAGGATTGTATAACTAAAAAAATGAATCTTTAAATCAAGCCAATACTTAGCCATTTATAAGGATCCTCTTCTTAAAAATAAAGATAAAAATAATCAACCTCTTAATATTAATAATATTGAAATTACTATAGATACTAACACCAATGATGAGAATGTTGTCAACATGAATAACATGAGGAGAGTAGCTTCTTATATTGATCAATATCCATCCTTGATGCAAGTGCATCATGCAAGGAAACATGTTTCTATAAGAATTTGTTGTCATTTTAGTTTATTTGATACTAGAAGTCCTATAGGGACCCATAGAAGGTGATAAGATTCCTTTAATAGTTTTGTAGTGGGTGTTTTTGGTCTTGGTAACTTTCCTGCTAAAACTCCCTTTTTGAAAATTTAAATTTGAGTTAGTATTGTAAGATAATTTTGGTGTGTGGTAAATAGTGTCAAGTTGTCAAGAGTTATGGCAAGGAATTATAATGGGTCTAGGTTGAATATTAAGTTACCTTTTTTACATAAGGTGACAAAAATAAGAATGTTGGATGTGTATCCATCTTGGGAGGTAGCTGTCACAAGTTTGTTATGTCAAGTAGTTAGTTTCTTATACTATGTAACTAGTTTTGGGATTTTAATAGAAAATATAGTCTCATAGGAGAAGAATTTGGTAGTTAGTTAAGGAGTTTTTGAATAGATAAGGGTATGCAGGGAAAAGTAAATTGGAGTAAAAAATAATGAAAACTCTGTACTCTACCCATGAGGTAGGATTTTATAAATGAATAAGATGAATAAAATAATGAACCAAGAAAATATTTATGTATAATATTGTTTTAAAATGTTTTTTTTAATGAATTTTTATATTTTTAATGCTTCATTCATTTTAGAATGAAATCTTTGTTATGTAAGTTTGTCAATTCTATATATTGTAGGACTATATTCTAGTTTCTTATGTATGGATACTAAATATATACAACCCAACAAAGAAGGAAAATTGACTAATTAAAATTGTATGTAAACCAAATGATCTTAAAGATAAGATTTTTTTTTGAAGACTCAACCATACATGTCTGTGTTTGATCATATAGGTATAAGGACTAGAATATTGTTGGTGAAAATGTTGTTACAATGAATAGTTAATGTTTCTTATGATTTTTGAAGGGTTGAGTTATCCATATCATACATACCATGTATAGAGAGTTAATGGATCATGATAATCAATGAGGAGACATATAAAAACTCTTAAGAAACGTGATATTTATATCTAAGCCCTATATATTTTCTTGTTTTAGGCTGACTGTGTGACTATTAGATGAGTATATAAGGGACCAAAAGTGTGGATTGAGGTTAGGAAAGAATTAATATGGAATTATAAGACCAAAAAATTACTAGAAATGTATGTGAAACATTCAACAAAACACCTAGACAATGAATGATTCAATGTAAACCCTGTTGATAATTGAACCCAGATAGACTATATATGAATACACTATGAGAAGAATATTTTAAACATGGTATATGGTTTTTGATGGTATGAAGTTAGTGTAGATTGTTTAAATTTTTAATATAAACTTAGAGGATAGTCTTTATAACCTATATTAAGTCAATGTGGAGTGAAAACCTTCATTTGTTTATCTACAGGTAGGACTATGTTAGAAAATGTAGAAGAATTCATGTTTTGGAATTATTTATAGGTTACATCAAAGAATTTAATGCATGGAGAAGTTGTGGTGAAGTGAAAAATACCTTATCTAGGTCTTAAGTTTGTTTCAAACTCCATGATATTAATTTAGTATAGTCTAAAAAGCTATCATGCCTATATAATAACTTGCCAACCCTGTTCCTAGGGTTTTAAGACTAGATTTGGTTTATCTAAGGATTTAACAAGTGAACATTCACCAAATTTCTTATTTTGATATGAAAAAGGATATAAAAATGTAATTTGGAGTTTTTAAGTAGAATTTATATGTTATATAATTGTTATTGAAGGTTATATGCTTGATAGGGTAAAGAGAGGATTAATAGGCCTAAATAAGGGCTTGAAAGGGATTGGAAACATGGTATAAAGAAAGTATTAAGGATTATATCTTTGTTAACATTTAAAGGTGGATAGAGGTTCATAAGAAAGGTGGATAGTTTTCAAAAACTCCACTTTTCTTTTCCATACAAGCAATAAATGAACAAAAGAGGGCTACAAGAGACCTTGTCTAAACTAGTAGAAGTTGAGAGTAAGACATATTATGTAATGAAGGCTTGTTTGAGATGAGTAATGAGTTTCATTAGAGTGGAATGTAGATGATACTAATGTTTTGAAACTTCCTAGAAGTCCTATTTCAAGACTTATATGGTTTTGACCTAAAGAGAGCCTTAAGCCTAGAGGGGACTAGTCTATGAATTTACTTGAAAAGGAACATAGGGAATTGAATGTATGATTTGCATGTATGAAAATGAATTTTGTATATTCCTTAAAGATATAAAATAAGATATTTCAAAGTTA
Organism: Torreya grandis; assembly: GCA_037957365.1. Lineage (NCBI taxonomy): Eukaryota > Viridiplantae > Streptophyta > Pinopsida > Cupressales > Taxaceae > Torreya > Torreya grandis. Next base: position 703,051 of record JARHVA010006330.1, read on the forward strand.
ATTATATCATAAGGCTAGAGAGAATGAAATTTAAGTTTGTTAAGGAATTTACAATACAATTATGAAGGAGAAGATTGATAACATGAGTTAGTAAATATAGGTGAAGAGCCATATAAAGACTAGATTTAGAGTATAAGATCTGCATCAATCCTAAAACCATAAAAACTTTATAAAGTTATGTATTTTTAAATACTCTTATACATTACACCTCACACATTTAGGACATGTGGAACTAAAAAAATGCAAGTATCAACTCTGAAAATACAAATTGAGAATACCTCCATACCATTTATATAAGCTATACTCCCACTAAAACTAATATATTTCATGTCGATAACCCATAAATGTTAATTAGTTTTTATTCCATTCAAACACAATAAATTAAAAAAGATACACCCACATCACCTAAGATAACACAAATATATACAAATATTCAACCCATATTAACCAAAATTAAAACTAATATACCTTATCAACATAAATTTCAATGCAATTCTGACCCACCTTCAAAGGATTTATTATAACATTTTACACTTATATCTAATAATAATCTAACAAGTTATTATGAATAGGATACCATAAGAGAAGTTTTTGGAGAATTTTCAATGATTTATTATGATGTCATGAAGGTGTCCAGGTGAGTGGATGAAGTACCTTAATAGTCTATGTGACAATGACAAAGTGTGTAATGTGCTTGTCCTAGTATGCTTGAAGTTTGCTTCATTGATCTTCTAGTTTAGTATTGTTAGACATGTTCAAGGATGAGTATGCATTATTAAGTATGCACAAGAGGTCCCTAATATTTTTTTAGATGAGTATGCATTATTAAGTATGTACAAGAGGTCCCTAATATTTTTTTATACTTTTAGTGATTATGTGCATAATTTATATTCATCTAGTTGTCCATAGTTTTCATCTAGACACCTTGGAACTAGTAGTAGAAAATTTGAGTAGGCAGTTTGATGACATTATCATTACCATGTATTTATGGGTTAGGGGGATTTACTTATATGGTTGTGATCAAATTAGTCCCTAGCTGATTTTTGTTAAATTTTATATCATGCACTAAAGTGTATCAAAAGATATGCAAGGGTAAAGTTGGGCTCCTAGACAATTTAATGATATTTTCCCATACTTTCCCAAATTTTCATGAGGTAAGAAAGAGCCAAACAATCAGTTTGATGGTGGAATATCTCACACATGTGGATGTTTTCATATAATTTGATCATATGGGTTTTCTTAGTATTGTACCTAGTCTATTTATACTAACTTTTAGATCAAACACCAAATCATGATAAGAGATATGCATGTTCAAAGCTAGACTTCCAGATAAGTTTTTGACATAGTTGTCTCTATGGTAGAAAAAATATGAATGATCATTCTAATGTTGTTATGTGAGGGTTCTAGGATAAGTTTTATACATGTTTATATTATCTTATGTGAGGAGATCATATGTTCCAAATTTTAGAACATGCGAATAAGTGAGGAATAAGCTATGACTATGCAGAGTTAGCCTTCCAAGCATATTTCAATGGTTCCCATACATAGTCTATTTTTCACAAAGATAAAGTTCAAGAACAAATGAAGATATAATATATCATGGTAAATCATGAAATTAAGATTTATAGTGTGCATCAAGTCAAATAGGTCAAATTATTTGTTGGTTAATGAAGGTAAATATCGAGCTCCTTATAAAAGGATCAACAGAGCGTGTTTGTTCCATAGACTCATGAAGTAGTGAAATGAGGATAAGTGATTGATGGTTAATAGTATAAGTTCTCAAAATTAACATGAGGGTGCTAACTATAATGATAATGGGGGTTTTAAGAATATTTAATGATGATCATTGCATGATAAGGACATAATTGATCCATATAGATCAACAACACATGATGAGTCAACATTGAAAGATTGCACAAGATGAGGTTAACATGTTCAAGGTTTAAATTTTGGTATTAGTGGATTATGTTTTAAAGGTTAAGATTCATATAATGAAATTGATGGTGTGTGCTTAATATCAGTATTGAGGACTTCAGATGTGAGCATAGTGTCTAAGGTTTAACTATGACTATTTGCATTTGAATATTTGAATTTACAAAGGAAAAACTAGTGCTCTATATTTGGATATACCTTTCAATCTATACAAATTTTTTTGATGTAGTAAAAATAAAACTTGTATACGAATACAAGGTGAATTTAGTAATATTAATTTGAATATATAAATGTATTAATGGTAAAATATATTGTAGTTCAAAGTTGACTATGTGTTCATGTTTATTTTGCAAGTGACATGAAAGGTCTACTCAAGATTGTTCTGATGTCATTTCTATATCTCTTGATGAATTACATATTGGGGAGTGTTGTAAAATACATGAGGATGATATGTGTGATTTATGAGGGTTTCACCAATCACATGTAGTATGAATAAATGTTTACAAGTTGAATATGTATTCATTCATGGTGAATATGTTCACAAAATGTTGATTGAGCTTGCATAAAAGAGTGTAATGATGACTGTAATCATTTGAGGATGACTAAGGGGTAATGTAGTGTGGACATATACATTTTTAAGTGGTCTTATATTGTTATTTTTCTTGATGATGTTCTAAATGGGTGAATATGTCTCCATGAGACCTATACAAGCTACAAGGGCCTTATTAAAAGGTGTAGCTTCTTAAGGATGACCCATATATACTATGGACAACCTATGAAGCTTATATTGAGTTGTGTCTTCATGAATTAGATTCATTAAGTGTTAAGGAATGTCTGATGGCTGACCAAGATGGTGATGATCATGATTTCTCTATAAATAGTGAAACTAAATGGGCTAGTTTTGAGACTTGAGTGAGAGATTTGAGAGAGGTTTATGTGTGTGTGAATTGTGTATCAAAGGAGGGATAGAGTGCCCTATGGATGAGTTCAAGAGTAGAATAAATTTAGGAATATTTATATGACCTATAGGTCATAATTTTATTGTTAGAATAGTGTTATTGTTGTTTGTGTATGAGTGACTATGAAAAGCAATAATCAGAGGTCCATCATCAAGTGTTGAAGGCATCAGTTCATAGGTGGATTTATTTAAAGGATTTTTTATGGTATCTTATCATCTAAGTGGGTGGTAGCCTCCTAGCAAGGTGAAACTTGATAAAAGTCTAGTTCTTATTTCAAATTAGATAGATAGATTTTGAAGCACCTTGTGGGATTATAGTCTCACTAAATAGGTATTATAGTTATTTGATCATTTGCAGCTGGTCTAAATTGGTTGTTGTTATTATAGGATAATATTTCAATTGAAGGTTTTAGTGGGTTTTCTCCCCCAAGAAGGTTTCCCACATATCTCATGTGTTATGTGATTGATCTTATATTATATCTCTTTCTCTTTGCTATGAATGTTGTGTATGCTTCATGAATGCTTATGGTAATTTATTAATAACTTGGAAGGATTGAAATTGAATTTGGATTTTCTAGGCTCAATGATTCACCCCCCTCTTAGTTATTTTACCTCTAATAATAGGTATTAGAATAGGTCCTTCTTACAAGTTTAACCACTTAAAGGTGATCAAAGATAAAATGGATAACAAAAAGATTTTGTCTTATGTTCAAAACAAACTAGTATGTGGATTATCAAATGTCATTACAAGCATGGTTGTTGTGAAGATGCAAGTTTAAGATCTAGAGGCTACAGTCAAGGACTTGCAAGTCATGGTGAATAAAGGTCACAATCAAAGGATGGAACAATGTGAAAATAAAGTCATGACTTACTCAGATGTGATCCTATCTAAGGACAAAATTATTTTAGCACCATAAAAAAGATCAAGAATGAAAATTCATTGAGCATTAATGGTCAAGAGAAAAGAGGGTCAATCATGACCAATGTCTTTAATGGGTATTGATTCTCCTATAATTAATTTGGTCATAGATATAATTATTCTTCTCTCTCTCTAGAGATCAAAATGCTTCTCATATGTTACAACTATAACCAACAAGGTCACATAGCCAAGAACAATAATAGAGACTTTTGGAAAAAGGATATACAAATCATTTACACTATCAAATGGTTCAAGGAACCAATTCTAAAGAAGAAAAGAATCAAAATCCAAGAAGATCACCAAAGGAAGAGTCATTATTTGTTCAAAAATATTTGCATACCAAAGAAGATCAGAAAAAGAGATAGTTATGTTATATGCTCAATTTTTACCCTTGGAGAGGGTTCTTCAAGCTCTCTCCAACTGAGATATAATATTGGGACAACCCCAGGATGTGGGTCACCTATGTTGGGGTTGAACCTCTAGAGTGGGTTAGATTCCTCTTTATTCTCACCTAAGACTAAAACTAAGCCTAACGCTTTATATGGAGATGTTTATAAAGAGAGTAAGGGATCATAATAAATTTAATAAGGTGATGCACCAAAGTTGAAATAGACACTCACCTAGGTTTGAACCACACTAGATCAACAAAAGATTAATATAGCTTACACAATCTCATATTCTCACCAACTACATAAATAGTTCATATAATATGTCTTAAATAAAAACCTAATCCAAACCTATAAATTGGATTGAAAACATCTTCAAAGGATAAAGCACAAGGATAACAAACTAGGAAGAGTATCTTTCACAAATTTATCATACATAAGCATACTAAACACTGATTAAAGATAGGAGATAGGCAAATAGTTAACCCTATTTCTTTAAAATGTAATTATTACAACATTTTTATAGGGCTTAACCTTATCAAAATAGCATACTTTTTCAAGAGTCTCAATGAGTATCCTTGTCTTAGAGAAAAAATGCTAAATTTTCTAAAAGTTGAGAACCCCTACAAAGGGAATGAGACTAGGATATGTAGAAGAAGAGAGAAAACCCAAAAGAATGGGTGAGAATGATATCAAAATAAGAACACCTATCTTGAGTCATTAAATGAATTTTATCCACCACCTTTTTCTCCTTAGCTAATGGAACATTAACCCTCTTTTGATTAATAATTTTTTTGTATATGGTTTATTGAGTGAGAAGGTCCCCAAAGGACTTGAGGATGCATTAAATACTCTTAGCCATAGTTCCTAATATTATATCTTTTCCTTTATACTTCATGCCAAATATTACTTAAAGACAAAACTTTCATGATTATGGACCTAACTAAAACATCATTTGGTGACTTTAGGTGGTTTCTTTTCAAGATTATAATCATGCTAGAGAATGAAGATATTTTGTATTAATTACACTTATTTATCATCATTCTTGGATCATAGGTCTATCTATATGTCAAAAACCAATTCAAGACTATTGATTTTCCTAAATTTTCCATATCAATATAGACCTATAGAAAATATAACACTTTTATATATTATAACAGGTCTAGAAGACCCACCCTTTCTCTACAAGAAAAAAAACCCTTATGTGCATACACAGATCCTCATAAAAAGATCAAAAATTAAGGTAAGAACATCTTAGCCTGAGTAAAAATATGAACCAAAGGTCCATATTTTAACATTAATGGTGATCCATATGTTTTCCTTGCATCCCATTGCATTACCTAGACCATTCTATGGCATTTGAATCAACCCTAATGGCATGAAAAGACCCTATATATCCTTATTTTTATTGGTTCGAAATATCTTTCCAACGCTCCTCAAGAATCTTGGGCTTGTCTTTAATCTAATTTGTTGTCAAAAATCATCTTAGTTCTTTGACAAGTTGACTCAACTTAATCCATCATTTTCAATTTGTATGGAGGCCCATGGATCATTGAGATCTTCTAAGTTTAATACACCCTTGACACTTATCATGTATACATTCACCTTTGATATTCATTAAATCTTTTACTATAACTCATCATTAGATCCAAATGTAGGAGGTAACACAGACCATCAATGTATCAGGACCCATTTTTTGAAAACCAATGGCTAGTTCATAGTCTTGAAGTTAACATCCTCGCTCCCATCAAATGACACTCATGTGACGATCATTTATAGTTGTGAGACCATTAAATTTAATCTTAGAAGGGTTATCTCATTCTATCTTTAGTTTTGATGTTAGCATGAGTGTCTCACCTTATAGGTCCATTTTCAAAGGCTCATATCTTAAAGATCAAAAGTCATGGAACCCTCAAATTTTTAGGGAATGCTCCTAAGGATAAGAAAGACAAACCCATTTTATGCATTATTATCATGAGCTTTCCAAGTAAATATATTAAAGGCCCACATTGATTGATCCATAATTATTCCATTGTGACTTCTTAGTGACAGTTGAACTCTTTTGGCTAAGAATGGGAACCATAGTGAAAACTAACTAGAGAGCCAACTTTGAACATGCATATCTTTATTTTCACTTTGTTATAGGACATTAGATCTGGTTTATATAATATTGGCACAAAATTTAATAAGCCTATATGACCAATTCTTATTAAATTATCCACACATGCGAGATCTAGCTTTAGTAAACTACCTACTTATGCTTTTTAAATGTTTCATTAAATCATAGAGGAATTTTATATGTGGACCAAAAATGGCCAACATCTTTAGTGACTTGTAGGGAAGCATGCCTACTATGCTTTAAAAACCTAGACCATTTTCTTATCTAATATGTTGGGTATGAAGTCATTAGCTTCTATAATTGAGTTGAATATATTTTTCTTGAAACAACAAGGATCAAATTAAAAAAATGCTTGAGGCACCTTGGAAAAGGAAATAATATAACATAAAAGAAAAGGTACAAGGCACCAAGATGAAATAAAGATCTTATCTAATATTTAAAACATGTTACAATAGATGTAATTCTATTCAATAAAAGGGCTTCAAATGAATGGCATTGATTGGCATGGGTAATAACTCTACATCCAATTGGGCAAGCTAAAAATCATTATGTTCTTTGCATCCATGGATCAAATAAGGACCACTCCGCAAGCTATCAAACTTGGTATGGTTACCTAGTTTAGCCTTATTCAAATCCCATTTTAGGACTAGGTCCCCTTCCTCAAAGTTCCTTGATGTATCTCTTTTTTCAAAATCCTTCTTGACCTGAGTTTGATGTGATTCTAGAGTTTTCATAGTAAGGACCCTAGTTTATTCCACTTGTATGAGTTTTACCATCCTCACATTCATATTCTTATCCTCTATCAACTCAATCTTATGGTTTAATTATAATGTAGGAAGTTCAAGGGAGATAGGCAATTTGGATTCCCTTCCATACATAGGAACATACAAAGTATTATCAATGGAAGTTTTATGAGTCACCCTATCAGCCCACAAGGCTGTCTTTAGCTTGGTATGCCATATCCTTTGATTTTCTTCCATGGTCCTCCTAATGATCCTTATAAAATTCTTATTTGTGGACTCTAGCAGTCCATTTCCTTGAGGATAGTAATTATAAGAAGTGCTAAAGTAGATAACTAGTTTGAAATCCCATTCACTTGTCCTCATATCAAAGAATGCCAATCCATTATTAAAAATTATGGTTGTTAGTTCACCAAACGTAGTTATGAGGCTATCATAGAAATATAAGACTATAACCTCACTAGCTTTCTTCAATGAAGTGGATTCCACCCACCTGGTGAAGTAATCAATTTTAGTGAGCACCAATTTAAGCCCTATACTTGATGGTAGATTTATCATCTTTGTGAATTCTAACACCCATTGCATGAAGGGATGCTCCACCTAAATAGGATTGAGTGGAAGGGCTAATAGTTTTTTCTTTCCTACAAAGAGGGCACACTTTTGGAAATTTATAACCCATCCAATAGAATACTTTAAATGTTTGGGCCACTAATAACCAACCTTCATCAATTTTATTGTAGTGGTTTTGGGAGCAAAATGGCCTCCTATAGGTCCATCATGGAACTGATCAAAGAGTCTAGTTAATTGTTCATCATCTATTCATCTAAGGACCAGCCCATTAAGGTCCTTTCTAAAAATAATGCCATTAATTAATGCATAAGGTATATATTGAATCTTGAAACACCTTATTTTGGATATACAAAACCTTGAGGGAATTCTCCTATTACCAAAAAGTGAGCCATATCTTGAATCCAATGCTTCTAAGGTGGGAGTGCACTTGCCTATGTGTTATCTTGGGTCATGAAAATAGCTTAATTATCCTTTTGGAGGTCATTCACCATGTGCTCACATAACCCCTTACCCTTTACTAGCTTAGTGACCTTGATTTCTACATCATATCCCATGACCTTTGTTATCTAACCTCCTATCTTCTCACTTAAATATTTGTTGAGGAATTCCCTGACTCTAGGATGAGACACCATAAGATGGATCCTACTATTGGAGAGCATGGGCCTAAATTTCATGAGACTTCTCAAAGTTATAATAACTTGTTTCTCAAATAAAGTGTACCTCACCTCATATCCTTCCATCCCTTGATTGAAAAATGCAATTCGCTACTCCATTGCTTCATTATTCTTCTGCATCAACATAGTTGATATGTTGTCAATGTTAGTAAAGGTGTATAAGATGAAGTCTTTGGAGAAATCAAGATTTAAAAGAGAGGGTGCCTAGGCAATGTCATGTTTGATGGTTTTGAAAGTTATCCTACCTTCATCAAACCAAGAAACAACCTGGATTTTATTCATCATAGTGGTGATAGGTTTGACCAGGTTTGTAAAACCATGTATGAACCTTCTCAAAAAGTTGATCTTCCCACAGAAGCTCTAGATCCCATTTTTATATTTTTAAAAAGATAAGGATAAGACAACACTTACTCTATTAGGGTTAATAGATAACCACTATTTTGAAATAATATGACCCATTAATTTTCCTTCATGTATAGAAAACATACATTTTTTGGGTTTAAATAGATCCCATACTCTCTACATCTTTGGAAAAATAGCCTCAAATGGTCTATGTGCTCATTAGCATTCTTGGAGAAGACTGTAATGTCATCCAAATAGGCCAACACCATTTGATTTAGAAATCCTTGGAAGGCAATGTCCATTTCCATTTGAAAGGTTAGCCTAGCATTGAACAATCTAAAAGGCATCTTATAATAAGAAAAAGTCCCCCAATTGGTGATGAGGATAGTCTTGTACTGGTCGTCTTCTCTCACTAGGAATTGGTTATAACTTTGGTATCCATTTAGGAGAGAGAAAGATTATAAACCCAAAAATATTTTAGGAGTTGTTCCATGGATTGTAGAGGGTAATAGTCCTTTAAAGAGAACCTATTAAGATCTTTGAAGTCTATACATAGTCTGATCTCCCCACTCTTCTTTCTGATAGGTACCATATTATCTACCCACGAGGAGTGTTTGATGGGGAAGATGATCCTAGACTCCATAAGATTGGTCAAATCCTTTATCATGAGCTATTCAATCTTGGGATTAATGGGCCTACGTTTCTACCTAACAGTGTTAACATTAGCTTCCAACTCAATGGTGTGCTAGGCTAGATTGGGATTAAAGCAATTTAGGTCACTATATTTCCAAGAAAATATGTTTTTATATTCCTTAAATATCTCTATAAAAACATTAATTTTATCTTTATTTCTTACCTTTCTAAGCTTGATAAGCTTATCCTCAAAAATAAGAACTCTCTCATAACTCTCTTCATTTGTTGACATCACTAATTTATTTTTCCCCATATGGTCCCCTTTGTGAAAGAAGACTTCTAGGGTGACTAGCCCTTTATGAATACTATTTAACCTTAATTAGACAATATTCTCCCCATATTGGTGCTGCAATTTTTCTTGAGTAAGGGAAGAAAATTTTGCTTCTTGCTGTAAGAAACATGCACTTTGTTTGTCATTTTCAAAGACCTATTAGTAAGATTCATTATCTAGCACTAATTTTCTTATTACCACTTTGATGCATGGTTAAAAATGGGTTCTTTTAGAACATTAGTGGTGTTAAAATGAGACCCCATAGCTGCTAGCATATTAGCATGTTAATTTTGGCCTCTTAACACTGATTAGATGTTGAAATCCTCAAAGTCCTGAATGAGGTCCCATACTCTATGTTTGTAATATCTCTTTAAAAGGTTGCTAGTAGTATTATGACCTCTAACTTGGTGCACAACCAATTCACTATCCCCATATACTTGTAACTACTTGATCTTTATCTTATTGGCCCATTGAAAGCCATGAAAGAGACCCTTGTATTATAATGAATCAAAGGATCAGCTAAATTGGAACTTGTATGAAGATAAGTACTTATCATTTAAAGGGGAAACTAATATGACACATAAACCCATCCTATTCTTGTTCCTTGAGACATTAAATAACAACTTCCATAGACCACTAAGATCTTATTGAGGCTTTATGAGGGATATCATAGGCTGCTCTTCTTCATACAAACAAAAAACACCCATCTCTTTCTTCAACACCTTATAAGGGGTCCACTAACTAGTTATTATTCTAAAACTTATCCAAGAACACGTTTGGTACCTATTTTAGATGAGTGTTCAGATCCTACCCCATTGAAAATTCATCCTCATTAATGATGGTGCAATTGATGTTGACACTATCTATCCCATAAGGTTCTATATGGAATTGTTCAATAGGCTCAACCTTGATTGACACCTTGGTCCCATACCTTCTCTTGAAGGCCATATAGGACTAGTTTGTTGCAAGATATCCCCTATCTTTATTGTGAATTCTCTAGATAAGCATAGCGTAAAGTGAGGAGGCATATCCAAGACCAATACATCTTATGATACTAAGAAACTAGGACAAACTTTCAAGGTCATATTAAGGTCCTTGATTATACCATATGGTTTTGGAGATAAACCATCAAGTTGTAGCACTCCTTTGGATTGTGGCTCATATTTGAGACCAAGATGATCAACTATGGAATTTGGTATCACTGAGGTACTAACCCCACTATCCACTAAACAATTGTGCACCAAAGAGTTTCTAGTGATTAATAAATATAAAAGGGAGTGAGCTTGAATATTTACTTGATTGCCTTTCCTGTAGCCATTTGATTGCATTGGTGAGAACTTCATTCACCTTGGTTGATGGTTTATCTACAATGTTTGTAATATTAACCTTGGGCAAACCCTCTTAAAAAATGTCCACCTAACTAGGTATGGAGAGCATATCCCATAAGGGTATTATCTCATTTTACTTCTTCATATTATCAAAAATATTGATGTGTGAACCACTAACCTTTACTTGTGCTATAGGAGCCACCACTATTATTTGTTGAACTTGTGAGCCTTGGAGAATAAAAGGATTCCTTTGGCTCTAATATTTTGGAGGTAATGGAACCTTTGGAATGATATATGGCTCCCTAGGCCTTTTTAGAGAAGGATTAAGGGCGGGATGCTCTTTGATTACTTCTTAGTTACCATCCATATTCCTTTTTTTAAATATTGTGTTTGTTTCCATGAGACTATAAGCCTGACTAGAACTAGCCTATTTTTTAGCTACATAAAACTCTCCTTGTTCATAGTTCATCATTGTAACATCTAACTGATTTAGTACCTGATTAGAATCTTGACTCCATGGAGGTTCCTCTAACCTAGTCATTATAGGCACGTCTACATTTTGGGCCATGAAAACTTGGTTGTACCCAAAGTTAATAGCTTGCTACCATTGATAATTGAAGGCTTGGTTAAGGTCAATATTTTGGACCATATGTTAACCAAAAGATTATTATTGAGGCATGGTACCCTCTAACTTTTGGGCCACATTATTTTGAACTAGGACCAATGATTTGGAAGTACTAGTAACATTAGGGTTGAAGCTACTCTACCTATTCTAGCTATGTTGTCCTTGCCCTTGGTTCTTACCTTAACCCTGGTAGTTTCTCTTATGTGGAGGTATATTTTCTTGAAAAACCTACTACTTAGGCTAATATGAACTTGGATTAGGGTTTATGATGGCCTTTTTCCTTCTGACATTTATTAGCTTATTCTTGAAAGACTAAAACATGCTTTTGAGCTCCTAAAAGTTCTTTTGTTCTAGTGAATTGATATATCTACTTGTAGAATATTTCTTTTTCTTTGGTGTAAAGTTTGAAATATTTTTTGGTGTAGGGAGAATGACATCCAATAGAGGGATAAAATGAGAGATGCTCTGATCTTAGGAAATAAGGGCATCGGTGGTTTGGGTATAAGTTTTTCAGCTTGAACTAAATAATTCTCTACCTTAATGGCTACCTAATGTGTACCTAAAAGTATATTTCCTCCCATATATTAGATCATCACTGCTATGTCTCTATTCAAAGAATTTAAATAATATAAGAAAATAAAGTTAGGGGTTGGCCCAACTATGATTAGGATTCTATCCCACATTTTTTGGAACCTTGTGTTGAAGTCTTGCATGAATTCATGAGGAGCTTTTATAATTGTAGTTAGTTATTCTGTAAGTGATAAATTCTCACTTTTATCCTCAAATATTTTACACAAGGATTCCCCTAATTGGTCCCATGTTTGAATGGAATTAGTAGTGAGGCATTTATACCAATCTAAGGCCTTTCCTTTGAAATAGATAACTATCGGCCTAATAGCTATCTTTGTGACATTATGTATATTATAAGATCTTTTTATGTACATGAGTTGTTTAGAGGTTGTTATAGCTTAGTCTCATGTGTAATAGGGAACACATTTGAGGGTTGTAACTAAGATAGGATCATAACGAGTGAGCAATAAAGGGATTTGGCCATTAAAAGTAGTAAAAGTGATAGGGACTACCATGGTTATAAAAGGGGTTAATAAGGGTCCTCTTGCAATAATAGGCCTTAGAAATGACCTCAGATCAAAATTTCCATGATATGGATGAGTATTTGCAAACCTTAATATCTTTCCTGAGTTTAAAGGTAGATCAACAATATCAAAAGGGATACCTCTTGAAGCTGACTTTATTATCACCTTTGGCATGAGATGGAGTTTCTATTATGCAATAGAGATTTGATTCTTCCTTTTGAAGTAGCCATATGCTATTGTTTTAAGCTTAACCACTATAAATTTGATCAAATCAACATCAGCTTTGATCAATATTAATTTCAAAAGAAGTGGGTCCCACCTAGCATGATAGAAATTATTATAGGCTTAATTCACACCCTTGTAGAGGGTTCTTCAGGATCACTCTAATTTATCTATAATATTGGGACAACCCCAAGCTATGGGTCACCTATGTTAGGGTTAAACCTCTTGAGTAGACCGAATTCCTCTTGATGCTCACCTAAGACTAAAACTAAGCCTAATTCTTCATGGGGAAAGGGTTAGAAAGAGATTAAGGGATACTAATAAATTTAAAATGGTGATTTACCAAATTTTAAATAGACACTCACCTAAGTTTAAACCCACACTATATCAACAAAATATAATTGTGGGTTACTCAATGTCACAATCTGACCAATTTCATAAATATTTCATAGAAGAGGTCCTAAATAGAATACTAATATAGACCTACAAATTGGGTTTAAAACATCTTTAAAAATCCAAGTAGAAGGATAGAAAACTAGGAATAATATCCTTCATGAATTTACCATACACAAGCATACTAAACATTGATTAAAGATAAGAGATAGGAAAAAAGTTGACCTTATTTATTCAAAAGGTAATTCTTAAAATATTTTTATAGGATTTAATTGTTAGTGTAGGTTTTTATTTTTCCCTATTATTTAATTAGGGAATATTACATATTTGTGCATACTTGGATTTTTCCTACATTCGTGGGATAGGCTAGCTTATGTGGAGATGTGTGTCATAGATATGTTATAGGTGTCATAAGAATGTCATAAGTAACTCCTTTGACCAGCTATTCTAGGTATGGAAGTTACTTCTCTATTATTAACACCTTGTCACCACCTTTTGTGGAGGAGTTACAGTCTATTCTTGGGGTGCTTTGACCACCATTTGTGGAGGAGTTACTTTTAGCTCTCCTATATGTATTCTTCATTATGACCATCTCATGTTAATGGAATATTAGATTTTATCCAAATTGTCTTTGCAATTGTCTCTTATTTGATTTCATTTACTTTAGAATTTTGTGGTATTCACTTGTTTCATCTTGTGCAACCATGACTCGTGCATCCTTGTTATTTAGACCTTGGCGAATCCTCTGATATGGTATTAGAGCCACCTTGGTAACTGGTTGTCTATTTTGCTATTGCTTTCATTGAAATCTAGAGCTTTGTTAAGGCATTATTTTTGTGAAAATTAATATTTTTTGGGAGATATTACTAGTTCTCCATGCTCTTGTTCCTTCCATGGCTTGTTTGGTCTCTCCATATACATGTAGGTGAGATTTTGCAAGATCCAATAATCTTGTTTCTATCAATCAGCTTGCATATTTTATGTTTTAATCAGAATAAAAGGTTGTCATATATGTTTACAATCTCTTGGTACCTGATTCTACCTTTACATGCCATTTTTTGGTTGCTGGGGTGATTTTTTCTAGCTAAAGGCATCTATTTTACACTAGAACTGCATCTTCTTTACATTAGCAAGAAAAATGCCTTCTAGATTTTATTCACAGCCCAAAAAAACTATTTGGGTATCCTTCAATATTTTCATACATTTTGTATACTTTATAGATATGCGCTTAGAAAGCTACAACAGAACCCCTCTCCATTGGCAGTTGCAATTTTGAAGGCAGTTTTCAAATGCTCCGTTCTTGCTCATGAAGACTCCTTTTCTCATGATTTTTTTTTGATTTTGGCTATTTTTTAATGCTCTATGCACTAGTGTAGATGTTTTTTGATTTTGATGCTAAGATTTTTTATAAATAGCAGATTCTTAGTCGTGACATTGCACAATTCTCTTTTTGGGAACTTTGGAGGATCATAACTTTCACATAAGACCTCATATCGAGATGATTCTTGTTTTGAAAGTGCATAATTTTTTGAGTATATCACAATGGTGCTATTTATTTCTCTATATATTATTCCAAAGTTGTATTTTCAACATATGCTCTTCATGAGGGTTTTATAATGCATTGAAATCAAGACCACTTAGTATTTCTTGCTAGTGGTAGTTGTAAATGCACTAATATAAAGTGCCAAATCATTTTTTTTTTGGGTGGGGTTCTCTGATTGAGCAATATTTAAGTTTTTTTAAAGCTTGTATATTCGATTGTCGAAGATGAAGGGTGAGGCCTAAGTTGGCAGGAGGCCAATTCCCCCTCACAAAGACCTCTTTTGGATTCCTCACTCTATGTCAAGTCCAATGAGTGGTTGGAAGGCCACTTTCTCTCTCAAAACAAGCATTTTTATAATATTTTAGTGCTTTTTTTTTTGTAAAAATACTAGTTTATGGTAAATTGAATCTTAAATATCCTGCAAATGGTGGCTCAGATTCAGGTTCCATTTTCTGAAAAAGTGTTTGTATTTCAATTATCCACATTGTAGGATTTTTATTTGTTAAAAATGCACTAGTTTATAAAGTGCCTAAAATTTGGGTCTCCCAAGACACATTTTCAGCTAAATTCAATGTCCTATTTGCTTAAAGTCTTACACTGATTACTCTAAGATGCATTCTCAGCTGAGCCCCATGTATTTTGAGTGTGTAATTGCAAATTTTGGGAGGACTCAACATTTTGGGGGGGGTGTGATTGATTTTCAACACTTGCAATCTTTGCTTTCATAATTTCACAACTTGCAATCAACACAACTTCACTTAAATTTAGCTTAAAATAAATTATTTTCAACTTAAACCCCCAACACCCTTCAACTATCATGAATGGAAGGTTGAAATTTCAATCACTCTTGGAAGCAAAGGGTTGTATAGGATCACCATGGGTATTGAAGTAGAACCTAACACTGATGTTGAAAAGGTCAAGTGGTACAACCATAGTGATGAAGCCTATGGATTACTGAGCTTGTCCATGTCTCTAGAACTTCTCTTCCATTTAAAAAATACAAAGACTCCCAAAGACATATGGGACACCTTAGATGTCTTATTTTGGAAGTTTGATGAGATGAGAGGTCATGAGCTCGAAAATGAACTCATAAGTCTAAGTCCTAGCAACTTTGACACCCTACAGTACTTCTTCACTAAGTTTAAGGCTCTCAGATTGAAATTGAAAGAATTCGGGATAGAGAAGAAAGATGATCAACTCATCCTTTCTATTCTCATAAAGTTAGGTCCAAACTATTTAGCCTTTGTCTCCACTTTACATGCCACAAAAAGTTCCCTTGGTGGCACATGGAAAATGCCTTCTTTGGATTCATTCACTATCGAGTTGACCAGGGAGCAAGATAAGCTAATTCAAATGGGCACAATGAAGTATACTCAAATCCAATCTTTGATAGCTAGAAATGGTAAGGATAAGACTTTAAATAAGGAGAAGAAGAAAAAAAACAAGGACCAGGAGAAGAAGAAAGAAAACAATAATCTTGCCAAAAATAACACTGAGTCTTCCTCCTCCAATGCTAAACCTAAGAAGGAGAAGGTTAAGTGTGCCTATTGTAAAAAGATAGGGCATGATGGACACAAATGCATGAAGAAACAAATAGATCACCTAACTCATCTTCTAGAGAAGCACAACATAGGTGTTTCTGAGTCCATCAAGATGAATTCATCTACCCAAGATTCTACTAAGGCAAAAGCCAAGGGTAAGGAGAAAGAAAAGGGCAAGGCCCTTGTAGCTACAATATATTTTACATCTTCATGGGTCATTAACTAAAGTGATTCTCACCACATGGGCTCTTTCCTAGTTGGGTTTTCATCTTTAGAGCCTTATAGCATGACTTCAATTAGTTTGGGTGATGACACATCAGTTTTAGTTATAGGGAGAGGGTCAGTTGAAATAAGAAGAACATTCAATAATGTTCTAAGCATTCCTTCTCTTTCAAACAATCTCCTATGACTGTACCAAATCACTCACATTGGTTGGGGCATGAGAGTTGAGTTTTCACTAAATTTAGTGGCTATCAAGGAGTTGCATAGTGATACTACCATGGCAGTGGGTAGAGAAAATCACCAAGCAAGGTTATACACCTCACATTTTGCACTTGATTCTTCTCTAACAACATTGCTGACTCATTCAAATGGAGTTAGCAAATTATGGCATGAGCAATTTGGCCACCTTAACTACTGCTACCTTGAGTAACTTTGCAAACATGACATGGTCATTGGCTTACCTTATGTCCAATTCTCAAAAGGACTTTGTGAGGGGTGCTCCCTTGGGAAGCATCCCAAAGCAAAATTTGACAAAGGCAAAGCTTGGAGGGATTCACAACCTTTGGAGTTAGTCCATAGTGATGTGTTGAGACCCTTTCCCAAACCATTTTTCACAAGGGCCAAGTACATCCTCACTTTCATTGCTGATTTCTCTAGGTACACTTGGATATATTTTCTCAAACAAAAGTCTGAGGTGTTTGAAAATTTTGTAGACCTCAAGGATCTTGTTGAGAAACAAAGTGAGAAATCCATCAAGGTTCTTTAAACTAATAATGGAGGGGAGTATGTCAGTAATAGGTTTGAATAGTTTTGTGTCACAGAGGGGACTGATTTGCAGTGCACAGTCACTTACAGTCCTTTAAATAATGGGGTTTTAGAATGCAAAAATAGGTTTTTGAAAGAGATGGGAAGTTATATGATTCACTCTAAATCCTTAGCACCATAGTACTAGGCCGAAGCCATCAATTGTGCTTGTTACATTCAAACCAGGGTTTCTCACAAAGATTTGAAAGGGATAACACCCTTTAAAGCTTGGCATAAAAGGAAACCTAATGTTGAGCACTTTAGGGTTTTTAGATCCCCAACCATGACCCACATACCAATGAAGAAACACAAAGCTATGGAACATCAGTCCAAGCCTTGCATCTTTGTAGGATATCTTGATGGTATTAAGGGGTATCACCTTCTAGATCTGACCATTCATGAGTTGTTCATTGAGAGAAGTGTCCAATTTCATGAGAGTCCTAGAGACTCAATACATGGCACTTCTTCTCCCTCATCAGATCTAATTCTTCATGATGATTCCTCATCAGATTTAGATCAACCACAATAGGTTCTTGATCTAGAGACATCTTCTTCTTCTTCAAGTTTAGATAGTGAGGATAGTGATGTAGAGTCATCCACCTCTAGTCAGTTAGAGGATGAGGAGTTAGCACCTAACTCACCCACTTCTAGACTACTTTGGGCCAGATAGACACTTGAGAGTGTTGGCACTTGGGCAAGAGATCTTACAAATGATAGATGAACTAGGGGTTATTTTTAGAGAGATCCACATGCCTTCTTTGCTTTAGTTTCAAATCCATAGACTTTTTGAGAGGCATCGAGGGTACCTGAGTGGGATAGTGCTATGGGGGAAGAATATTCTTCCTTAATCAAAAATCACACTTGGGATTTGACTTCACTTCCTAAGGGAAGGAAGATGGTTTGATGTAGGTGGATATATCAGACCAAGTTTGCAATAGATGGGTCAGTTGATAAGTACAAGGTGTGATTGGTTTCCAAGGGTTTCTCACAGGTGGCAAGCATTGACTACTTAGAGACCTTTACACCCATTGTAAAGATGACTTCTATCTGACTCACCTTAGATATTTCCGTAACACATGGTTAGGATGTGCACTAAATAGATGTGAAGAGTACCTTTCTTCACGAAGACCTAGAGGAGGAGATCTACATGGAGTAGCTGCTAGGATTTGTTCAGGATTCTTTCTTAGTATGCAAACTTAGGAAATCTATCTATGGCCTCAAATAGGCCCCTTGAGCATGGTGCACCAAGATGGATTCCTTCCTTCTCATAGCAATTGTCACTAGGTGCCATTCTGATCCTAATGTCTACTTTTTGTAGCAAGATGACTCGCTCTTGATTTTGGTTCTTTATGTTGATGACCTTTTGATCACTGGGAGTTCTTCATTAGCTATTGCAGCAGTGAAGGAATCTCTCCAAGATAGTTTTGACATGATAGACTTGGGTTTATTGCACTACTTCCTTGGCATTAAGATCTCATAGTCAAATTCAGGGATTTCTCTTACACAGCCTAAGTATGCTCTTGACTTATTGGTTTGATTTCACATGGCTGATTGCAAGCCATCTCTGACTCCCTTTCTATTAGGAGTCAAGCTTGAGGATGATTGTTATTCACCATTGGTTGATGCCACTTGGTATCAACAACTTGTTGGTATTCTCATCTTCTTGACTCACACCAGGCTTGACATATCATATGCAGTGGGACTTGTCTCCAAATTTATGCAGGAACCTCATGAGCTACATTGGAAAGCAGCTAAGAAGATCTTGCATTACATACAGGGTTCACATAGATATGAGATTCATTATAGATTTGGCATAGAGGTTGACTTGGTTGGTTATATAGATTTGGACTAGGCTAACAATTCACAGACTCACAAATCCACTTTTGGTTACAGTTTTTCTCTAGGTTCTGGTCCAATCAATTAGTTTAGCAAGAAGTAGAATACTATTATTATATCATCCATATAGGTAGAGTATAGGGGAGCTATTAATGTAACTACTAAGGCTATTTAGCTTTAGGGGATACTTTCTGAGTTTGGCATTCCTATCAAGCAACCCACCATCATTTATTTTGACAACTAGAGTACCATTTAGATTTGCAAGAATCTAGTTTAGCACCAGCGTACCAAGCACATAGAGATTCACATGCATTTCATTTGGGAGCTTATTCATAGTCAGGTCACTGACTTGCTATTTTGCCAGTCTTTGGAGCAGGTTGCAGACATCTTCACCAAACCTTTCATCGAGAGCAAGTTCATTCATCTACGAGCTCTTCTTGGGGTGCAGTCCACATCTACAACAGCATCATCTTCAAAGGGGCCCACTAGCCTCTTCCTTTATTTTATGCCTCTCTTTTGTGGTGGAGTTTTTTCCTATGGGTTTTATCCCTTTCTCTATTTTATGGGAGATTTCATGTGTACATGGGTACCTCATCAGGCCTAGTTTTTGGAACCTATTTTATATTTCCACACTACCCACCTAAGTTGCACTTATGCAGGGGTGTTAGTGTAGGTTTTTATTTTTCCCTATTATTTAATTAGTGAATATTATATATTTGTGCATACATGGAGTTTGCTTATATTTGTGGGATGGGCTAGCTTATGTGGAGATGTGTGTCATAGATGTGTTATAGGTGTCATAAGAATGTCATAAGTAACTCCTTTGACAAGCTATTCTGGGTATGGGAGTTACTTCTCTATTATTAGCACCTTGTCACCACCTTTTGTGGAGGAGTTATAGTCTATTCTTAGGGTGCTTTGACCACCATTTGTGAAGGAGTTAATTCTATCTCTCCTATATGTATTCTTCATTATGGACATCTCATGTTAATGGAATATTGGCTTTTCTCCAAATTGTCTATGTAATTATCTCTTGGTTGATTTCATTTACTTTAGCATTTTTTGGTATTCACTTGCTTCGTCTCATGCAACCACAACTCATGCATCCTCGTTATTTAGACTTTGGCAAATCCTCTGATATTAACCTTATCAAATGAGGACACTTTTGTAAGAGTCTCGATGAGTATCCTTGTTTCAAAGAAAAAATGTTAAAATTTCCAAAAGCTAAGAACCCCTACAAAAGGAATGATACTAGGATATATAGAAGAGAGACAACCTAAAATCATGGGTAAGCATTCTATCAAAAAAAGAACGCATATCCTGGGTCATTAAATTAACATGAGCCACCACCTTTTACTCCTTCACCAATGGAACATTACCCATTTTTGATTAGTTAGAATATTGTATATGTATTCTTTAGTGATAAGTTCCCCAAAGGCCTCGAGGATACATTAAATTCTCCTAACCACAATTCTCAATACTAGATATTTTCCTTGAAACTTCAAACTAACTCTTGGTTAAAGACAAAACTTTCATGATCATTGACCTAATCAAAACATTATTTGGTGCCTTTAGCTGGCTACATTTCAACATTATGATCATACTGAAGAACAAATATCTTTTGCATTAATTAAACCTTTGTTTTATCTTCATCCTTGGATCATAGGTCTATCTATAGGTGGAAAACCAATTCAAGACTTGATTTTCCTATACTTTCTATATCAGTATAGACCAAAACAAAATATAACACTTTTCTATATTATAATAGGTCTAAAAGATCCATCCTTTTTCTTTAGGAACCCAAACCCATATGTACATACATGGATCCTTAGGAAAACATTGAATAATGTTTTAAGAACAACTCTTTTGGGGAAGAAATATTAACCATAGGTCCATATTTTAACCTTAATTATGATCCATATGTTTTCCTTACATCCCACTGCATTACGTAGATTATTCCATGTCATTTAAAGAAACCCCAATGGCATAGAAACACCCTATATAACCTTATATTTCATGGTCCAAAATATATTTCCAAACCTCATTGAGAATATTGGGCCTACCTTTGATCTAATCGGTTGTCAAAAATTGACTTAGCTCTTTGATAAGTTGACTCAACATGCTCTATTAATTTCAATTTATATGAAAGCCCATGGATCATTGATATCTTACTAGTTGAGCATGCCCTTGAAACTTATCATGTATACATTTTCCTTTGACATTCACTAACTCTTGGATCAATGCTTACCATTATATCTAAATGTATGATGCAACATAAACCGTCGATCTATTAGGACCCACTTTTGAAAACCAATTGCTAGTTCATAGTCTTAAATTTGACATCCTCACTAACATCAAATGACACTCATGTGACCATCATTAATGGTTTCATGATCATAAAATTTAATGTTAATAGGGCTATCTCATTCTATCCTTAATTTTGATGTTAGCACAAATGTCTCACCTTGTAGGTCCATTTTTAAAGGCTCATATATTAAAGAACAAAAGTCATGAAACCCTCAAATTTTTAGGGGATGATCCTAAGGATAAGAAATATAAAACCATTTTATCCACTAGTCTTATGATATTTCTAGGTGAATATATTGATGGCCCACATTTATGGATCCATTACTATTCTATGTTCATGTCTTGGTGACGGTTGAGCTCTTTTGGCTATGTATGGGAAACTTAGTGCAAATTGATTAGAGAGCCAAATTTGAACATGCATATATTTATTTGTAATTTTGTGGAGGGCATGGGATTATTTTCATATGATCTTGTAATAAAATTTAACAAACCCATATGACCAATTTTCTTGACTCATCCACACATGTGAGATCTAGCTTTAACAAACTGCTTACTTGTGATTTCTATGTGTTTCATTAAATCATGTAGGATTTTTATATGTGGGCCAAAAATGGCCAATAGATTCATAGATAGTGGATGCTCAATTCATATGACAAGAAACAAGATCAAGTTTATCTCTCTCAAAAATACCAACCCAAATACAGTTAGATTTAGTGACAACAAATCTATTAACATAATCGACAAAGGTACTAAATGTGTAAGAAAGTTAAAATGTTGTAATTTTTCATGATGATGTATGTGAAATAAGAAAGGCAAAATATGGTAGATTAATTTAATTTTTTTATAAAATAGATAACAACATATATGTATTCCTTGAATCTAAGAAGGAAGAGTGCTTCATAAGTCAATTGGAAGAATTTGGATTTGGCATAGAAGCCTTGGACATATAAATTTTGATAATATGATAAAAATTGGCTCAAAGGGGTTGGTAAGGAATATTCCTAAGATTTATAAGATTCCTCATTCTCTTTACAAGGCATGTCTTCATGGGAATAAAACCAAAAGAACAAATAAAATGAAGGAATTCTTTGCTATTGATCAATTGCAATAGTTGATCCACACTAATCTATGTGGAACTATGAGAGCTCAAATTATTAAAGGTAATAGTTACTTAATGCTTCTCATTGATAATTTTGCTAGGATACTTGAATATTATTTATTAATGAAAAATTAGAAGCTTTTACAAAATTTGTGACATTCAAAGCTCTTGTGGGAAATGATAATGGTTCAAAGTTCAAGTGTGTGATATTAGATAGAAGAGTTGAGTTTTGGTCTCATAATTTTGATAATTTTATGAAGAACATGGGATAATAATATAATATTTTACTTTTAAAACACCATAATATAATGGTTTGGTTTAAATGAAGAATAAGATAGTATGGGTAAAACCATGATTCAAGATGGAAAATTATCAGATGGCTATTGGGAAGAGGTAGCGAACACTTTTGTTTACATCTTAAATAGGTTTTGAATTAAATTAAATGGTAATAAGACTCCTTATGATTTATGGATGAATAGAGTGGTTAATGTTAAGCATTTTAAAGTCTTTGGGAGTAGGTACTTCATCGAAAGAGAGGAAGAAAATCTCAAAAAATTATATTCAAGGTCTGATGACTGCATCTTCTTAGGTTAATCTTCTATTAGTACCACATATAGGTGCTTCAACAAGAGTCTTCATAATATTAATGAAAGTGTAAATGTAAGGGTAGATGAGACAAGTAGAGTCAGTAAGATAAAAGTGTAGGTAAGTGACTCAATTAAGAATTCCATTGAAAATAATGATGAGTTATCCATTGAAATAGATGATGAAGATGAAGAGGAGAAATAAATACAAGATTCTAAAGCTCCATCTAGAATAATTCAAAAAGATCATCCAATCTCTCATATTTTATGAAAAATTGGTGCAAGGTTACAAACTAGAAGGAGAATGTTTATCAATCAAAATCAACAAGACTCAACTTTATTATCCATGATTAAACCCAAAACATTTTATGGAAGCTATAAAATATGAAATTTATAATGATGCAATGGATGAAGAAATTGATCAAATAGAAAGGAATGAAACATGGGACTTAGTTCCTAGACCAAAAGATAAAAATGTGATAAGTACCAAATGGATTTTAAAAAACAAGATGAATGACAAAGGAGAAGTCACAAGGATCAAGGCTAGTTTTGTGTGTAAAAGATATGCTCAAGTTGAAGGAATAGATTTTTATGAGACTTTTGCTCCAATGGCAAGGATGGAAGAAATTATACTCTTTTTGGCATATGCATGTTTCAAAGGTTTTAAGGTATATCAAATGTATGTGAAATCTACATTCCAGAATGGCAACTTGGAATAATAAGTCTACATTGAGTTACTTGAAGGATACTTCATGTCGAGTAATCAAGATTTTGTGTCTAAATTCAATAAGGCTCTATATGGTCTTAAACAAGCTCCTCGATCTTGGTATGATAGGATAGATAAATATATTTTGAGTCAAGGTTTTAAAAGGGGGGTAATTGATAGTAATTTGTACATTAAGATAGAAGGTAATTATCAATTGATAGTTGTTGTATATGTTGATGACATAGATTGTGGATCTGATAACGATAAAATGAGTAAAGAATTTGTAAATACTATGAAGATTCAGTTTGAAATGTTAATGTTGGGATAAATATCTTTTTTCTTAGGATTATAGATTAATCAACTTGAAATAGGGATATTCATTTTGGAAGCTAAATACATCAATGAGATGGTAAGGAAGTTTGACATGATGGATTATAATCCAATGGCTACTCTATAGATCATTAAATTCAATTTAAGTAAACTAGATGATACCAAAAGTTGATCAAAATTTATATATATCCATGATTTGAAGTCTTTTATACTCTACTACATCTAGGTCTAACATCATGCAAGTAGGTTTCATAGGAAGGTTTCAAGATTATCCTATAGAATCTCAATTTAAAGAAGTTAAAAGGATCTGAAGATATCTCAAAGGCACCATGGACTATGGTTTATGGTATCCCAAGAGTAAATAATTCTCTTTGAAATCATATATGGATGCTGATTAGGCAGCATGTGTGGATGATAGGAGGAGTACTTTCGGTGGGGTATTCTTTATGGGAGAATGCCTAGTGTCTTGGCAAAGTAATAAGTAAGCCTCAATATCTCTATCAACTACAAAAGATAATTATATAACATATACCTCTTATTTCACACAAGTCATGTGGATGAAAGAAACTTTGAAGGATTACAAGGTAAGACAAAATGGACCTTGTCCTATTTATTGTGACAATACTAGTGTAATTAGTATCTCAGAAAATCATGTTATGCACTGAAAAACTAAAGACATTCATATTAGATATCATTTATTGATAGAACAAGTGATTAATTAATGTGTCAAGTCTGAGCATGTGCTTATAAAAGAGAAAATTATAGATATTATTACCAAATCATTATCAAAAGCTACTTTTGAGTATCTAAGACAAAGCTTGGATGTCATTTATTTCTCTATGAATCAATAGATGGTCTTTGGTTAAGGAGGAGCAAAAAGTTCATGAGATTTATATAGTGGTTTGTGAAGGAGCTATAATACATGGTTAAGATGGGTGTTTTCAAGTTGGTTAAGAGCATGTTTCCTATTTGGTGAGTGGCATGAAGTTCTATTGTTGGTCCTTGAGGTGGTTTGATATAGAAGGCTAGTAAGCCTGTATGTTGGTTATTAATGGTCTGTGGAGATATAAAGATGATAAAAACTTGATATGTCTTAGATATCTTAGGGGGAGTCCTTCTCAACTATTTATTGGTGAGTTCCATCAGATTCTAGTGATATTTGTGTGTTCTTTCTTTATTAGTTGCAATGCTTAGTTGAAAATAGTGTTGGCATTGATCAAGAGGAAGTTATCAAGGTAAGTAGAAGTAGGCTCAAGGTAAGGGGTGATTGTATCATATTTATAATGTGGTATTCTCTTTTTGGTTGTGTTTTTACATCCTCAATATCAGATTATGCCCACTTTGTCATTATGTCAAAGGGGGAAAAATTTCTTGTTATGGGAGTGCTTTAAAAGAGAGAAGGAAGGTGAGTTATATATGGCTATA
Organism: Torreya grandis; assembly: GCA_037957365.1. NCBI lineage: Eukaryota > Viridiplantae > Streptophyta > Pinopsida > Cupressales > Taxaceae > Torreya > Torreya grandis. Next base: position 728,714 of record JARHVA010006330.1, read on the forward strand.
TGATGGTTGTTGACATCAATGACAAATGGGGAGACTATTGGAGCATTTTAAATGATGTCATTAATGTTTCTAGGTGATTGTATGAATTGCCTTGATAGTCTATGTGACAATGACAAATTGTGTAATGTGTTTGTCCTAGTACGCTTGAATTATGTTTGCTTCATCTTCTATTTTGGCATGGTTAGAGATGTTTAGGGATGTGTATGGAGTTTTAAGGATGTGCAAGAAGTTCATAGATGTTTTATATGCTTTTAGTGATTGTGTACATAAGTAGAATTCATTTGGTTGTCCATAGTTTTCATCCAGACACTTTGGGTCCTGTGGTAGAAAATTTGAGTAGGCAGTTTGATGACATCACCATTGCCATGTATGAATGAGTCAAGGGGAGTTGGGTATGTGGTTGTGATTACATTAGTCCCTAGTTGATTTTCACTAAATTTTAGATTATGTGACAATGTGTTGAAGCATGTTAAAATATATGCAAGGGAAAATTTGGGCTCCTAGGCAGTTTGATAGTATTTTCCCATACAAAACCAAATTTGCATGACATAAAAAAGAGTTGAGTGAGCATTTGATGGTGGAATATATCACATGTGTGGTTGTTTCAATAGAATATTATAATATGGGTTTATTTAGTTTTATACCTAGTTGACTTGTATTAACTTTTAGATCAAGCACTGAAGTATGATAAAAGATATGCATGTTCAAAGTTGGACTTCTAGACAAGGTTTTGACATAGTTAGGTCTGTGGTAGAAAAAAAATTAGTGAGCATTTTAATGTCATTATATCTAACACATATGAGTGTCATAGGATAATTTTGATACATGGTTATATTATCTTATTTAAGGAGATCATATGGTCCAAATTTGAGAACATGCAAGTGAGCGAGGCAAAAGTTATGACTGTACAAATTTGGCCTTCTAATCATATTTCAATGGTTCCCATACTTAGTCTATTTTACATGAAGATAAATATAAATACCAAATTAGGATATAATGGCTCATGGGAAATCATACAATCAAGATCTATGATGTGAAATAAGTCAAAGAAATTAAAGTTTTTGTTGGTTAATGAAGGTAAAGATCGATCTCCTTACAAAAGGATCAACAAACCATGTTTATTTTATGGACTCAAGATGCAGTGAGATGAGGACAAGTGCTTGATGGTTAATGATATAAGTTCTTAAAAGTTATGTAAGGGTGCCAAGTTGCATGATCATGGGGTTTTTGAGTAATATTGAATATTTATCAATGGATTATAAATAATTGACTGATCAATAGAGATAGATGGTGCATGATGAGTCAGCATTACAAGATTTCATGAGATGAGGTCAACGTGTTCAGGTTTAACATTTGGAATTAGAACATTATGTGTTAAAGGTCAAAATTTGTATAATAATATCAATGGTGCATGTTTAATTTTAGCATCAATGACTTGATATGTGGGCATAGTGTCTGAGGTTTAACTACAACCATTTGTATTTGAATATTTAAATTTGAAAAAGAAAAACTAGTGCTTTATATTTTGGCTATATCCTTCGATTTATGCAAAAAAATTCCATGAAATAAAAATAAAAATTATAGAGGACTCCAAGGTACATTTGAGAATATTAATTTGAATATCTTTAAGTGTGTATAGTTAAATATATTAGGTCTAAAGTTGACTATGTGTTCATGCTTGTTCTGCAAGTGACTCGAGAGGTTTATTCTAGCTTGTTTTGATGTTGTTTTGATATCAGTTGATGAATTATATATTATGGAGTGTTTTATACTCTATGAGGATGATATATGTGAATTATTAAGGTTTTTCCAATCATATTCAATATGAATAAAGGTTTAGAAGTTGAATGTGTATTCATTCATGGTGATTATGTGCATAAAATGTTGATTGAGCTTGCACAAAAGAGTGTAATGATGACTTTAAGAATTTGAGGATGACTAAGGGGTCATTTAGTGTGAACCTATACATTTATAAGTGGTCTTATTTTGTTTTTTCTTAGTGATGTGCTAAATGGGTTAATAGGTTTCCATGAGACCTATAAGAGCTATAAGGGCCTTATTAAAAAATGTAATTGCTTAAGGGTGGCCCATAGATGTTATGGCCAACTTATGAAGATTTTATTAATATATCTCAATGGGATAGATGCCTTAAGTGTTAAGTCATGCCTAATGGTTGACCAAGATAGTGATGATCATGATTTCTCTATAAATAATGAACCCAAATGTGTTGGTTTATAGACTTGAGTGAGAGATTTGAGAGGGGATTTCATGTGTGAATTATGGATTGAAGGATAGGTATGGTGCCTTGTGAATGTGTTAAAGAGCATAAAATATTGAGGACTATTTTTATGACATATGGGTCATAATTCTATTGTTAGAATAGTTATATTACTATTTTTGTATGAGCAATGGTAAAGAGTAATAATCAGAGGTCCAACATCTAGTGTTGAAGACATTAGTTCATAGGTGGATGTGTTCATAGGTGTTGTTATGGAAACTCAACATATAATGGGGTTGTATCCTCCTTATAGGTGAAACTTGTTAAAATTTTGGTTTTTATTACAGCTCAGCTAGATAGGTGTTAAAGCACCTCGTGGTATTTTAGTCTCACTAAATAGGGATTTTAGTTCCTTTATTAGATGTAGCTTATACAAATTGGTTCTTTTTATTATAGGACAATATTCTAATTGTAGGTTCCAGTGGGGTTTCTTCCCCATGAGGGTTTCCCACATATGTCATGTGTTATGTGATTGATATTGAATTGTCTATCTTTCTCTTTTCTATGAATGTTATGTATGCTTCATGAATGCTTATGGTAATTGATTAAGAACTTGAAAGGATTGAAATTGAAGTTTGATTTTCTAGGTTCACTGATTCACCTCCCCATCTTAGTGATTTTACCTCTGACATAACTTTCACATCTCCCATCTTAGATTCCTTTCTTAAAACTTATGATAAATTTTCATCATCATTTTTATCATCTAATGTAATTATTATTTAAAATGAACATACCTCATCTTCTACCTATTCATCAAGAACATACCTTATCAAGATCTAAAGATAGAATCATTTAATAGTGTGATTAAATGTCTAATCACATAAATGAAATAGTGGGCACTTCTATTTCACTCAAATTTCCTATCTCTTCCATGATTCCAAATGAGATATTAATTTTTGAAAATGACCTGACATTATTCATTAGTGTAAAAATATGAGATATTAAATTCAAATTTTCTTTAATAGATGAAGGATCAGACACTTATGTTGCTTCCCTTGATTTTATAAAATTGCTTAGATACTCTAAATGTAATATTAAATCCATGTAAAGTACATGTCAAAGATATGGTCGAGGATAAATTCGACTATTAGGTTGTGTTTGTATTCTTATCATAGTTCCCCAAATAATGATACCTGTGAAATTCATGACATTTAACTTTATGATCTCTTAAAATATCTTACTCAGACACCCTTAGACACACCACATGAGAACAATTTCCTCATCAACATTCTAAAGTGTTAAATTTATTTATAACATAGTTATATACAATATTCAAGGAGACATGAATCCTCATAATTTTGAACAATTCCAAGAAAGAGGTTTTTTTAAAGTAGCCACCATTGAACCCTTACCTATCATCCAATTTAATGAATGACAATATTTTAATTATACCATCAAATCTACTAGAGGTTATGATGGTCATCCTAAAATGATAGGAAACATAACACCTAACCTTTTAGATTTAGATGTTGATGAACCAAATGATATAAGTTTAAAAATTAAAACTTATGATATCTCTCCTAAAATAATTTATCAATTACCTCCTTCATTACCTTGATCTCATCAAAAAACATGTGCTGAAATTTTGATTACCTTATTAAAAACTAAGAATTCCATTCAACATGCCTCTTCAAATGATAAAATCATTGATGTGTGTACTATTGACCTTTACACTCCTAATTATAATGATGGATATTATTTAGACAACCCATTTTTAGTTGGCTCAACTCAAGTAAAAAATATATTACTTAGATATCATTCATATTTACAACATTCTCTTAGTTTTATTCATGTAGTTTTTTATCTTTCTATAGTACCTAATATTAGTTATTCATTTGATGTTCATAAGTTTGAGATGGAAAAAAACACTCACTAATCCTCTAGTCACTATTAATCCTCTTTGGAGTATGATTATGGACTATACCATGACAAGACCTTACAAGTTTGATATATTTCATGATCCTTCCATATTACTTCCTATAAAGATAACTACATTACTTATGAGTTCATCCCTTCATATGGTCCAACCTAGTATTAATATTACTGCAAAATATCCTATTGGTGATGGCATGATACATTTTCAAAAAAATTATCCTCTACCATCATGATGGATATATGAGCCTTATTATGAGATCCATATAGTTATCTATCATTGGGCTAAGGATTTTAGTGCACACTATTAGTAGGGGCTCTTCTTCTTCTACTATAGATAGTTTCTCTTCACCATCTGCTACTAGATGTACTTGTTATTATCCTCACACATGTAACCATTATTTTAATCATTATCAATATCTTAGGTAGTATATTGATACACTTCATCCAATAATAACATAGATAAAAGACAAGATTAGACTACCTCCTAAGGTACTTATAAAGTATATTCCTTCATATGGGGAAGTTTATTATCTCTGGCATTAGTGCACTACACACCATACTAATAGATGCCAATTGAATTAGCAATATTTTTAGGATTTTTCATGGTCTACAACTTCACCATCTCAACCTTATGATTTATGTCATTTTTAGATAAAGGCTTCCCCTTCTCTATATCTTATATCTTTACATATATCTGAATTTTTTGACACCCTTTCCTTGTATTGAGCATCCCAAAAAAGAGGTACCTAAGGAGCATCATTCTAATTCTAGTATACCTACTTTATCTATAGAGATGACAGGACAAGAAGTATTTTCATGACTTTATATGAAGATTAATGAAACTCTGACTATTATCAAAATTCAATTACATAAGGACGTGTCAAATGTTATGGATGATAGTTGTAGTGAGATTTATTAGTATTTTTGAACACATCATGGTGTTCTATCAGGTTAATTATCACAAAATTATATGATTTGGATTTGATTTATAAGTATATATGGATTCTATGTTTTATTTATTTATTATGTCTCCTAGGTTATTTTATTTTCTCTTTCACATCCTTGGTTTTAAAATGAATATCTCATGCATTAATCTTACAGTTTAAATTCTTTTGCATGGTTTGTGTTTTCTTAAACTTCATTGTATCATGTTTATTTTGTCATTTAAAATTTAGATAGTTATTATTGTGACATGTCTTAAACCTATGTCCCTTGATTATCCTATATTTACCATATGATCATTTTAAAAGCATACTTATCATTATATCACTACATGCCTTGATCTATTTAGATATTCATACTTTCCTATTTATTCCACTTTTTATACTAAGCACACATAAGGTTAATACCTAATATCACATGCTAGTTTTTAGGTGAGCCTCATTATTAATAAATGTGTGTCAATATTTCTAGGTATTTTTCTTCCCATAACGAAATCCTATAATTGATTTGTGTTCATCACATATAACTCATGATTGGTTATTCCAAATCCATATAATGGAGTGTTGGGGGATCAAACCAACAATAGATTACACTTGTGAAAGCAATAAACACAAAAATAAATTAGATAGATAAGTAACTAAAATGATAAATAGCACAGAACAAGATATACAAGAAAACACCCTAAAAACTTGTATTAAAACTCTTTACAATAGGAATACAATGAAGAAACTTCATTCTTCCACACCTCTCTCAGATGCACACAAGGTCTCTCACTAGATCTCTATTCCTCAAGAGCTCTCTCTCAAGTACAATCAAATCCAACAACCTGGATTGATGCAACTCAGTACTATCCTTCAAACATTCACAATGTTCTACTCATACAGTTCTACTCACATACTAAGCTAAGAAGATCTTTCCTACATATAGAAATAGGAAACTTGAGCATGCTCTTACAACAAACAGTTAAGCCTCTTCAACAAGGGCTCTAAAAATAATATTGCTAATAATAGAGATGCGAGCTTGAGACTACAACTCAAACTCATCATGCAAACACTCGCTTTCATCCACAGAAATCGCTTTCTGGACACACAGGTAACCGACATCGATTCCTGCCTGTTTGCCTGTGACCGTCGCCGGCCGACCCTACTGCCGACATCGGCACCTCTGCAACTGCAACTGACCGACGTCGGTCACTCCTGACTGATGCCGGTGTCTGTGTAGACCCGAACCTATTTAAGTCTGCTCCTTGGTGAAGCTTTTAGCTCCACACCCTAACAATCTCCCACTTGGAGATAAACTAGCTGCACCAGTACCTGTACAGCAACATCTTCTAGCTCCTCCATCTTCAACTCAATCATGAAGACCAATAGAAGTTGAATGAAGATTCAACTTCTCCTTCGTAACTGGCTTTGTTAGCATATCAGTAGGATTCTTGTCTGTATGGATTTTCTCCAGCTTCAACTCACCATCTTCCAATACCTATCGTATGAAATGGTACCTTAGTTGTATGTGTTTTGTTCTTAAATGAAAGGCCGAATTCTTGGCCAAATGGATTGCACTCTGACTGTCACTATACAATCTACAACTCTCATGCTCCCTACCAAGCTCATCCATGAACCGTGTCATCCATATCATCTCCTTGCTAGCTTCTGTAGCTGCAATATATTCTACTTCTGTAGTTGACAAGGCAACAACCTTCTGCAACTTAGATATCCAGCTAACCGCCGTTCCACCTACAGTAAAAACATAACCTGTGGTGCTCCTCCTGCCATCCAAATCTCCTGCCATATCTGAATCTACATAACCATGTAGAGAACTATCTGAACCTCCATAGCACAAATGCTTGCTGCTAGTTCCTCTCAGATATCTAAGGATCTATTGAACTGCCTTCCAATGTTCCTTACCTGGATTGGCCATATACTTGCTTACTACTCCCATTGCTTGGGCAATATCCGGTCTAGTACACACCATTGTATACATCAAACTCCCTACTATGGAAGAATATGGAACCTTACTCATGTACTCTACTTCTACATGTGAATTGGGACATTGTTCTTTACTTAACTTAAAATGTCCAGCCATAGGTGTACTTACCAGTTTTGCATCCTGCATATTAAACCTCTCCAACGCCTTGTTCACATAATCTTCTTGAGACAATATCAACCTGTGATTTTTCCTATCTCTCTTAATGCTCATGCCAAGGATTTTCTTAGCTACTCCCAAATCCTTCATAGTAAACGTTTGAGCTAACTTCTCCTTAAGCTCAGAGATATCCTGCATGTGAGACCCTGCAACCAGCATGTCATCTACATACAACAATAGAATAATATATCTACCGTTATCAAATCTCTTGAAATACACACAATGGTCTGATTGACACCTACTGTAGCCGTGCTTAGTCATAAACCTATCAAATTTTAAGTACCATTGCCTAGGAGCTTGCTTGAGGCCATACAAGCTTTTCTTCAACCTGCACACTAACTTCTCCTTACCCTTGACCTCAAATCCTTTTGGCTGTTCCATATAGATTTCCTCATCCAAATCTCCATGAAGAAATGTTGTCTTAACATCTAGCTGCTCGAGATGCAAATCCTCAAAAGCAACCAAAGATAATACAACCCTTATTGAAGTCATTTTAACAACTGGAGAAAAAATTTCACTAAAGTCAATACCTGGTTTCTGTGCAAATCCTTTCACCACTAATCTGGCCTTGTATCTCATCTGTCCATCCTCACTTTCCTTCAACCTGTAGGTCCATCTGTTCTTTAGTGTTCTCTTACTAGCTGGCAACTCAACCAAATCCCATGTTTGGTTCTCTCTTAAGGACTCCATCTCCTCAACCATGCCACGCTCCCACTTACTCCTGGACTCCACCTGTAATGCTTCTTTAAAACTCTCTGGTTCTCCACCATCGGTTAGCAATAAATAATATAAGGAAGGAGAATATCTAATTGGAGGCTTACTTACACTTTCAGACCTCCTGATGGGTGTCTTGGACTCGTTCTCAACAATCTATCCACCCAAATTTTTTGACAGTGACCGACCTCAGCCACCTGTAGACCTGTTACTGGCCGACGCTAGTTCTTCCTGGCTGACGTCGGTGCCTGGTCTGCCGACGTTGGTCTTTTTATGATCGACATCAGTTTCTATACTACAGATGCCGGTTCCTAATCTGTCGACGTCGGTCTCTGTGTTTTCTTGCAAGTGATTATTTCTTTTTCTCGCGAGCTCATTTTGGACCATAACTTCATCCAATTCACTATTGCTCTACCCAGATTGATCTAGCTTCTTTATCTAATCACTGTACATCAGTCTTTCATTGAAAACAACATCACGACTCTTGATTACCTTGTTAGTTCCTAGATTCCAAAATCTGAAACCAAAATCATCTGAGCCATAGCCAATAAACGTGCACCTCATAGACGTAGGATCAAGCTTCTTTCTATTTTCCTTATCTATGTGCACAAAGGCTTCACTACCAAAAACTTTGAGATATGAGAGATCTACCTTTTTACCTGTCCATGCCTCTTCTGGAATTCCACCATCCAGAGTTGTAGAGGGTCCTCTATTAATCAGGTACACTGCGGTGTCAACTGCTTCTACCCAAAACTCTAAGGGCAACCCTGCATGCAATCTCATACATCTTGCACGCTCCATGATAGTTCTGTTCATCCTTTCAGCAATACCATTCTGCTAAGGTGTCCTTGGAACCATCCTTTGCCTATGGATTCCATGTGTATAACAATACAATTTGAACTTAAGACTGCAAAACTCACCGCCATTATCAGATCTCAAGCACTTTAATCTTATGCCTGTTTCATTCTCAACCATAGCTTTCCAAAACTTAAAAGTCTCAAAAACATCAGATTTCTTTTTAATACAGTAGATCCATACCTTCCTTGTAGCATCATCTATGAATGTAACATAGTACCGTGATCCGCCAATAGAGGCTACCTGAGCCGGTCCCCACACGTCTGTGTGAACAAGCTGCAACTTCTGCCTTTTCTTAGTAGACCCAGTCTTGAGAAAACTAACCCTTTTCTATTTTCCAAATACACAATGCTCACAAAATTCTAGATCCATACTTTTCAAATCTGAAAGCATACCTTTACACTTAAGAATTGACATCCCCTTCTCACTCATGTGGCCAAGCCTTGAGTGCCACAATTTAGCATCCACATCTGAAGTAGATAAAACTGAAGGAGATTTGTTAGTAACACAATTACATAAATAGAGAGTACCTTCTCTCTTACCTCTGGCCATAACAAGTGCACCCTTGGTCACCTTCCAAGAATCTGCTGTGAGAGTTATTGTACAACCCTCATCACCTATCTTACCTGCAGAAATCAAATTTCTCTTCAAACTAGGAACATGCATCACATCTCTCAATACCCATGTGTTGCCATTCTGCATCTTCAGCTGCACTTTACCTTTGCCAGTAATCTTACAAATCTCATCATCCCCTAAGTACACTATTCCAAAATCTCCATGGATATAGTCACTGAAATATTCTCTGTTAGGGGTAGCATGGAAAGATGCACCAGAATCTAATACCCAAGATTCTATGTTATTATGCAAAGAGAAAATTAAAGCATCTTGTGCAATACCTGCAACCTTGGCTTCTTCCTTTCCTTCGTGCTGATTGTCCTCCTTAGGCTTTGACCAATAATCTCTGCTTATGTGCCCAATCTTTCCACAATTCCAGCATTGTGGCTTCCTGCCATTCTTGGATTTGGATCTTCCTCTCACCTTAGACTTAGATCTTGATCTCCTCTTGCTCTTTTCTTTTTACCTTCCCCTACTCTCAAAATTTAAAGCATTCCTAGATGTCTCTTCTGTGCTTTTCCTGCGTATTTCCTCATTCAAGATAACACTAACAACATCCTCTACTTTCAAAATATTTGATGCAGATGCAGTATTACGTACTACCATTACTAAGCCATGCCAGCTTTCAGGCAAAGAACATAATATTAAAAGAGCTTTTATCTCATCATCAAACACTATATTTACTGAGCTTAATTGATTCACAATACCATTGAAATCATTCAGATGAGTAGAAATAGATCCACCTTCATTCATATGCAAATTAAATAACTGCTTCATAAGATATACCTTATTTGAAGCTGAGGGTTTTTCATACATATTTGCTAACGTAGTCATCAACTCTACTGTTGTTTTTGCCTGTGACAAATTAGATATCACAGTGGAGGCCAGACTCAGTCTTATAGACCCAAGAGCCTTTCTATCAAGAACTTCCCATTCTTCATCCTCCATGTCCTTGGGCTTCTTTGCAATCCCACCTAACGGTAACTAGAGATCTTTCTGATACAGATAGTCCTCTATCTGCATTCTCCAATGTTGGTAGTTCTTGCCATTAAACTTTTCCATTCTCAACTTACTTTCTTCTGCCATTGCTTCTCCCACTCAAACAAAAATCCCTGCAGAAACCCCTGTGAGCAACCTGTAATCCAAACACACTACATAGATCTGAACCACCTGTTAGTGAACCTGAACTTTGATACCAATTATCAAGCTCTGAACCTGTAACCAAGGCTCTGATACCACTTGTTGGGGGATCAAACCAATAATAGATTACACTTGTGAAAGCAATAAATGCGAAAATAAATCAGATAGATAAGTAACTGAAATGATAAATAGCGCAGAACAAGATATATAAGAAAACACCCTGAAAACTTGTATTAAAACTCTTTACAATAGGAATACAATGAAGAAACTTCGTTCTTCCACACCTCTCTCAGATGCACACAAGATCTCTCACTAGATCTCTATTCCTCAAGAGCTCTCTCTCAAGTACAATCAAATCCAATAACCTGGATTGATGTAACTCAGTACTGTCCTTCAAACATTCACAATGTTCTACTCATACAGTTCTACTCACATACTAAGCTAAGAAGGTCTTTCCTACATATAGAAATAGGAAACTTGAGCATGCTCTTACAACAAATAGTTAAGCCTCTTCAACAAGGGCTCTAAAAATAATATTGCTAATAATAGTGACGCGAGCTTGAGACTACAACTCAAAATCATCATGCAAACACTCGCTTCCGTCCACGAAAATCACTTTCTGGACACACAGGTAACCGACGTCGGTTCCTGCCTATTTGCCTGTGACCGTCGCTGGCCGACCCTACTGCCGACGTCGGTGCCTCTGCAACTGCAACTGACCGACGTCGGTCGCTCCTGACCGACGCTGGTGTCTGTGTAGACCCAAACCTATTTAAGTCTGCTCCTTGGTGAAGCTTTTAGCTCCACACCCTAACATGGAGGAATAAAAAAGGCTATAACAAGTTAAAATCCAAATAATTTAAACAAAAGGTAATGATCAAAAGGAAAAAATGAACATTTAAAATTCAAAATCACACTAAAAGGCATAATTCATTTCTAAAAACATATCCTATTTATAATCAAATCTCAAAATATATAGTTGGCAATATAATGAACTAAGGTACAATAGGGTTTGTTAGGCCAGTACATTGGGATAGGATATTTAAAAATTATATATAGTGCTACCTATTTTCTTAAGTAAGTGTCAGATCTTCACAATAAATCAATGACTTTGTAAGGGGTCCTAAGGAAATGGGAACATGATGTGGGAAGATATGTCAATTTTAATTTTCTTTTATAATTAACCTTCATGATTTTATCCTATAATTACACTTATTTTCCCATAAATTTTTGTGCTTAATTTGAAAAAAATACTTTCTGCATTTGGAATCCACTAGACTCTTAGTGTGTCCCTATTTACTTAGTATGCCTCATGTCTACTAATGTTTTATTAAAAACACCTATGCCATTATTTTTACACTCCTTATTTCATTATAAAAATTTAAATATTCCTCCTTGATGAATATGTTTTGTTAATTGATCATATACCTAGGGTTTCCTTTTATGAGTTGAAGTATAAGACCTCAGATAGGACCAAAAATTCCTCATAAAATTATCCTTACTTCCTAAAAACCTTATCCAATATTAGAATTAACCTCATTCATATTATTATTTTGAGTTATAGTGTAATACCTTGGATATAAGTAGGTCATCCTAACAATACATTACTAACACCCCCATACCATGATTAGTCACAAAAATAATTATCAATCTTGATACTTGCATCTTACTTTTTCTTTACATTTTTAGTTAAAAACTTAAATATTTGATTTAGCGTGTCTACATTTTTAATTATAAATCATGTGCATACTTCCCATCATGATTTATTATGTTTCATTTTCTCTTACATTTTAATCTATATTAGTTTTTTAAATATTTGATTAAGTGGGTTTTACATTAAGATTTATTTTACATACTTTCCATCCCAATTTAGTATGGTTTATTTTATTTATTTTCACATATTTACATCTTACACATTCCTCAACTTGATTTAACATGTTTTATACCTATTATATTTGTAGTACATACTTTTGAAATATTGATTTAAGTGTATTTTACAAATTCTTTCATATATTTATATTTTAAAAAATTTCAAACTTGATTTAATGTGTACTACATTTTCTTATTATTTTATATAATCTATATTTTTTACACATTTTTTATATTATTTTCATCTATTATTCTTTTTAATGATGCATTTGTTAATAAATTGGTAGAAACTAATCCAACCTACATCACATATTTTCTCATAACATATAATAGAAACTAAAACACATGATAAAAATAAAATATACATACATTAGAAATCCATGATTAATATAAAACAAAAAATGTAGAGCCATATATATATCAATAGATCAAATGTTTTATATGATATAGGTAGAATAGTATAAATAAATCTAATTTTGTGCTCCATCATGTCTATCTGGTGTAAAAACCACACTACCCATAGATGTGTATGTTGGGTATGACTATCCCCTATGAATATTCAACTAAAATGAATCCATATAGAATTAAAAGTCATCAATCTATCCCTATAGATTGGCCAGCTAGACCTATAACTATGCTAGTTACCTTGTTATATCCATATGAAAAGCTCATTTCTTGGATACTATCTACCATGCCTACATATATCCATCTCATACTCCAAGTGGTATCTATGTGGCATCTCCTCATTTTTCAAATCTCATGATACTTTACCAACTAACCAAAACCAACCAACATAATTTAGGGTAGATGGTACAGTAAGATCAACCATAAATGTAGTATCATGATGTGATAATACACCATCCAAAATAGAATGATGTGTAGCTCGTATCATAGCACCCCATCTAAACTCCTTATCAATAATATTTACAAAAAAACAAATGTAAATTAGATATGGAATATAAAAAATATCCAAACATCTATTTAAACAAATATATATAAATTTATATATCTATTCATCTATTTTAATACTCAAAATAATAACAGCACTTACCAATAATGGCATCTCACACAATAGTCTCTCTATTAGCATGACCTTCAAGTACCTCCATAGGATAATGTATATAAATTACTATAAAACCAAAAGCAAGAAATCAAGCATGTTATGGTCCACTCTAGATCCAATGCTTTATCAACCAACTATGTGTTGTGTGGGATATGGGATATCCTTATTCAATTATTTCCTCTTGTGTAATCACTACCACCTATAAATGTCTCCATCATTACGATTATCATAGTGGGAACTATAAAACATGTTATGTATCAATAATATCCACATCCTCAATATAAACTACAAACCATATCCACATTTTAAACCTCTAATTACTTGATAATAACTCTCATTGTTCTTAGCTATCATTGTTAACTAGTCCATAGTGTAAATTTCCATGTCTAAATCATAGGTACATGAATAGGTGGTCGTGTGTCGCCACTACCTATTGGATCTCTATAATGAGATGAATAATACTCAAAAACTATTATCAAATCCACTAGATGGTGTAATCCTAACTATATAGGTAGGCAAGTAATAGAATGTGTCTTCACCCACCATGTATAGTGTCTGGTACTATGAAAATGAAATAATCTAAGATATATTGTAGGCTAAGTCAATCAAATACCTATAATATCTATATAGGGATTCCATATAATGTCATTATCAATAACATTCCAAGTGCCTAAGTATGTGGTATAACATTTATCACGTGATCTTATCACCATATAAGAACATGAGGTACACTATCATCGATAACATGGGGAAACCCAAGTAGTTGATACATGGGAAATATCTCATATATCCAACTACACAAAAAAAAATGGGGCCCATATTCTTCTACCCATGAGATATAATTTCATATATGTCATGGATTAATTTCACCTAAATCACTAGCCCTATAAAATACCCTACTCCAAAATTAGTTGACATAATGAGACTACATATAATGACACCTTCCCATCAGACTTGTGAAAAAGCACATGTGATGTCACAATGCATATAATTACCTTAAAGATATCAATAATGGTAGATATATACATATAAAATAATCAAACATGGAATACCTCAAAATATCTCTTAAATACAGTCACCCATAGGGTTAGGGATTATCTCTCTAATGCTACCTCAAGAGTGTCATAGATAATAGGAGTCCCAATAATATGAAGTCCAAGCAAAGCATGGACATACTCTAAAGTGATATCAACCTCTATTATATCCCCATCCACATCCAATCATAAAGTTTTGGTTATTAAATACCATATTCCTAATAACATCATGACTGAGTCAACACTAAGGGGGATCCTATGCATATACATGATAACTCCAAAACCCAATGATATCAAGCATGCATGACTATTTACTAGCAATCTATCTAATAAATCATGTAGCCATGTTGTTTCTATCAAGCACCATAGTCTCCACCATCCCTAAAGGAAATTATAAATAATAAAAGATATATTATTCCTTGATCTAAGATAATTAGGAAAATACACTCTAAAAATAATTAAAATATGCTTATTTCAAAAATTAACTACTTCATCAACCTATTTTTGAAAATTTTATACTAATTTATACTATGTTGGCCATATACTTGATTATGTTGGTCAAAAATAAAAAATATTATACTAATTTAGCCAAGAAATAAAACTATATTAGCCACTGTTATAACCTTAAAACTAAGTTAGCTGACTACTATGCAGTTGGCCAAATCATAAAACTAAGTTGGCCCACTAATGTACAATCAACCATGTCATTTTACTATGTCATCCAATTCATACAAAGTTAGCCATTATTTTAAATTATTTTGACAAAATTCATACATTACTACATTGACCAATATGTAAATAGTCAACCACTTAAAATTTACAACTAGATCAACTTTCATATATGTAACTGGCCACTTAGGATTAAACTACATCAGTTATCTACTATGAAGTCATCCATCCTTTTATCCCTTTGCATTCTGAACTGAGTCATCTTGACTAAATCTATTAATTTTCTAAGACATATTTTTACCTATTTATCATTAATGCCTTAGGCATTAATGACTCATTTTTGTACTTACACATTGACTTTCCTACTATATACTCTACTCTAAAAAATTTTGAGCTGAATTTCATTACTTGGATTTCCCCACCACCTAATTTTTAAAAATATCTTATTTTATAATAAAAAAATCCAAAAAATAAAAATTTAAGGCACCACTTGAGTCATGCTAGAAACTACCTCTATGCATCCCCTAGCTCACACTCATTATCTCTAAGCCATAG
This sequence comes from Torreya grandis, assembly GCA_037957365.1. Taxonomy (NCBI): domain Eukaryota; kingdom Viridiplantae; phylum Streptophyta; class Pinopsida; order Cupressales; family Taxaceae; genus Torreya; species Torreya grandis. The sequence continues at coordinate 744,465 of JARHVA010006330.1, forward strand.
TCTCTCTCTTCACTCTTTTGGGTCTCTTAAAGTTCTATTATTCTCCCAAATAGAAAAATTACTAATAAATAATTTAAAACTATTATTTATATGTTAATTTTGAAATTCTTTAACTACTAATTATTTTATGACAATTTTTTATTTTTACTCATAAATATGTTTTTTCTAGCTCTTTTTTTGAACCAAAATATATTCAAGAATCATGATATTGTAGAGAATTTTTCTACATATAACACATATTTTTTTGAAAATTTTATTTTTTCTCTTATTTTATAGGTCTATCTAATGTCTGCTACATTTTATGCCTCTTCAATCTCACTTAAATTCTCTTATAAAATAGTAAGGTAAGCAAAGGGATGTATTTTTCAATTCTTTCCTTTCAATTACTTTTATGCATCATACTATAGTTTATTATCTTAGTGTTGTGGGTTACTATGGTATTTTCCAAAAGCACTATCCCATGTTACAACTATGTGATATGTGATGAAATTTGAGTGGGGGATATGTATACATAACATTTTTAAATTTTTAAGTTAATGATGATTTATCTCCTGTAGGAACTCATCGATTCTAAATCTCTCTAAGTGCATGCATTAAAGGGTACACCTAGAAAGGGGTTTGCATACATTTGGTATTTTTATAATTATTGGCTCCTATACTACCACTTAAAACTAATACAAGTCTTTGTTATCCATTACCCTAAGCATTGAAACCTCATTTATACACTTTTCTAAGTATCTCACTGCCCAAAATAACCCTTACCTAAACAAAAACCCCTTTTTACTATTTTTCTTACTATATTGATCAATTTGACCCCATTTTGGGTCTAGCGTACATTCCATAACTCTATCATCTTAAGCTAACATATGTTGAGACCTAATGAACCTATTTCTCACCTAATAAGATTGACTAGGTTGATTGTGTCAGATAATTTCCTTGGAGGGTTTAAGGTCAATCCATGGCTATATATATACCCACTTTAATTTCATTTATAATAGAATATCATTTAATTACACATCATTAATTATTATAAATATTCTTATACAATTAATAAGAGGTTTCATTACTTATTTTTTTCCTTGGAGAAGTATCGCTTGTCTTGTGGAGGTATTGGATGCATAGGCAGAGTCTTATATCCTAGAGATAATTTTTCCTTGTGATCTTTACAATTCCATAACAAAATCTTTGAAGGAACCATTGGCCAAGGGAGAGATTGAGGCATGACATGTTCACTTAAACAAGGAAATTATATTCTTATCCCTTCATATTTTTTAAAGTAGATGTTATAGAGTTAATATATATTAAATTATATTTCTCCTTCATTATATAATTTATATATTATAGATATATTTGTCTCTGCATGTTTATTATCTTCCCCATTTTTGTCTTAAGTTTTGATGAGCACTAGATTAACTTGTATATGCATTTACTAGATTAACTTGCATAATAATCTAGTAGATTAGCTTACTTAAAATTATTTAAAATCATAATACATAGCTAGGGTTATCACAAAATGTCATTTGACTAGAGGCCTTGGAAAGTTATCCTTTTCCATAGTGTGATAAGTGATCCATTACTATAGGTTTAGTAGATTCATTATTGAGCATGAACCTAATTTAAATTTATTGCTAATCATACTTTTTAGTTGATTACCTTCTCTAAGATTGAATATTATTGAGTAAGATAAGTTATAGATCTATCTAGTTTCACTTGCATACACTTTCCTTTAATTCAATTTAATTTCATGTAATTTAAATTATAAAAGTTTTCTTTCTTATATGCAACCTTTAAGAACCTCAACCTTCAAATACAACTATTATTTCATATACACTACTGACATCTTACCAAATTATACACACACTAGGTTATAATTGGTGAAATTAGTGTATTTGATAAACCAAGTGGATAACGATGGAGTGCCTATATTAGGTTTTACATGACTGATTGGACTATGTTAGTTTAATTATGGAGTTGATTTTTCACATCAAAATCCAAAACATGATATATATATATATATATATATATATATATATATATATATATATATATAACTAATGATTCAAAAAGTGTACTTAGGTTAATAATAATTAACAAGAGATTATAAGGGGAACACTTCAAAACAAAATGATCACCTTACCTCCTCTACATCCTATAATTAAATAAAAATATTATTATGAATACCATAAAATACATGGACATCATTCAAATTTTTTTTGGGATTTGAAGAATAAAATACAAAGTATCATTGATAATTGTGATCCTACACTAGATAAATAAATCAAACCACCACCTAATTCAAGTGAAACTTCTCAAATCAAGTAACCTATTAACACTATGATTTCATCTCCTAAGGAATAACTGCAAAAATATTTAAAGGAATAGATAAAAAATAAAAATTTAGAAACAAAAAGGTCATAAAAGCAAAAATCATAAAAATATAGATTATAAAAGGAATACCTAGAGTAATAAAGGTTACAAAAGTGAAACTCAAAATATTAAATGTTAAAAAAGGAAAAATCAAAATAATAAATGTTACAAAAGGAAAAAGTGGATCATGAAAGGTCACAAAATGAATGAGTGGAACATGAGAGGTTACAAAAGGGAAAAATAGGATAAGAGAAGTTACAAAAGGAAAAAATGTAGTAAGAAAGGTTACAAAGGATTCAATTACAAGAAGAACAGGAAAATAATAAGGAATTTCTTCTCTCCTACATTGATCATTTAAATTATGAAAAAGATGAGGATTGGTATAATAGTGATGTATATGATGACAATAAAGTTATGATATTCTAATCAATGATAAAATATAGGATTCAATAGATGATATAAATGGAATTACACTTATGGATCTAGACCATACATATTGGCATCCCCTATATGATTTTTTTGGGTGCTTAGCCAATCCCTAGTTGACTTATAGTTAACTAAAACTTAATATATTGTACATAGTTTATTTATTGTATAATTTCTCTATTCTTATATTTTTTAAATAAATTCACTCATATAATCTTGTATAAACCTTTATTATATCCCTTGGCTTTGTATTCACTTGGATTTTGTCCCTTTATTGTTATCTTGATTTAGATATCCATGAAAATTTTATTATAACTATTATATTATACATCTTTTTTGGCTTCCATCAAGCTTACATTATCATATACAATTATATCTACATATTACATGAACACACATTGATTCTAGACTAGAGGGGGAATGATGATCATTATCTCCACATGTGTTCTTGAGATAAATTATTATGATTCACATATATAGTGAGGGCATATTGATTGATTTCAATTTCTACACAAATCCATGTTATCACAAGTAGTGCACATTATGCATTCAAACATATTGCATATTTTTAAGGTTCCTCAAATTATTCTCTTTTAAAAACTATTACTCTATGAACTTACCCTTGATCTTTCCTAAATAATTTTAAATATTCTAAAAAAAATCAAAAACTATAAAAAACATTACAATATTCGAAACATCTAAAATTAGGGCTTGAGCATGACATAATTTCTATATTACACTATTTACATATGTTGTTTTTCACATGTTTTATAGATGGCATATTATTTTTGTACACATGAATTCAATGGTATATGAGTTCAATGTAGAACATATAATATAAACATGTATATAAAAATGTTTTAATTTAATTTACCTACTAGCCATGATAATATTTAGGGCATCTTATTCCACAGGTTTCACTATTACAAGTTATATCTTTTTATGACATTTATATCATGTTGATCTACCTATATTTCTTACACACTCCTTGATAGTTACTCATATATTACACAATGATACATGGATATTTTATTATACTATGATGTGATATTGATACAAATGGATGGTGTAGATTAGTTCTTTTTTCCTATGCTTTGTTGATGTTGTTATTATTTTACATGATAAGATACATTGTGTTGTATATTGTTTATTGCACTTTGTATGTTTTGGGACATATTTATGTCCCATGAATGTGTCCCTTTGTATTTTATGGTGCAACATCCTTGATTTCCCTTATTTGTGACATATTTTTATCCCCTTGCATGTAGACCTTACATTTATTTCTTGCAACATATCTATGTTCCTTGTATGGGGAAATTGGCCTTATGTGTGACACAAACAATTAAGTTTGTTGACCTTGATGATATTGAGTGATGACATTATATATATCATTAAGTTTTAAAATGTATTATTTATAATATATACTACTAATATATTATTAATTGATACATACATAGACACACACACACACACACACACACACACACACACACACACACACACACACACACACACACACACACACACGTAACACTTATATGCCTTGATTAAAAAATATATTACTATGATGATATATTATCTGCAATGTGTATATAGATAACTCTTATTTTAATATGAGTAAATTAAATAATACACTCCTCATCCTAAAAGAGATACATTAAAGTGGTTTTATCATAGAGATATAAGCCTCCACGAAGATAAATAAGATCAATATTAATATTTTTAGAGATTCATAATGGTTTCAATATTAGAATGCTTAAATACATGACATATATTGGCAAATTAAAAATAGATTTTGAGGTAATATGTAATGAATATTCATTAAATTTAAATAAATTTTAGCATATATTCATACAAATTTGGGTGAAAATGCATGAGAATATGCACACAATTTACAAGAAGATGAATAATATGTTTCCACAACATAATACATTTTAGATATAGGTTTTCAAATTCAACATATAAATGTAAAAAAATTTATATCACTTTTTACAAATTTAGGGGGAATGGTATTTGTTCATATAAACATACAATTTTTTTAAATTCATGATACATGATGCTCATTTATGCACACATACACAAAAACATAATTTATAGTTTAATGGAATATAGTTGTCATTCCACTTCACACTTATTAGATATATGTTAATGATGGGGGCATGAGAATTTTTCATTCTATTTTGATTTGGAAGGTTATTATACATTGACTAAACATGAGAAAAACTATATGATCAAACCTATATGCATCAGGGGGCATGAACACTATTCATTCCATTTTGATCATATTTTTTGTTTACATGGAGAGAACTTGAGAGAACTTGAGAGAAACTATAAAATTGAATCTATAATCCATATATATTGGTTGATTAATTTTATTTGAGATAAACTAGCTTTATGGTTATAAATTTTACCTACATGGTTAATTTGGATAGTGTATTATGTACTTATTCCCACATTAATGAGGGTTTGGGAATGTTGTCTTACTAACTCCATATATTGCATAGTTACAAAGATTTGGAAAATAATCACCCTAAATCTCCATGTGATTTAACAAGTAAGAATAATTTTATCTAATTCTTCAATAAGTAATCATCATCTCCAATATGTTTCAAAGGAAAAATTGTTTTCAAAAGCATACATGTGTATTCCAACCCTTTTTCTTTCAAAATTTCAAAATTTTAATTTTAGATTAAACTATTAATCTATGTACATCAACTAAATAATATTTTAGATTTTTCTATTG